>CM036546.1:1881437-2378937 GCA_020745685.1 Tautogolabrus adspersus | reverse complement strand
AGGGACAAAAAGCTACGGAGATCGTAGCGGTGGCGTGCAGACAGTCTATGGTCGTGCAGCGATCACAGGGAATAAACGTCACCACCCCCTCCCACTCGCTCGAGGTGAATTCTCCTGATTATATCCTGCTGCGTTCTCACATCAGCTCACTCTGACTTTCTACAGAATAAATACGAGGAGGCTGGAGGAGAAACTCCGGGTGAAGAGAGAAACATTCAGCTGTTTGTGTTCACACATGCAGCTCCTCCTGGAAACTTCAGGAGTTTTGTGCAGGTGTTGAAGCACTGTAATAGTTCAAAGATGTTCGAGTAGCATCCACCAAACATGATAGTTTTTATTTATTGATGTGACGGAGACTCGTTACCTGAGCTCCCATGGCGTCATAGTCTCTGGCTCTGGTGAAGGAACGGCCTAACTTGCTGATCTTTCCGGTGGCTTTGTCAATCGTGATAACATCCCTGAGAGGAAGGGAAAGAGAGTTGAGATTGTTTGTGGTTATAAAAACCAAACAATCCTAACACACCTGATGTTTAATGTACAGAGAGAACTAGAGAGGAACTCACCCTGCTTGAACCTTCTCTTTACTGAGGCAGTCAATCATCTTGTTACCCAGGTCGTATATCGTCTCCATCTCAGTGGTTTTGAGAGTCAGTTTCCCCACTTTGGCACCCTGAGAGACAAATTAAATACAATTATAAAACTCCCTTTTACCCTGTATTATCAGCATCATTGCATTCTAACAAATACTGCTTTCTGTGATCAAAGCAGGCGTTAAGGCTACAGCAGCTTACCGTTCCAGTGGCTGGTCTATCAATCTGGATTTCCACCACCTCTCCTTCAATAATCTCCGTCTCTTCTCTGGAAAACAAAGCCACTTTATGAACAGTTCTTTTCAAACAATGAGGATGTGAACTGTGTTTTCCTTAAATCAAATCATAAATAGTGATGGTGTTAGCTCACTCACTTGATCCTCACTCCGATGGCCTTTCTAAAAGATTGGCTGAGAGCCTCCGTCTTGCTCATCTCCAGAGAGAAGATCTCACTGCCCGCCAGTGCTGTGAAGGGTGTATCAGGGCCGAGCGACTGAGCGATACCTGCATGGAAAGAAAGAAACGACTTCAGTTGAACCTGAGAGCAGGCATTCTTACTTCAACTTAAATATAACTTAAGTCAGTTACATTAACGCAGGGCAACATTTCGACTGCCAAGTGAGGATGATGAGAAGATATTGTGTTCTGGAAAGGCTCCAGCGTGCCGCTTACCCATAGCAATGGCGGTCTTTCCTGTGCCAGGTTGGCCAGCGATCAGCACTGCTCTGCCAGCGATGTGGCCATCTTTGATCATCTCCAGGATGACCCCTGCCGCCCGGCGAGAGGCCAGCTGGCCGACCATCCCCTGAGACACCTGCAGGGGAACAGGTATCATTGAGGCCATATTCATAAACATCATTTTAGGTGCTGGATGAAAACTGCAAAGGGTCCACCCCTGCATTATTATTCCTTTTGTTTTTATTCAACCAAGAAAAGTCGAATTGAGCAGCTCAATGTACAGGTTTCAGACATCAAACTCTTCACAGCGATGAACATAAATAAAGGAATCACAAAATATAAGAAACATTCATCAAAATGTGTCAACAGCCCGAGCATACAAGGAGCAGTGGTGAGTTAGGGCCTTAAGATTGGTGATAAACCTCAGTGCCCCATGGTAGACAGTATCCAGTGCATGTAAATAGCATCGCCATGGTCCAGCACTGACATAAGAATAGACTGAAGAGCAAACGTTACCTGTCTCGGCTCCAAAGCATCGTCCAAACCGAGGCCACGAATGTGAGAATGTGCTCCTACAAACAAAGAAACACGTGAACAACATTTCAGAGGAGTAAATGCAGCATTTGCATCGAGATACAATCCGGCTGACCGATCCTGAAACATATTTAGCTTGTCCCAAAAAAAGGGATGCTTACCGATTCTCTCAATGCGTGTAATGTCACGAACCTCTGGGACCTTCGTAGTCGCCATCTGTAGGTCAAGAACAAACGACAGAGCCATCTTTAATATTTATATAAAAACAAGAGCAAAGAAAGCTTGTACCACTTTTTATTACGACCTATTGTAAAGACATTGCACTCAAAGGCATGACTGTAAAAATCGCGGACACATTAAAGTGATCTGTAATTAATCAGTAAGGCAGTATTTGATGGCAGTGGATGGGCCAACGCAAACCCCCTGAAAGCCATGATGTTAGTGCAGCTTAATACGGTAAATAATATTTGTGTATGCACATGACTACAAATATATTATATGTGACCAGATTTGTGATGCTGCTGTTTCGTAGTTTTCTTCTGTCATACAATGACAATGAAGTGACTGTCCTATCCTCTTTTGGAAGAGAGTTGAGAATGAGCTCAAAGACATTTCTCAGTTCACTTTTAATCACAACATTTATTGTTGAAGGTGCACTGTGGAGTTTCTGTAGAGAAACAGGGCTTAATGGGACATTTTGAGACCTCTCATCCAGAACCCATACAATGTAAATACAGGGCCCAGGTTTGACTATACAGGAATTTCCCTTTAAGAGACATTGTTAGCATTGCTTCTACTAACAGAAAATTGTAGACATTTTAATGCTGGACCTCTGCAGCTGTGATGTTGCAGTGATCTTTGTCTTTTCTGGTTAAAGGAGTCAACATGAGCGTTGTTCATCTGTCAAGGACAGAAGCTATTCTGTCTTTTGTGTCCTGATTCAGCTCCAAGGTACATGCATCCCCACTGACACGTGTGTGTGTGTGTTCAGAAATAGAGCCTTTATTACAGTGAGACAAAAGGCCGCTGTATTATTACTCAGTTTGCACTCAGCCAGGAGGAGAGTTGAGTTTGTCCACGGACATTTATTTGATTTATTTTAATATAAACTAAGTGCCTAAGACTTCCAGTTAATGTGAACTCAAAAGCCAGGCCTTAATCTTCTTGTATGTTTTGCCAAACTTTAAGATAAATGTAACAACGCAGTTTGTCTTACCTGAATGGTTGTCATAGTGACAGTCTAACGGATGCCACAACACAAGCTAAAGAGGCCGTTTGTCGTATTCCTGTTTCTTTCAAATTAGCATAGTTGGTGTTTTCCTAATTATAAGCTTCTTATTCAATTGTTAATAGATTTATTTTTATTAAATAACAAACGTACATAGTTTTTTTCTGCTAGCTTCTCCACAGCGCTGCTAGCACAGCAGAGTACATGTCACGCTAACGCTAGCTTGTGTTATGTTAGCCTCTTAGCTAGCTCCATTGATCGGTCTTCTGTCTTCCCTAACTACCGTTACACATCGCACACACTCTATAGTTACACATAAGGTCAATATAATGTGGAATCAGGACATGTAGACCAAGGTCTAACGTATTGTTTGTACAGATATAGTGTGAATCTACACTCACCTGTGCAGCCACACTGCAGAAAATGTGAGAATGCGGCGCTTCTTTCTCGTGGTGCGCAGGAAAACTGTGTCCGGAAGGAAACAAGAACTTTCAGATTGGCCGCCCTTCTTCTTCTTCGTCTTTTTTGTGTATTTTGGCGGATTGCAATCCCATTTTGAAGGTGCACACCGCCACCTACTGTACCGGAGTATTTAGAAGGGGTCTAGTTTTACAAGATGATATAGCCTACAAAAAGGAAAATAATAAAAACATAAAAAAACAAACAAGAAAAGTAAACTACGCATCCAGATTTATCTGTCTCTATTTTCACATCAATCAATCTTCATTTTATAGCACCAATTTATAACTAATGTTATCTTAAGATACTTCACAAAAATAGCTGGTAATGGACTTTACTCTTTGTTATATTGTGTTACACAAGAGCAGGTAAAAGACCTGAGTAGTTGTAAATGTTTATATTCTACAATTCATTTAGCAGGTACATTTCTACAATTGATATATCAGACGCTTTAGTCCAAAGCGACGTACATCCGAGAGTAAGTACAACACAAGCAAGGATCTAGAAAGGAGGAAACAACGTCAGTAAGTGCAACCGAACAGCTTTAAGTGCAATTGGACACATGTTATATATGTACATAATGTAGAATCACAAGTCTCCACCCAACCTGCATCCTCACCTGTTTAAGCCACACCCCCAACATTTTAAAAGCCTGCCATCAGGCCTGTCATTTCCTCTTCTCCATCCAAACGGAGCCTGAATCTGCTGCAGTGAACAAAGAAACCCTAAATGTGAGTGGGAAGTGGACATGCACCTTGCTTCATCTTGTTTTGTTGTCGTTATATGAATCATTTTAAATACAACACTTTCTTAGATTACCTAACTATTTACCTTTTGTTTAGAGAGTCAAGTACACCTGAAGTTGATGCATTCATGATGTAAGTTTAGACGCCTAACATAGACACTCATTTGACATAATTGTGATTTGTTTAACATTATTATCTCACAGATAAAATCCTCCACACCGTCTAAAATAAAAATAAACCTGTGAAACTCATCTGCATCGGATCCTGTGTTTAAATGTGGACTCATCATTTGATGTTCAATGAACTGGCAGTAATTACATCTTAGTATAAGCTTGAACAGTTCAGTGTAGGGAACACTGTTTTCTACTCACACAGGAGGAGCATCCCCAGAGAGTGAGGTGAAGGTGTCTGATGACAGCCTGGTTCAGTGCATCGCCTACATTTGTCCACTAGAGGTAGTTATAATGTTACATTCAGTTTTAACAAACGTATGTGGAGCTACAGCTTTGTGCATTTGCTGTGACTGTGACGTCAAAGTTAGAGCAGTTAGTTTTCTGTCACCAACTTACTGTTCCTAAAAATCAAACTATAGTCAACAGCGATGTATTAGTTTACAGCCTGTAATGTCGGTGCTTTCTGACAAATCAACTCTTTAACAACTTAAGTTACAAACCTTTTCATGAATCATCAGAGGAGTCTAAAGCCTGTGTTAACCTTTCCTGCTTCGGCGTTCTGACCGTAGTCGGAGCGCACAGGGGAGACTTAGTTGTCTGCTCCAGGGCCGAAGTTGTATCTCTCAACTTCGGGGCTAACCCCGTCACTTTACTGGGATGCAGTAACTGGTGAAAAGACAGAGACTCCGGCTGGTAGCTTGAGGTTGTCGGGCCGTTTATTTCGTACACACAAACTTGAACTGTACATAGACTTTTAAAGCTGACTCCTTTCTCTGTATGATTTCGCTCCGGTCCCGGCATCAACCTACGTGCCTCTCGCACACGCACACTCGCCGAACAACACGCGCTCGCCTCGTTCTCTCCCTCTCACTCGCTCCACCCACCCACACACATGCGCACTCAGCCATTCACAGACAGACATACGCTGCTCGTATAACACTACCCCCACTCTGGATGGAAATTAGTCATAATTACACTCCAGCACATGGATACACAACACTTCCATGAATAATGTTACACAGCCTTCCTCAGCGGCCAGTCCATCATAGGTGAATGTAGCTTCAGTGTACTTCTTCGTGGGAATTTTGACAGGTAGCAGTCCATACATCAAGCTACACCTTTACATGCAGAGCACAATAGACCTCAGAGAAAACATTAACACAATTCAATTCACAAGTTATTATGAACTTAAGCTTTAAGCAGGTGACCGGAGCCTATTTAACTAAACCTCACTTAAAGGCATCATAATAAAGCAAAACAAATACAGTGTGTCAAAGTGCGTGAAAACCTTCACCCTTAAGTCCTCAACATTTTCTTTTTGTTTTCATATAGAACATGGAAAATTTTAATTAGCTCCAACAGTAGCAAACAGTATAAAACAGTCAACATTTACTTTAGTTTTCTGTTCTCTTCTTAACTGTCCTTGAACACATGAACTTAGTGAGCCACCCACTCACCATACCAAACCCGGGGTCTCTGCCGACGTCTGGGCCGTTGAGTGCGAGGACTGGGGTGGGGTAATTCTGCATCACCACCCCCACTATCCTGACGGTCCTCAGCAGAAGAAAAGTCCAAGGAAGGTGAGGTGCTGGAAGGAAAGGAAAAGGATGCATGGGCAGCTGTAGCAGGGGTGTCCCCTACTGGATCAGGTGGAATGTCGTCCGAGGTGTCCTCCCCGGCTGAGTCTGGTGAAGCGTCGGCTGAAGCTTCCTCCGTGGCACTGTCTGCGAACAGCGCCGACAGTCCAAGGTCTTGATCCGCCGAATTCATGTCCAAGGCTGGAGGTGACACCTCGACCGGTGTCCAGGCCTGTGCTTGTTGCAGGGCCCAGGAGTTGTCCAAAGGCTCTCGGCTGCGGTAGGGCTTCAGCTGGTCATGATGAACCACTTTCACTTTGGTCTTTGAGCCTTTCTGGATGCGATAAACCAGGTCATCCAGAGTACCGAGGATGAAGAATGGGCCTTCATATGACGGGAGAAACTTTCTGACCTTGTTCCTGACTTTCTTCGTGCCTTTGATGAGGTACCACACAGCATCTCCAACCCGATACTGTGTGCGGCAGCAGTTTTTGTCATATTGTCTCTTTGCACGTTGCACTGACTCCCCCAGTGCATCTCTGGCAATCCGATGAGCCAACTCCAGCCTCTCCCGGAGTTGCTGGACATACTCAGGAGGAGAAGGAGCCGTCTCGGGGTCTGGGGGCAGGCCAGTCACCAGGTCCACCGGTTCACTCACTTCACGGCCGAACATCATGAAGTTCGGTGTGAAACTGGTAGCACTGTGCCTGGTTGCTCGGTAAGCCATGACAGCGTAGGGGATCATAAGGTCCCAGTCCCAGTGACAGCGCTCGGCTGTTGTTGCCAAAATCTTCTGCAGGGTGGAGTTAAATCTCTCAACCTGTCCATCAGATTGTGGTCGAAAAGGCGTGGTGTGCGTTTTCTCAATTCCGAACAGTGAGCACATTTTCTGGAACACTTCGGACTCAAAGTTCCGACCTTGGTCACTGTGCACTGTTTGTGGTGCACCATAACGACACACCCACTCTGACGCCAGCACTTCAGCTACAGTCACTGCTTGTTCATTGGGCAGGGGAAAGGCTTCTACCCATTTTGTGAAATAGTCCTGTATTACGAGCACATAACTGTTTTTCCTTTCTGTCTCGTTCAATGGCCCCATGATGTCCAAGGCGATGCGTTCCATTGGAGCACCCACCCTGACACTTCCCATGGGGGCCTGTGCTTTCTTGTGAGGCCTGGCTTTTGCTGCACAACTGGTGCATGTGCGGCACCAGAGAGCAACGTCCTCTCTCATGTGATACCAGTAGTATCGAGTCTGTAGCCGTGCCACTGTGCGTTCTACCCCGAAATGTCCCCCAACCGGTCCTTCGTGCATCTGTCTCATGATGTCAGGTTGGAAGGCATGTGGCAGTACCACTTGAGGATAGAACTGGGTCTCATCCAGGCAGTAGAACCGTCGGACTAAAACTCCATCCCGGAGGTAGAAACGCTTCCACTGGCTCCAGTACGTCTTTGTGGCTGGACTGCAAGCTGAGGCAGTAGTCCATGGAGGGCGCTCTCCACCTGTTGCTATCCATGCTCTAACAGGGGCAATGTCTGGGTCAGCCTCCTGGGCCTGTTGCAGCTCCTCTGCAGACCAGCCGGAGAACAAAGCAGTCTCATTAGTCCTAGTCAGATATATTTTTTCGGAAGGCTTTGAGTTGTCTGTTTCTGGTTGTGGGGTTTCAACTACCCCCACTGGACTCAGCATAGCCGAATCAAGGTGCCTCTCTACCCCCACTGGACTCTGCGTCGCCTGGTTGAAGACAGAGTCCAACTCACACTGCACCCCTTGGTGCTTGATTGTCACTGGATGAGAGGAGGGATCAGGCAGCTTACATGGGCAGGACTGGCGGCAGGGTTGTCTGGAGAGGCTGTCAGCGTTGTCGTGCAGTCGGCCTGGGCGATGGATGATCTCGAAGTCGTACTCGCTCAGCTTCTCGAGCCACCTTGCAAGCTGCCCCTCAGGCTCCTTCATCCTCGTCAGCCAGCGAAGACTGCTGTGGTCTGTGCGCACAGTGAAGTGGCGCCCCAAGAGGTACTGCCGGAAATGTGAAGTGAAGTCCACCACGGCGAGCAGCTCACGTCGTGTGGTGCAATAGTTCTGTTCAGTCTTTGACAGCTTACGACTACCATAAGCTAGCACACGCTCCGTGCCTTGTTGGATTTGTGACAGAACAGCACCGATGCCGACATTACTTGCATCTGTGTCCAGAATCATGTTGCCCTCATCTAGGGGGTACCCCAGGACTGGCGCAGAAGTCAGCAGGTGCTTGAGACCTTCGAACGCCTCCTGACACTCTGTAGACCACCGGAACTGAGAGTACTTCTTGGTCAGGTTGTGTAGAGGTTCAGCAATGGTAGCAAAGTCTTTTACAAAACGTCTGTAGTACGACGCCAGGCCGAGGAACTGACGGACCTCTTGGACGGAAGTAGGCACCGGCCACTCCTGCACCTTCTGGACTTTGCTGGGGTCTGTGACCACGCCCTCCTCTGAAACAATGTGGCCAAGGTAAGCTACCTGTCGGCGGAAGAGGCAGCACTTAGCAGGTTTCAACTTCAAGTTGGCCTGGTGTAGTCTGTCGAAGATTTGTGCAAGTCGCTGCAGCATTTCAGGCACATCCCGGCCCAGCACGATGATATCGTCCAGGTAAACCAGACAGGTCTCCCACTGCATGCCGGCTAGGACGCGGTCCATCAGGCGCTGGAATGTGGCAGGCGCGTTGCACAGTCCAAACGGCATGACGTTCCATTCAAACAGGCCATTCCTGGAGCAAAACGCTGCTGCTTTGCGAGCTCTCGGGCTTAGTTCGACTTGCCAGTAGCCAGAAGCCAAGTCTAGCGTACTGAACCACTTAGCAGTGGAGAGGGTGTCAAGAGTGTCTTGAATGCGGGGCAATGGATATGCATCTTTAATGGTGCAGTCATTCAGGGCTCTGTAGTCTACACAGAGGCGTAAAGTTCCATCTTTTTTACGTACCATCACTATGGGCGAAGCCCAACTGCTGTGGCTGCTGCAGGCTAGTCCAGCCTCCAGGCCCTGTTGAATCTGCCGGTCAGCATCCTGTTGTTTTTCCCACGCCATCCGGCGAGGTGGCTGCTTAACTGGGTGGCCTGGCCGGGTCACAATATCATGCTGCACCAGGCTTGTGCGGCCAAGATCGTTGGGCCCAGATAAGAACACACTACTATAGGTGCACAGCAGTTGTGCCAGCTCGAGCTGCTCCTCCTGGTCAAGCTCAGCCGAACTCTGTTTGTAGAGCTCCTGCAGGTGCTGTGGGACAGCGGGGTGTTCAGGCTGCTCTGGCTTGGCTGTCTTGGCGGTGGTCTGTACGGCTTCCGCTGGCTGGAGAAACCCAGCGATGGCCCCTGCCTTGATGGTCACAGCTGCGTTACCAGGGTTGAAGATGCGGAGGGGTACAGCTTTAAAGGGCTGATCTTTCATTAGAACACGGGCAACCAAAACTTTGTGTTTCTCAATAAAGCCTTTGGTGGGACTCAGCATTACTTCCCCTTTAAAATGTTCTTTAATGTGGGAGTTGCCTCTCACCACATACTCCCGTCCAGCCTCCAACACCACAGTCCGGGCCACTCTCACTGCATGTGTCTTTGCCTTGCTTGGGGCCTGGAAGTACGGCACATCTTCACCAAACAATTCGATGCGATGGTTTCCAAAGTCTAGGCGAGCCTGAGCTTGGGTCAGGAATGGGTGTCCTAGCAGGGCCTCATTGCCAGCAATGTCAGCGATCAGGAAGTGCACGCTCACCTGCCTGTTGTTTATATGGACATGAATGTTGGCCTCCCCCAGTACCTGAACATCACCAGGCCCAACACCAAGCAGAGTCTCTACAACTGATGGCTGAAGTGGAGGCCGGGCACTAGAGTGAAGGGCGTTATAATGGTGGAGAGGTAACACGCTCTTCCGTGCTCCACTGTCCAGGACAGCACAGATATTTAGTCCCTGTATTGACATTTGAACACTCATTTCTTGACTGGGGGGGTTAAAGCGGAGTACAGTGGGCTCTGGACTCTCTCTTGGGGCTGCTTTTGCTTGAAACCTGCTCGTTTTTCTAGGGGAAGGGCAATTTCTCTTCATGTGACCTAGCCCAGAGCAGTTATGACAGCGAATTTCCTCCCACTTACTATCTTTGAAGCTTTTCTGTTGAATCTGTGTGTAGTGAAGGTCAGGAGGTTTCGGCTTGTAGCATTCAGCTGGGGTGGCTACGTAAATCTTGCTCTCACCTTCATTCCCTTCTCTCACCACAGCAGCGCGGGGCCTCCGTTCATGCATGTGTGAACCTGAAGGTCTGAGGCTGGCGACATGCGAGGCTGCCCGTCTGGTTGTTTCGTGGCGGCGGGCGATGTCGTAAGCTTGAGCTAGGGTGCGTGGTCGCTGTTCTAACAGTTTTTGTACAATGTCTACATCACCCAGAGCATGTGTGAAAACTTCAACACCTATGGCGTCCTGCTCGTTATCAGATCTGTCACTGTAGGCTACTGCCACTTGTCCATATATGTCGTCTCTCAGTTCGTGAAGAGCTTCACCTGGTTTGCGGATCCGCTGTCTCAGCTCAATGGCCACTGCGGCAGCATGCTCTGAAGAGGGGCCATAAGCAGTCTCCATCTCCTCCACTAGGCGTCTGTAGTCCCACTGAGAGGACCGCGGGTTCCTGTGAGTGATGGCCCCTGCTGCACCCGTTAGGCAGAATCTCAGCTGAACAGCCATAGTCTTTTCGGACCAGTTATTTGCTTCAGCGCAGCTCTCAAATCTGTGCAGGAACTCTTTCCATGGAGTGGTGCCATCATACTGACCAGGACGTAAGGTGGGGACTCTCTCTCGATGACCACCGTCGTCTTCACTGTCAGACGAGGGCTGGTAGTTAACAGGACGGGTCTGATGTGCCGGTGACTCAGGCTGCTCACATTTGGGGACAGAGCGCTTTAACTGGCACATTTGAGTGTCACTTTTCTGTTTTAAATGTCCATTATTATTGTCATTCGGAGAGTAACAGCAAGGGTGCAGCTGCAGGCATGTGTGGGATGGTGTTTCACATGGGGCAGGTGTACTCTGAATAAAACTCCCAGAATGAGCAGAAACAAAGGGGTTTCCACTAGGTGTCGCCACCGTGACAGTAGGTGGTAAAACTGCATTGTACTGCTTTAATGGCTGGACATGGACTTGTTGATAACACACATGTGGGCATAGGTCTTTGTATTGCGTGTCCACATCACAGTCTTGGAAACAATAACTCCCCATACTAACATCAATGAAGGGATTAGTGCTTGAAAACTTTGGCTGGGCAGGCACGTGGAACATTTCACTCCCTTTTTGCCTCACTGTGACAGTCTCTCCTTCACATAAGAAGGGATTATAATGTCCTTTATTTCCGTTTCTTTCATTCACAATGTCCGTTTTTATTTCCAAATCACTTACTGTAGTCAGTGTCATGAAAGGGTTGGAGTGGCTAGTCGCATTTCCGACATAGTTTTCAGCCCCGTGGCGTCGGTTGGCGGCCGCCATCTTAGCTTAGCTTCTCAGCTAGGTGCAGCGGTATGGTTTCTCTCAATGCTAACGTTCCGGTTGATTTCACCGGTTTCTCACCACTTCTGCTGTAAACGTGAGAGGGTCCCTTCGTGGTCGCCAATGTTAACCTTTCCTGCTTCGGCGTTCTGACCGTAGTCGGAGCGCACAGGGGAGACTTAGTTGTCTGCTCCAGGGCCGAAGTGTTGCTCAACTTCGGGGCTAACCCCGTCACTTTACTGGGATGCAGTAACTGGTGAAAAGACAGAGACTCCGGCTGGTAGCTTGAGGTTGTCGGGCCGTTTATTTCGTACACACAAACTTGAACTGTACATAGACTTTTAAAGCTGACTCCTTTCTCTGTATGATTTCGCTCCGGTCCCGGCATCAACCTACGTGCCTCTCGCACACGCACACTCGCCGAACAACACGCGCTCGCCTCGTTCTCTCCCTCTCACTCGCTCCACCCACCCACACACATGCGCACTCAGCCATTCACAGACAGACATACGCTGCTCGTATAACACCTGTCTTTGAGCTGGTCGCTTGTTTAGATAAAATCACATTTCCACATATAAATGGGCAGTTACTACATCACCTAACATGACCATATCCTAAAGGATTTTTGAGGATGTCTTCATATCCTTCCCCATAAGGCTGCAGTTTTAGGATTCCACAATCTTAACTCACTGCAGTAAGCATCTTAAAGACTGATACTGTCAGGACAGAAACAAAACCTTTTGTTTGTCAAAGTCACGATGTGTCACGGTGACTAATCTTTGGCTAAGGTTTGTTGTTCTGTCTCTTAAATCATTTGAAGTGAAAAGTCAAGCACATGAGAATATGTTTGAAACAACAGAGCAGCAGCGCCAACAAAACATGTCAGTAAATGTCGTATAAGACCACTCGTATTAATTTACATATGAATGATGGCGATGGGAGATGGGCTGTATGTGTGAGAGACGAGTGGTACATGTCGCTGTCCTCCTGCCGACATGCCATTGCCAACCAGCTCTCTCAGAACGATCCGTTTTGGTGTGTGTGTCTCTTTAAATGCAATGAGCCCCCCCTGAGTTTTCCCGGTAGACATCACTCCTTCGCTAGCGAGAATAAAAATGGCGGACCTGCGCAAACATTTTGCTCTAGGCTGGGGGGTGGAGTCCATGGGTGGAGATACCAGGGGAGGGGAGGGTATTTTTTTTACCAGAATCCCACTGTGACATCACAAGGAGAGCACATTTGAAACGGAGCATTTTTCTCTGTGTTGTAAGACTTATGCAGACCACAAACAAAGGACTGGATGGATTTATTTCACATTTTGTGGGTCTGTAGACACTCAGGTTACCCAGATATATGTTCAAAACACTGTACAAGTGGATTTTTCATAATATGTCCCCTTTAAAGTTTTTCTGGATCCAGACTTCAATATCTAACTCAAAGTTAAAAATCTAAAGAGTGAAACAAACGTCATGTCCAACATTTCAATCTGCTGTTGGGCGAGAAAGAGTCCTCCACCTGTAAACTCAGGAGCCTCTCAGTCACAGCTCACCTGCTCACCTGCTCATGTGGAAATCCTCAGAACCCTCTCAGACCGCCACAAAACCAACACTGTTCACTCACCACACATCAGTCCTATCAACTGATGCATTTTACTTTTCTCTTCTTTGCTGTTTACTTTGCAAACCGAGGGGCGTCCAAAACGGCTGTGTGGGGGTGCCTTAAAACCGCCTACCTTCTCTGGTCCAAACAAATCCAGAGCATTCAGGACCAGAATCTAAAGTTAGAAGGAGGACATACTGGCTGCTGCATTGTTGTCAGAGAAGCCAGCACTTCAACATAGCATGTTTCCTTAATGTCTGATCATATAGTAAGCTCACTTTATCATTTCACTCTCTACACATCTAACTGATTGGACCTTTAACTTGGAAGTTTCTGGTGACTACAGTATCTTTACTGTTTTAAACCCATGTCAGTCAGAAGATGCTACGCTGAAAGAATGAACAGATCCCTTGAATCTACGGGTTCTTCATATTTTCATGCTCAGCATCCAGACTGAGAGGTCATCACGCTGCGGAGCGAAACTTAAACAGAAGCATGATTAACACATGTACAAAATATTACACGTTATATTCTTGTTATAAAATGTTTATTGGAAAACAAATAAGTGTATCCTAACCTTTATAAATGATCACATCACGTTACAATCAATTATAGCCGCCATTTTTAAAAATGTAAATGCTCATTCTCTTAATTCACCGGACACGTTACGTGTTTATTAACAGAATCTTCACAGTCACAAAGAAAAGCTCCCTGATACTCAACACATCTTGTATGAAGTTTAAGGTAACAACACAAAGATAAAAGAGATTTATGTTCTTTAAACCTAAACCAAAAACAGAATCACAGTTGTACATTTATCATCGTAAGTGTTTCATTTCTATCACAGCTGCTGGAGGGTGATGGCGGACTCATACCAGACCCAGAAGCCTGCATACACGGGCTCACTGAAGGGGGTTTTAAAGCGTTGGATCAGAGACATGCTGTCCCCTACGGAGTAGAAAGAGAGGGTGCCCCCGGCGTGGTCCAGGAACACGCCGATTCGAGACGAGTAGGGGGCAGTGACCTCCAGCTGGTCTTTGTTGTGGCGGGCCGAGTAGCTGGAGTCGGAGCAGAACAGGCTCCAGGACTTGCGGTTGTATCCTATGCGGCAGCTGTCAGCGTATCCCGTCCTCTTGATGCCTTTGTAGGTGACTCCGATGGCGGCCCCCTCCCCGCTCCAGTCCACCTCCCAGTAGTAAGCTCCTCCAGAGAGAGGCTCCGAGCACAGGACCTGAGGCAGGGAGTCGAACCTGGAAGGGTGGTCACCGTAGGACTGGGGGTCTCTCTTAAGGGCAGCTTTCCTGTTCCCACGCGATAAGTAGAGCTGTCTGTAGGCTGTGTTTGGGTCCAGAGTGAGCTGGCAGGCGTCTGAGAAAATAAATTGGGCGTTTAATTCACAAGAGGAGGCACACGACTTACATTTCTGGGGTTAGATGTGATTTAGGAAGCACAGGTCTAAGCAGCTCAAAGCACCCCTCACCTCTGCACACCTCATGTTTATCTAACTAAAGAATGGCTGAAAGGAGAAGCGTTAGACCCTCTGGCTGGCCACAGAAATCAGAAAAAAATCCCGGGGGTTGGATGTCACCTGCCTGCTGTGTGCCTCCACCTCTGAAGGTCACAGTTGGTGGGACACCCGGTGGACTCGGTTAGATCGGCCCGGTCTATGATCTGGAATGCCAGAGGTATAATCACTGTTTGTGTTGTTTATCACAAACAAAAGTTTTCTCTATCAAGGAGTATTTGTGAGACCATTGACTACATATAAGACTTGGTTCATTTGGCCATCACCTTCATGGTTCTTTTTTTTTTAGCTACACCTGAAGGATACCCTGCCTTGTCATGGATTTAACCCTTCATGGGACCATAATCTACAAAATGACATCATGCTGTATTGAAAGAAAACTCGTATGAACATTTTACTGAAGTAATAAATCACCTGAGAAATAAGGTTTTCTTCTTAACTAGATACAATCAGGCTTCATTTTGGAGTCGCCCCCTGCTGGGCATCGTAAAATCTGCAGGTTTATGGCACATGACAAGTTTAAAGCTCCTGTGAAGAGTATTTTGGTTTGTGATGAAGTGGACTGAAATGCATATTGATGCCTCTTAATGACCTACAAAAGCAGACAAGACAACCAGAGACTAAACTTTTTATTTTGTATGCTTTTTACCCAAACTGCAGGGTAGAGGTCCGACATGGAGATTAACAGCACGCCACAAAAAACAGCTTTTTAAAAGTCTTCCTATGCCAAAGATTTATTGAGTTGCACACTTGACAATAACGACCTGTGTCTACTAAGGATGTTTTTGTACAGGCAGCGCCTTCTCACCGACGCTCATTGTTGCTAGGTTACGAAATTTAACTTCTGCTTCCCACGGTCATGACGTTTAGGTTGGATTTAATAGCTCTGTGCAGCGAATATGTTCTGTTATTCAAAGAAATGTCACGGAGAAAACATGAAAACAATGTGAAGGATTCGTGTCCTGGCATTAGCAGGAGCGTTACCCTGGAAAAGACGAGTCAGATTAGTTTCTCCTCCACCCGTTGTGACAGAGCTGATATCAGAAGCCCCGCCCCTTTCTTGATTTTTGATTTGTCGGTGAGGGACATGTGACATTGACGAGCATGGTGCTGTTTCTAAAGTTGGAATGTTTGTAACTAAGAGCTCTGTGAGCGCAGCACTACGTACAAGACAAAGTCAGCAAAGAGATAAGCACTTTGTCCACAAGGGGGCGCCAAAATCCACACACAAAAAAGTTCCTCACAGGAGCTTTAAGTTTTGAAACAAGAGGCCACTTTTAGGATTCTGTCCATGTGTTAGACTCATGACCTTTGCATTAATACTATTCTATATATTATATATCTATTACTCCCAGGTCGATTGAATAATCATATTGAACCATATTTCTCTAATCAGAGTGGGCAGTAAAATTCATCTCCTTCATGCATGTTTGAGTAAGGAGGGAGAACTCACTGCACACTGAAATGAAACCACAAAGCTTTGCCAGCTCTTGTATTTGCAGTAAGGCAACCCCGGTCTCTGTCAACGCTGTAGGACATACAGTTGTTACTATGATCAGATTTTGTGGTCAGCCACAGGGTCTGACAGAGAACCTCATCAGCATCTAATTTGCACTGAAACCAGCAAAGAGAGCGGAGATCTGTGTCAGTCAGGAAAACACAATCAGAGAAAATAACTGCTCACTCACATTTCAGGAAATCATCTCTGCGCTGAGGCTCCTGGACTGGGACAGACTTGTGCAGGACCGGTGCTGCCTGTTCATCATCTGAGACAAATAAACAGAAAACAGTCAGATTGTAACTTCATAAATTCATGGGATGGTTAGAAGTAATGTAGAAATACCTTCTATTACTTCATGACAGGAGATAATACAGCAATAACTGTACAATTCTTGTGTTATTCAATGATTAAAAGGAAAAGTGTTTGTATCATTGTCATGAACACGGATGCTTTGGTTGTCACGGTATCTAGAAATCCTGTCATCGTCAATGACGCTGTTCTGAACTGCGTGCAAGCAGAGTTTGTTCATGAGAGTGTCAACATTAAACCCTGAAGAACTGTTTGACCTCAGGCCGCCCTCTGATGAATCTCAAGCATAGACTGTAAATATTAATGGACGAAGCCTGAGTGACGTCACCCATCTGTTCCTGCAGGGGGCGCTGGAGTCCCATCGATGGTGGTCTCCATGCTGGAAATGCTGTCTCACCCTAACTTACAGTCAACCTAACGACAGGCTGAGAGCTGGAGCTGAGGCGGGTTTTAAGAGTCCTGACAAACCGTTACACCGCGCCCACCTGTCCACTCTTATCCTTCTTAAAATCAAAACGGATGAGTCATCATTAAATTCACCCCCCGTACAGTGTGTGCCGATCGAGCTAATCAGACCTGTTTGGTTTTTGAACCAGGCTGTAAACATGTTAATGTCTGCTGTAAAAACCGGCTTTTTTGAATGGGTGTGTATGTGACTTCCTGTGCTTCTGCAGCCAGCCTCTAGTGGACACTTGATGAACTGCAGGATTTTGCACTTCAGCATTGGTTTTCATATTTTTACACTTAATTTTTCCTTTGAGTTGCAGCAACTGCTTGATCTCAAGCCCCAAACAACTCAAAGGAAATTCTAAATCTGCAAAAACCTAGTCATATTACGTCTAACTTTCATTTGGGTCATGTCATAATACTCACTTTTTATTGACCGTCTCTTTTTGGTTTCATCCAGCTGACAGAAGGTCATTTTGTTAACTGCAAAAACAAAATAAATAGGTTAAGATGATGGCGGTAGATTGATGCTCATTTTTCTTATGTTTTTGTACAGTAAACAAGGACTTGTTTCTGGCGTCACACTCACCCGTCTTGGCCACTTTAACCAGCTCATCGTTGCTGAATTCATTCAGGTGCTGTTTCATCTCGGATACAGCTTTGGTGACCGGGCCGAAGGTGAAGTAGGGGTTGACGCTCACGGTTGGCAGCTCCTCTGCCTCGGTCTGGGCAATCAGCATGTGGAAGCTCTGAGAAAAAAACAACGGCAACAAAAGTATGTTGTTACGCCTCCACTACAACCTCAATGCAACATCAGCTATCTGCACGTAAAAACCAGAAACAAAAATGGCTTCTTCTTCTCCAAAACATAAGTCTTAAAGAGCAATAATATTATCAATGGCTGCAAATAGAAACTGCTGATGTAGAGCAGCAAAAATAACTGGTTTATAATAATGTGATGCTTAGAAACCATGACAGTGAGATGCTATCTGTGACACTATCAGAAGGTTACGCTTTAGAAGCCAATACTCAAGTCTTGGTTTCAGTAAAACATTTGAACTTGCTCTGGTGGGAGGTGGTCTCTTACCTGGATGAAGTGGATGTGGTCATCAGTGCGAGACAGCTGGGTGATCTCGTGGTCTCTCCTCTTCAAATCGGCGATCTCGTGGCTCAAACGCTCCATGTGGCCCTCCGCGTTGTTCAGCGCTGCTCTCTTATTGGACGTAATCAGCTTGGCCATCTCTTGCTGCATCCTCTCAATGGAGTGCATCATGTCACTAAACATCTTCTCACACTCCTGCAGGGCTCTCTGGGCCGAGTTCTGCACAGGAGACACGAGTGTACGCAATTAATCAATACAACTGGGCGTCACGTTGGCTTCATTAGCACATTGAGAGATGCTGTCATCACTCTGACACGGAGGAATGCTGTCTGAGCTGGTAGTAAAATTCACTTTGCTTTCAGTCTGGAGTGGTTTGTCTGGTGTTATCAGTCTGATGGATGATGGGGCACTAACCTTGAGGGAGTCTACAGCTTGTTTCAGTTCCTCCATCTGCTTGAGTCGGTCATGAATCTTCTCCTGGATCTCTGCCTGGGTTGCGCCCAACCGTTGCTATGAGGGAAACAGAAACATTGTCAATACAGAGGATCGTAACACAACAAACAATGTATCACTCTACCCATCCATCTATTTTTTCCCTGCATGCTTGGGTCTGTGTGGCAGGTGAACAAAGATAATCTAGACACTCCTCTGCATCCTTTTTTAGCTTCTACTGGAGAATTCAAGGTGTGTCCAGGCCAGAGTGCATTTAAAATCTAGCCGTGAGTTTTGGGTCCACCTCCAGATCTCCCAGTTGAACAAGCCTGCTAAAGTATAAAAGGCTGGCACCTAAGAGGCATCAGAATCAGATGCCAGGACCACCTTATCTAGCTCCTAATGATGCACAGAAGTAGCGGCTCTACTCTGACCTCCCTATACAGATGTCTAAGATCTTAACTCTCTCTCTCTGAGGCTGAGATCCACTCACCTTACAGAGGAAACTCATTTCCACCTCTTGAATCAGCCATCTCATTCTTTATTAACAATCTAAACGCTCATGATCATGGTTAGGGTTGGGATGAACTGGTAAATGTACAGCTTTGACGGTCAGACGAAGCTTTGGAAATCATCTTATCTGTATCTTTAGGATAAGAGCATGTAGCTAAATGTTGACCCTGGAAGCTGTATGTGCAGGTAGCCGTCTTGTTATCACGAGGGCGTGTCTCGAGGAATGCTTCAGGGCTTTGGTTTGTGGGCTTGTTTCATCTATTGTTAACTGCTCTTTCATGCATTACCTGCCACTGTGTCTCTACGAGTGCAGTGAAGCATGATATGTGGGGCCAATAGACTACAGTATAAATTGATGTAGCCACTGTAATGTCACACTTTGGCCGACCTCTGGAGCCAGAAGTGGCAAAAAAAATTGACAAGAGGTTGGCGCTGAAGAGAATTGATGGGTTGGCATATGTTCAATTATCAAAGCTATCCAGTCTATGCCCATAGCTAATATTGTAGCTGGGGATTTAGCTGATAAAACATCTTGTTTGCAAAATAAAGAGATGATATTTGCAGTGATAGGAGACCAGAAATGTAAGACTTAGGAAGCTAAAGCATAACCAAAAGGGAACAAGGTGAAGTGGAACCTTTCAGAAAGCTAGCACCTCCCACCTCACACCTTAAAGCTGATTTAATTTAGCTTAATTACTTTTGGCCCATAATGCCCATTAAGTATTCTTCTCAGTACCCTTATGTTCAAACAGGCTCAAAAGCAGTGTTGTCACTCTAAATAAATAGTTTCCTACCTGCTCGTCCGCCCGCTCCTGCTCAGCAGACACCATGTCGTGACCTTTGTGTTCCTTCACAGTACACAGCACACAGATACACATCTGGTCGGTGCGACAGAACAGCTCCAGACCTTTCTGATGCTGTGGACAGATGTGTCGGTCCAGAAGTTCCACCACGTCCACCAGCTTGTGCCTTTTGAAAGTGGGTCCCTCAAAGTGAGCCTTGAGATGCCTCTCGCAGTAGGAGGCCAGGCACATCAGACATGTCTTGACGGCTTTGTGCTTCTTTCCAATGCAGATGTCACAGGCTACATCCTGGGGTCCTGCAGAGTCGTAGTCAGGTGACGGAGGCGGAGGTGGGTAGGGTTCAGAGTTGCGTTGCAGGCTGGAGTGCCGGGAGCTTACAACACGTCTCGGGGTGGGTCTCTTGCTGTAGCTGACCTTGCACTGCGGGCAGAGGTAGGAACCTGTATGATCAGCATGGTCCCAGTATGTCTTCAGACAGACGGAGCAGAAGATGTGTCCACACGGGATGGACACAGGGTCTCTGAGCGACTCCTTACACAGGTAGCAGTCATCGTGGTCGTGCGACATGGTGAAAAAGTCCCTCTCTTACTGTGATGATGCTCTGAAGGCTGTCCGTGACTTGAGTCAGCACAGTGGCAAAGTGATCTCACAGGTACTACAGGTGCAGGTTATATAGAGTAAACAGAGAGGGAGGCCAAACTGGTTAAGCCGAAACCAGTCAAACAAGGGCGGGGCATGTAAAGGACACAGTAAATGTCTCTGTGAGTTACAGAGCAGGATGAATACAATGTTTGGTCATAAGATTTAAGGTTTGGCCTCCAGTGATGACAGCTGTGCCATTGTTTCTCAGTGTTTTTTTTATTTCATTTTGACACCATAATAATTCAGAGATGATGAAGGCCTTGAGGATCTGATACAATTTGATGAAGCAAAGTTTTAAAGAGGCTGGTTAGAAAGATTGTAGTAGTGTTTACATCCTTTAAAAACAACGGTTCTCAACTTGTCTACCCTCAGGACCGACAGTCATCTCCTCAATTAGAAACCGTGACCTTTAATTCTGATCTTTTCCAACCAATCAGATTTAATTTAAAGAAAAATTGTGCAGTTTTCACCTCGGATGGTACAAATCATACAACGGAACAAAGAACAAAACAAATATGTCTAGAAAGCACTTTACAAGGGCGCCGGTAGCCTAGTGGTTAGTTTGTGCACTCCATGTACAGAGGCTTTAGTCCTCAAAACGGGCTGCCCAGGTTCAAATCCCACCTGTGGCTCCTTTCCTGCGTGTCATTACCCACTCTCTCTCTCTCTCTCTCTCTCTCTCTCTCTCTCTCTTTCTCCCAAATTTCCAAGTCTGTCCCCGCCCTGTCTCGCCATTAAGGAACAAAAATACATTAACAGACTTTTTAACTGTTTTTTTCCAAATGCACACATTCGGGACCCACTGAAAACAGCTCCACCAGCCACTTTTGGGTCCCGACCCACCAGTTGAGAACCACTTCTTTAAATAGATGAGTAAAGTTAACTCTGAAACCATAGGTGTGTCACACTGTTCTATAACTGATGAGTGTGTGGGACAAAGTGTTCACAGTACAAACTGACCTCAGGCTAAATAGATACGTTTCTGCACGTCTGCTTAGAATAACTCTCTGATAACGTGTGACGAGGAGCATCATGAGCAGTGACTCCTCTCATCAGGATGATCAGTCATTAGATAACGTGAAGTGATGCAGAGTCAAACACTCAAAGTCAGCGTCTTCTTGGTTTTTTCACTTTTCAACTCCTTCTGAATACATGACATTATGTCATCAAAAGTGAAGGCTGAACATTTAGCTCATTGTACCCATGAAACTGGACTTAGAGTGTGTCTGTCGTGTCCTGACGTATTTCCAACTCAAACTGGACAGAACCAATCACAAGATAGAGCGCGGGACATAAAGTAAAGCTTTTGAATTGGTCGAAAAATGATGTATTGTAGAGGCGGACAGCGGATAGAGGAGGCAACCTGGATGAGAGCGACGATGGATCGACTTGCAGTAAAGTGCAAAAGGTCAGAGTTGAATCCGGTTGAATCAGTCCCCCCCGAGGACTGCAGCATCTGTACATGAGGCTCACAACATAACTGCGGCGTCTCAAACCTCATCTTTGTACTGAAGTTTTATTCTAAGGTCTAAGTTACTGAAGAAAAAAGAAATAAACATAAAAGCTTCAAACATTTCTCACAGACGTGAACACACTTTAAGGTAAAGAGAAAAATCTTTGTTCACTTCTTTGATGGTTTTCTTCTTTGCCTTTGCCATTGTTCCCCTGAGTTCACTCCGGCTCTCTCTGATTTCAAACGTCCTCCGACAAAGTTAGGAAGTCAGTTTTTTGTTTGTTTGTTTGCATTAAATGTGAAGTTTTGAGATCAGCTTAAACCATAGACTGTAAATATTAATGGAAGAAGTCTGAGTGGCGTCACCCGTCTGTTCCTGCAGGGAGCTCAGGAGGCTCATCAGCAGCAGCCGCCATGCTGGGAATGCTGTCTGAGCCTAACTTTCAGTCAACCTAACATCAGCGACACCTTACTACTTGTGAGATACAATTGTTATTATTTGTTGTTTAAGAAATGGCATTTTCCTCCTAATGACAGTAATGATGTGGAAAAGTAGCAGTACCAAATCAGTGTTGGTCTTGAACAGTCTTGATTTAAAATCCAGAGTCCGCCCAGTAAGAGAGCGAGACAAGACCGAGTAAAAATGCTTTCGATTCCAAGACGAGACCGAGACCTTCAAAAAGTGGTCTCCAGACCGGAACTCGAATACTACAACAATAGTCGGTCTGGTAGCTGGAGAGGTCCTAGTTCACTTCTCGAGTGCTGCAGAGGTGCCCTTGAGCAAGGCACCGAACCCCCACAGCTCTGACGTGCTCACTGCGTAGCACCCCCACTGGTCGTGTTTGTGGGTGTGTGTGTGTATTTCGGGTCTACGTGCGTGAGAAGCATGTCTCTCTATAACACAGTGTAAAACCAGAACTTCCCTCAGGGATTAATAAAGTAAGTAAAGTTAAAAAACAAAGGGGGCAGGAAGACTGTTGGAAGCAGCGGCAGGGCGATTTAAGAAAACCTAATAATGAGATTTTAAAGGTACAAAAAGAGTTAAATGTTCTTAGGTGATCTGGCTAAGAGCTCTTCTCTGCAGCTTGAAATCAGAAAGAGTGTTGGTTTGTGTACGATCGCTGTGACCTTCACCTGACCTGTGACCTGCTACCTGTTAATTATCAACCAACTCTGCATCTCGTTAAAAGTGATCGCTAAGCTTCAACAGGTTTCTGTTTTTGTTTTTGCACCTGAACTGAATCTCTTCGGCCTAAGTTCAACTTTTAAAAAAAATGTGTTTTGAAAACTGTGAAAGCAAACAATCATGAGAATGCTTCCTCTCCTGAGCCAAATACGTTCCATCGTACAGTCAACACACCTCCCGGCCGAGATTGGAGTTTCGGGGCTGTAGAAATGGAGATAGGAATGCAACTACACTTGATAGTCCAGATAACAGAGGGGCCGAGAAAGCCTGCCTAAAAGATTCCTTTGTTTGGAGCCAGCAGGGCCTGAGCTGGGTGCCAGGCATTAAAGGGTCTGTTGTCCATCAACAACAGTATCACCAGCCGACATGCAAGACTCAAAGTAGCATCAATATGTAGCAGGCGAGGGGGTCAGAGTCTGTTTGGTGCAAGTGAACTGAGACGTAATGAAACAAGGTTAAAATGACTTTTTATTGATGTAAAAATTGAATGTTTCACTTGTTTCTTTCACACCATAATGCCTAACTATACAGTTTGTATTCATTTTCAACAAGGACTGCATGTGGTTTAACATGAATGAATTACTTCTAATCCTTTCACACTGACATCGACAGTAAAAACATCAACGAGTTTAGTCACTTCTGCAGAGTTTCGGTCACTTGTTTGCTCATTTAAGCCGTTTTCACACATGCACTCCTGAAGATATACTGCTCCGGATATTCTCCTGACCTGGCTGTTCACATATGCACGTCACAGAGGGAGACTATCCCTGTCAGACAGGAGGGGGTGATGGGGTCTCGTGAGGTAAGACCCTAAAACAGACCCGGAAGTAGCGGACGAAGCAACAGAGTCCGCTACACGGCACTATAATGAGAATATCTGTCTTTCTATCAATGCTACGTGTAGTTCAACAGAATCACAATCTGAACTTAAGAGTGGCGAAGAACATACTGGAGAACAGGAAACAGAATGCAGCAGGTTCATTAGAGCACGGAGATCGTAGCGGTGGCGTGCAGACAGTCTATGCACTGACTTCAGTCACAGTATGTAAACGTCACTCCCCCCTCTTATTGGCTCTAGGTGAATTCTCCTGATTATATCCTGCTGCGTTCTCACATCAGCTCACTCTGACTTTCTGCAGAAAAAATACGAGGAGGCTGGAGGAGAAACTCCGGTTGAAGTCCGAGTGTAAATTTGTGGTTGCTTGCGTTCACACATGCACATGCAGGAGTTGTGAAAGCCCTATAGAAACTGACGCTCATCTCCTGGATCCTAACAGCTGCAATTCAAATGACACTTCTGCATGCCTAGTAACAACATCTCAATATAATGCACAACTTTTATTTTTATCAAGCACGCTCGTGTTCACATTAAAACAGAGTCTTTTATGACTTGCTGAACTTCATGCAGGATTGCATCAGAGTTTGTTTTAAGGTGTTGCCGTGGCATTTTACATATTCACAAAGAGAGTGAGAGTTTTCTTGTCGTTAGGTGTCGATGTGTTTCCGCTTCAAACGAGCGCTTGATACTAACTTTGTTTGTTGTTTTTAAGGTCGTTTCATGGATGCGATGTGTCGTGGTCTGATGCAAATGACCTTTTCACCCTGCTTCAAGCCAAGAGACGGACTTTGATTCCATAAAACCAAATGTAAAAAATGTTATGGAGAAATAGAACTTGTTTGCCTACCCTTACACTTTGCCTTACTCTCTGAGCCGCCAGATAAACATCGGTTCAGGTCAATGTGTGTGCAACATCTAGAACCATCTTTTAAAGAATCAGAGCAGATTGATATCAGAAGGGAAAATGAGGACAAACAAGATGAGAACCACATCTGTGTAGCATGCATTACCTCCATGTGACCCTCTCTCTACGTGAAAGTTAGTGTTGTGTCACTCCTGTTCCAGCATCTCTGCACCGGCTCCCTGTGTGTTTTATAACTGATTTTAAGATTTGACTGATTACTTTTAAAGCCCAAGCCACACATCACACCTTCTAGTACCGGATGAGCCGACTCGTACATTGAGATCCTCGGGCAGACGTCTTCTGGTCGTTCCACTTTCTAGACTAAAAACCAAAGTGGACTAAAGAGCGTTCGCTGTGAGAGCTCCTAAACTGTGGAACGACCTGCACAAGGATCAGTGACCTCTTTTAAATCCCTTCTTAAGACACACTTTTACCCATGACCATTCCGGGTTTTATTTGAATTTGAATTTTTACTTGAATTTGACTTTTAGTTTGTTCCAGCGTCTCTGGGACGTACGATAGTCTGTTTTTGCTCTCTGAGGTTCTGAAGTGTAAATACGATGCATACACTGAAGGTCTGCAGCCTTTTCATTCACAATTCAGCTCTCTGTTTCAGAACTCTTTATGTTTGTGTTTCTACCGGCATCAACAGATGTGCTCAGTGTTTTCTCAGAACTCGTTCTTATATCACGTCTTCCTGTTTTTAATACACACTCTCAGCGAGGCGACGTCCTACTTCCTTTGGTCCTGTTGGCGTGCAGAAAGCTCGCTCTCTGCACCGAGATGAAGGCTGACCTTTCTCCCAGACTGCACAGTTTCTGTCTGCTTCATCAAAGAACACGGAGACTCTCACACAGGCTTAAATCTCATGAAATGGTCTGAAATCATCAACATTATCTTACTTTATAATAACTTTGTCCTTTACAAATTCACTTTCCTTTTCTTATGTTTCCTTCAAATGCACATGTGTATGCCTTTAAATAATCTGAACATAGAAGAGAAAGGATGTCCTATGTTTCACATAGTGTCTCTGCTGTCAATCAGGGGTCTCTTCTTTTTGAAAAAGACTAGATCTGGGTCTAGTTTTGTGTAAAATCTCAGATACAGTTTCAAATATCTTAGTCCAGTTAGTAACAATGACCGGGCCGTTTCAAAACACGGGGCGTCTGCAGCTGCTGTCCTTATTGCTAACAGGTAGTTAATCTGTAAGCACAGAGCGCTCCCTTTACTCTGCAGGAAGGAAGGAAAACTGGCTTATCAGAAACTCGACCAAATATGGAGAGGTGAAACTACCAAGTGCATGAAGTAATGCAAGATATGAATTGAGGGCGGAGCCTACAACCTCAGATTAACCTATATTTAAGTGCATGATTACACATCAGCTTTTAATTCAAGCCATAATTCTTTAACAAAAAGTTGCACTGTCATGAACACAAAAGTGGCATTACAGTGGTGCACTGGTATTGGTTGAAACCTCTGGAATGGCCTCATTAAAATGCTAATTAGCCGCCGTGATGTCACCGTGTGTTGCAGAGTGAGTCAGGGTCACGTTAGGTGTGGGTGATCTTTCCAGGAATGAAAACATGCAACATAACTTGTGATGAGGCAAGGCACAAAAAACTATGTAAAACAGGCATTGTAGCAGCACACCTGGAGCTGGCAGGAATGTTATCTGCAGGTGCACACACACACACACACACACACACACACACACACACACACACACACACACACACACACACACACACACACACACACACACACACACACACACACACACACACCCATGCATGTTTGTTTCTCAACCATGAATATTTCCTTCCTGCTGTACAAACATCTACAGTTACACACGAGTGACCCGACTGGTCTGACTGGACTCAGTGCAAACACGGCGGCTTTGAACTCTAGCTGCTCTTGGACAAACAACCTGCAGCAAGTGAAACTTTTTTCCACATCTTTTCTGTGATGAAAGATGTTTGAAATTACCTCGAAACTGTGCTTCAGCTCAAAGACTCTGTGTGTGTTTGTTTATTGGGTGGTCCCGTAAATTCCTACAGTACCTTAGGCAGCATTTATGTTTGTCCGACTATAACCGGTTTGAGACAATGGCGATTCTGTGGGACAACAATAGGTGGAAATCCAGCTGCCGAGAAGTGTGTGCGCAATCCGTCCACATGATGAGCCACAGGAGAAATGTGAGAATAGAGGAAACTGCGAGGAAGCCTTTTCGTTTCCACATTAGCTGACACTTCTTGTGCTTTTTACATTTCATTCATTCTCTCTCTCTCTTTCTTTCTCACTCTCTCTTTACTCTCCTGTCTGCCCTCCCTCCCTCCCTCCCTCTCTCTCCACCTCTCTCTCCCTCCTTGCTCAACCTGCTTATCTGAACTGGGCAGGGCTCGATACACTCACAGCACAGGGGGAGGGCCTTGTCTGCTTTCAATCAATAACCTCTGGAATTCAGAAATACAAGTAGGTCCTGTCTCTGGCAGGCTGTACCACACTGTGGAGGGCGGGCTCCCAGGCACACTCGACGAAGGCTCTTTCTGCTCCTGGCTTTCTCTGTGAGTGTTTCCTCAGGTCTTGACTGTGTTGTGAGTCCATCACAATGGCTGACCACACTTCTCAAGACTACTTCAGCTGCACCCTGTGTCAGAACCTCCTGAGGGACCCTGTGGCGATCCCCTGTGGCCACAGCTTCTGCATGGACTGCATCAGCGGCTACTGGAATGAAGCTGACTACACAGGGATTTACATCTGCCCCCAGTGTAAGATCACCTTTACCCAGAGGCCTGTCCTGAGGCCCAATGCTACTCTGAGCATGGTGGCGGAGAAGATCAAGAAGAGCGGGCTGACCCTTAACCTCAACACCTCCCAGGGGAACATCTACGCCGGGCCCGGCGACGTCGCCTGTGATTTCTGCTCTGGGAAGAAACTGAAAGCTGTGAAATCCTGTCTCAACTGTCTGGCGTCCTACTGTGAGAAACATTCAAAGCCTCACTACGAGTCAGCCACATTCAAGAGGCACAAGCTGGTGGACGTTCTGGCGAACCTGGACAGGAAGATCTGCCCGCAGCACCAGAAGTCCCTGGAGCTTTTCTGTCGTACAGACCAGATGTGTATCTGTGCTATCTGCACAGTCAGTGAACACAAGGGCCATGATATTGTGTCTGCTGAGGCTGAAAGGGGAGAGAAACAGGTAAGAAGGGCTCCTGGTCCTAGATATTTACCTGTTTAACAGCCTACACACTTAAAGAAATCACACCTTAAGTCCACTTTAAACAGAATGAAAGTGGGATTAAAGGTCAGAAAGGTAAGCAGAGATCCTGTGTCTAAACACTGAATAAGTATGGTTGCATACCACATAAGGTTCAGGAGGGTTTGAGGAATTAATTCCAGTCCTCTTTTTAGAGAATGAAAGTGTGATTTGTGGTCAAAGAGACACTCAGAGATCTTGTTTCTTGAGATTTATCCTGTAAAAAGAGATTACATAAGTTCATATAGAGTTGTTCCCGGCTGGATCTGCAGAGAATGTTTTATATCTGTTCAGAAAGATATGCAGTGCTCCTCTTTGTAGAGATTGATCCTTTGATTAATAGACCTCGTGAAATGTGAAAGTATGGAGGGAAAGTTTGATTCAGAACGTGTTTGAATTTCACTTTTCAGTCAGCTGTTTAGAGAACAAAAGTGTGACTTCAGAAAGAAAAGGTATGCCGTGACCCAGTTTCTAGAAATCTTTCCTTGAAACACTTCACGAAACAGTGAAAGCATCGTTCATGAAACACACTTTCAGAAGGTTTTTTAGAGAATAAAGAGTGTGATGCACGGTCAGGAAGATGGATCCTCTTCATTCACCCAACACTTAGAGGGGGAGTGTTGTTCTGGAGGTGTGAGAAAACTAAATGAATGAAAGCCTTACTTCAGGTCAGAGAGCTCCGCAGTGACCCCGCTTCTAGGGATGCATCATTTTAAAAAACTTAATACACCAAGGCTCGGAAATATGATGCTTCAGATGCTTTAGAAATCACTTCAAGTTGGCTTTTAAGAGAACGAGGGAGTATTATCAGGTTAGAAAGATAAGCAGAGATCCTGTGTCTAGAGGTGGATCATTTTTTTAAAAGGCTGAATGTGCTAAGGTTCAGGAAAAGTAGGATTCAGGGGGTTGTTTTAAACTTCATATCAGGCTGCTTCTGAGAGAGTGAGTGCATTATTTCTGTTCCTCTGTCTAAGGATGGATCCTTTAAAAAGGGTTAAGAGCTAAACGTGGGGGATACCAGTGTGATTTCAGGTCAGGAAGTTCCCCAGGGTCCTGTTTTTGAAGGTGTTTCCTCGTAGCAGTCTGAACACTGAAAGGTAAAGGAAACGTGTCATTCAGGAGGGGTCGTAAAAATCCGTTTCTGTCATCGTCTCAGAGAATGAAAGTGTAATTTCAGGTCAGAAAGATAAGCAGTGACCCAGCTACATGAGAGAAAAGCTGAAGCTCCTCTGCCCACCTCTGAGAACGTTTACAGACGTAGTAACTTTGAAAAAAAAGGTAATCCTTGATTTATTAGAAATATGTAGTCATAGCAGCGTTTGGAGCTGAAAGCAAACACGCAGTTTTTCCCCCCTAACTCCTAACTCTGCTCTCAAACTGGCAGCTGTACTTTGACCCATTTCGCCAGCGCTATCAGCTACACTGGCAGGCTTTCACCGCCAAAACAAATCCAGTACTCTGATTAGCTGCACGGACGCCGGGGGAGTGTCTCCAAGCAGTTATCGCCTCTGAAAGCGGCTTTTTTCTTCTCCATTACCCAGAGAGTTTAGTCTTTTCCAGCTGTGGGATAAACACACAGAAACTATACACACACACTTCCTTTCTGCTGCTTCTTTTGGTTCCCACCTGTGGGAGTGGATCAGTAATGATGCAGGAATGTCAGGGAGGGAGTCAAGGCCCAATCACATTGTGGTTACCACGGCAATGGACGTTCAAATGACTCACCTGACTCCTCGGTTGTAAAGCAACAGATAAGAGTGTCAACAGATACTGCAGAATAAATCTCAATGATGGTTTCTCTGAATAATTTATCTATGAGTTATTTTATGGCGGCCTGAAGGATTTTTGAGGTCATGACGGAGTTGTAATTCAGTTTTCTGTTTTTCTCCAGAAGTCTGGTTTCTCTCATCCAAAACTTTACAACCTGAATCCCACATCTCACTCCATCTCCCGCTCTCTCTCTCCCTCCCATCCCCCTCCTCATGTTCTCCCTCCCTCCCTCCCTCCCTAGATTCCCCACATTCCTCAAGCTTATCTTGAAGAATGGGTCGGTGGGCTTGAGTAAAAGCTGAATTAGAAGCCCCTCTATTCTGCATGTCAGCGCTGCGTGCACCTTGAAACATCTCTTTAAAAAGTCAAGCAGCGGTAGATTCACATTCCTGACGTGAACTGAATTCCATAACAGATTTTTCTCCCCCACCAACTCTCCTGTGAGATGAAAGCCGGCGGCGTTAAGAAGATATTCTTTGAGCGGGGTTTATTAGACGAGACGAAGGGCCTCCCCAGATAGTCCTCCATGAGAAAGAATGTTTTTACTGGAGCTACAAATGTGAAGCTTAAAATCTCGTACAATAAAACAGCATGCCGTTCAACTTCTACTTCTGCAGAAATTAATTAAGAGAGAGTAAGGGTGGGCGTGCATGCTAAACAAAACAAAACAGTGTAATGTGATTTTTTTTGTGTCTGCAGAAACTCCTGGGAATCTCCCAGGCTGAGATCAGACAGAAATGCCAGGAGAGGGTGAAGGAGCTGGACGAGCTGAAGACGGCTGTGGATTCACTCAAGGTCAGTCAAGTCACCTGATGTAGAAATCCTCCTTTTGAGTTTTTTTTAATTCCAAAATAAAAAATAGAAAAAGGGAAACATGAGGAGAGTGGTAAAGAAGAAGAAGATATACTATATAAATCCTGGGCTGTACACAGCAAGCGCTCCTGAGCTGGTGGGGGGGTTGGTGCCTTGCTCAATGGCACGTCGGCAGTGCTCAGGAAGTGAACTGGCACCTCTTCAGCTACCGGACCAATTTCCGCACCGGCGACCCTCCGGTTCCCATCCAAGGTCCCCACAGACTGAGCTGCCCCAAGGAGGGGCTTCACAACCAAGAAAAGAAAAAGAAAAGACACAGGAGTAAAAGACACCAGACGTACACTAATATTTACAGTCTTATGGACGTACATGCACCAGCAGCATGGAAACACACACACGCACCCACTTCAACTCGACCTTCTCTTATTGGTTGTCCCTTTAAATGAGACCAAATGGCTGATTATATTAGGCTGACTTTATACCTCACTGCTGAACAGTCCAGGTGGGTTCAAACTCTCTGTCCAGGTAAATACAAGAAATAATATGATACGTATAACGCAGACGATCCAAGCCAACAATAATAAAACCAAAGATTATGAAGCTGCAGTTAGAGTGGACTGTAAGAACATAAAGGGCTTACAAATAGAGGAAAGACTGGTCTCATTTTAGTCACTGAACGGTACAGGTCCAGAATACATTTCTCATGATTTCTGACATGTTTACTGTCTTTTGACTCGGCTCACCTTGTTCAGTCCAGAGTTCTGACTAAACCTGGGGAAACAGCATTTAGTCACTACGCTGCCATCAGAGACGAGGTGTTCTCCAAACGTAAAAATGTTTAAATCTAGGTTAAAAACGTTTCTTTTTTGGGCTCCAGTGTCCTACTGGTTGTGAAGCGCCTCATGTACAGAGGATGTATTCCTTGTGGCGGTGAAAGTGCACATTGATTTTCCTTTGTGCATGAAATGTGCGTTATAACCAAAGCTGCCTTGCCTAAGATGTCGACTGTTGCCGTGTTTTGTAAAACTGATCTGTTGATCTTCCCTCTGTGCAGAACTCGGCTCAGAGAGCCATGGTGGAGAGCCAGAAGATGTTCGAGGACATGATCCGCTCCATTGAGAGGATGAGGTCAGAGGTCACCAAGCTGATCGGAATCAACGAGAAGGCAGCTTTCAACCAGGCCGAGGCTTTGATCGAGAGGCTGGAACAGGAGATCGACGAACTGAAGAAGAAGGAGACCGGCCTCAAGCAGCTGTACAGCACCGAGGACCACATCCACTTTCTGCAGGTAACAGACAGCTTTGAGCCGACGCACCACTCAATAAGAAAGTATATTATGAGGAAGGAGCTCATCTAGCTATCACAATCCAAACAGAAAAGACCCTCAAACTTAATAAAGATAAAAAGGTCACTGACCAGGACCTTAAGATTTGATTAACTGTTCTGTAACCACCCAGCTAACAAGACGCTCCCTTTTTGGGTTTCTGAATGAGACACCTTTCTTATTATCATAATGATCATTATGATCATTCAAGACAATTTACTCCTTTGTAAAGATCAGACATCGTCATTTTGAAACAAGTAAAACAGGAGGTGTGAGTGGCAGAGGTTATATTACTCACAACTGTCTGAATGGAAAATTAGATTGAGAAAGATTATTCTCGTCTTTCTAAGTCTCTGTGTGTGTGTGAGTCTAGCTCTTTAGGGAGGTCTTTTATAAAGTTTAAAGGTCACATATTGTTCAAAATCCACTTCACCATGTTTCTCTAACTCTAACATGTGTCTCTAGTCTGTCTACAAACCCCCCAATGATGAGAAAAGTCCATCCTCTCCGTCTTTTGCCTGCTCCACTTTTCAGAAAATGTGTGCTCAAACAGGCCGTTTGGAGATTTTCCCTTCATGACATCACAAAGGGCAGTAACCCCTCCCCCAGGTGGGTGACACTCCCACAGCTAGGTGTTTGTTCTGCCCTCTGAGTCTGCCTTCTCACCGTAAACAATAGGACATGGAGCGAGAAAGCCCGAGCCACCCAAGCCCTTCCAGAGAGGGGCGTGGTCAGACACAGCTCATTTACATTTAAAGCTACAGACACAGAAACAGCCTGTTCTGAGCAGGGCTGAAATAGAGGGGTTTATAGGCATGATCAAATACAGGATCAGAGTGGATTTAGAACAAGACACTTCACACACATGTTTTGAGGAGCTCTGAGACTTATTTGAACTGAAGAGGAGGAGATGTGACCTTTAAAAAAGTTCTTTGTGTAAAAACTTGGACAATCTCTCTCTCAGACAGTTCATGTTGATGTATATTTTTCCCACTTTTCTTTTACCCATCAGAACTTCAACTATCTGTGCACGCCCACTGATGACGGCTTCATCCCCAAAGTGACTGTGAACCCCGACTTCTCCTTCGGGGCCGTGAGGAAAGCTGTGGCTGAGATCAAGGACCGCCTGGAGGAGTTTGGCCGAGAGGAGCTGCTGAAGATCTCTAAATCAGGTTCGACTGATTAGCAGCAGAAACACAAAACATCTACAGTACGGACAATAAAATAAGTTTCCTAATACGATTGTGTTCCGTCTTGTAGTGAACGAGGTCCCCGTGTACACGACAGAGAGCAGGACATTGGACAGAAGGAGCAGAGGTGAGCACTGTCACGTCCTACAGCTATTTAAGGCTGTAAGTAAGAGGTTAATGATTGTTTAGGTTGATAATGTAGAGCAAGGCAATGGCACAGAGCGATTGCATCATATAGTCTTAGGTTGAAACACATCATCAAAGGCATTACAGGCATGTGTGGGGGTGTGTAGCTCGCAGCGACCTAACTGTGTTTCCTTATCTGCAGGCAAGGAGGTCATGACAGTGGACAACACTCCTCCTCCCGAGCCGAAGACCAGAGCAGAGTTTGTGAAATGTAAGTGCGTCATTGGCTTGAGATGAAACCATTTAGAAACTGCTGTTAGCATAGGGAAGCCAAGAGAGTGAAGCCAAAATATTTAGAGCTCCCCCTGCAGACTGTCTGCTGTACAGCTCTTAAACCCTGCCTCCTCCATGTTAACAGGTGGAGCATGGCTCAACTACAAAGTTAAACTACATGTCCGATGTATTTTTGTCAAACCCAGAGTCACACACAGTCAGTTATAATCACGCTGTTTCATGTCCAAGGGTTAGTTTCTCTGAGTAGTTTTCTTTTAGTGAGTTATTTGATCAGCTCCTCGAGTGGAGACGGAGAGGCGACGCGTGTCACTCACTTAGACCGTAACACCGGGAAGATGGCGGCCGTAACCGGGGGATACAAATCTAATTTTGAATAAATAAAAGTTATTGGTCGCTTAGAAAGAGGCGTTTTTCCTGCTAATCACAGTAATGACGAGGAAAAATATTCTGTCAGGGGTGGTCTGACCGGTCTTGATTTGAAATCCGGGGTCAAGTCCGAGGCCGAGACAAGACTGAGTAAAAATGCTTTTGATTCTAATACGAGACCTGGATCTTCAAAAAGAGGTCTTGAGACCAAGACCGATTCCGAGTACTACAACACAAATGATGGCGTCATTATGAAGCTTAAAGGAAAACATGTTAATGACGAGCAGGTGATGTTATTCATTTGTACATTCATCTGAGTCCGTGTTTTCTAAGAGAGGATGTACATTTGTTTTGGTTGAATGTTCTCACCTGGTGGGTCGGGGACCCTAAAGTGGGCCACTGATTGCTGTATGACTGTTATTAACCCCTTAAACAATTCTAATCAAATGACTGTCTCTTCTCCTGCAGACTTCTGCCAGCTGAAACTGGACCCGTGCACAGCCTACAAGGAGCTGTACATCTCTGAAAGCAGCAGGAAAGTCATCCGCACCAGAGACCTGCAGCCCTACGGAGAAAACACAGAGAGGTTCGACAGCTTCGCTCAGGTGCTGTGCAGGGAGGCGCTATCCGGAGGCCGCTTCTACTGGGAGATCGAGTGGAGCGGGGAGTTCTCCATCGGCGTGGCCTACAAGAGCATCAGCAGGAAGGGCAAAGGCTCGCTGTGCCTGCTGGGATACAACGACAAATCCTGGAGCCTCCTCTGCTCCGACACGGGCTACTCCGCCTGGCACAACCGCGTTGACAAATCCATCAACGCCCCCCACTCCCCGAGGATAGGCGTGTACCTGGACCACGCGGCGGGCGTGCTGGCGTTTTATAGCATAGGAAACAACATGACCCTGCTGCACAGATTCGAGACCACGTTTGTTGAACCTCTTTTTCCAGGCTTCGGAGTGGGAACCTCCGTCAAGATCTGCAACATCAAGTGAACACTGAAACTTGAGCTCTCTCTTTCATCCCCCCACACTTTCTCATGATATACAGAAATGCTTCTGGGATATATAAAGCCTATATATTTTTGTTTTTGTTTAAGATTTTGAAAGTCCACCACATAACTGAAGTTTTATCGCTTAATTTGTGTCCCTGCCAGATATGTACATAGTCTACACATCACTCTCTTTTTCATTTGTCAAATCACGTTATTGATAGATTTCTATGTTTCATTGAAAAGCATGATTACTGCATAATCACACAAGTAGCTACAATATAAAGACAAGTGTTATTCCCTTTCTCATCTGATAATACCTGCAGGATAGTCATTGAACATGTCAGTATCTATTAAACCTCGAAGTGTTACCTGTTCCCACATAAAGCCCATAGTTCTCTTACAGCTACACAGTATACCGTAAAACTTCTAATACAAGCCCCTCCCAGTTTAAGGCCCAGTCCCTTTCTCTTGCCTGATGATGCTGCACGTTTTGACGAAAAAAGGCAGGTGTCCAGGGGTGGCATGCCCTCCCCCCTAGTAATTTGATTGGCTGCCCAAAGTGCCACCCCAAAAATCCTATTATGTGATTGGCTATTTGCCCTGTCAGAGGCGGGACTTATGTTAAAACCAACTTTCTTTTTTTTGCAAAGGATCCAAGTAGTTTTCTTTTCATATCAATGCAGCTTATTTCTATTTCATAAGACAGGTTCATGGTAAAGTTATGCACTCTGTCTTACTTGCAATAAACTAACTGGCAACGTGTCAGGACCAGAACATTGTAAGTGACACTGCAGGAGGTTGCACTTTTTTAAGTACTTTAAATCACGACTTCGAACATGCATCTTCTTTTTGTGTCACTAAAAAATAAGCTAATGTTACCATTATGTCGTGTTCTAAAGTAGAAATGATTGGTGAGGTTAGAAAGGGTAAGTAATTGTTATTTATTTATGTGTGTTTGTGCACACATCACGCTTCAGTCCACGTCCACCCCTGCAGAAGTCAGCGCCCCCGTTGGGTCATCCCAGTCAAAAAAAACTGGACACGCCCCTGCTCCTATGCATTCAGTGTTGAAATAGTTTGTGGATCAAAAATGAGTACAAATAGCAGCGAAAAAATGAAGATTAATTACAACATCTGTCCAAGGAACAGAATAATGCTCACATGTGTGCAGGCCATGAAGCAGGTTTACATCCTGCTTTACAAAACAAGATCAAATTAGTGACTCATTTGATATCGATATCCTAATTTTGTGCACCGTAAAATATTCTTTCTGGTGTAAATGTACAATTTCATAGTCTCGTCTTTCTCATCTTTGCTGCGCAGGAGTTTAGATTGAAAATAGTTAAAAGCCCGTCTCGTATTGACGCCTGTCCCAAACAAACACGGAGTCATTTCATAGACTGAAGTAAATAAAGTAGCCTGGGCTTTTATTAGAAGTTTTACAGTAACTTCTCCATAATGTGAGTCACTTCTCTGATCACAGGTCTGTTTGTGTTTGATGAGCCATTACATTACATATTCATTTATCTGAACCCTGTTATGATCAGTAAGAGTTCCTGTTGTCCATGTCGGTGCGTAAACATGTGTTGTGTTCAAGTCGACACATTCAGAAGAACATTTCACTCTGTCCTGTTTTCACATATTATCTAATGGTTGTCATATCAGATGTTTGCTCACAGTTTTGTTCACTTTTTAACCTTTATTTAATTGTATCTACATGTTCTTATGTAACGGACATCCAGAGAATAATTGGTATCAACAAAAAAGACTTGTTTTGTAACAAAATTGTTCATTAAAAGTTCGAAATAAAGAGCTCAGAGAATGAAGAGGTGTCCGTGTTGTGTCTGTCTGAAACGTATTACGGGTTTTTTATTTATATGTTGGGCGCTCTTTAACAAAAGGAGGGTCTTAACTTCACAAAGAATCTGCATCATCAGACATAATAATGATTTTAACTTTAGCTTAAAGTATTTTACTGGAGTGTGAACCACTTCTATCCAGGAGGAATAACAAAAAACTTCCGTCCATCCATCCATTTTCTATACGTCTTTTCCTGTTCGGGGTCATGGGTTAGGGTAGCTGATCCCAGCTGTCATGCAAGGTAGCATTTGACACATTTTGCTCCAGATTATTCACATAAAAGGTAAATACACAGGGCCTAATACAGAGCCCTGAGGCACACCCTTGTGGACAGATATATCTGAGCATACACCATCATACCTAATGCACTGAGACTGATTGCTAAGATAGTTAGAAAACCAAGCAACAGCTTCTTCTGAGAGTCCTGAACTCAGAAGTCTAAGTTTTAAATCATCATGGTCGACTGTGTCAAAAGCTTTTGAAAAGTCCATAAAAAGTGCAGCGCGATGTTGTTTCTTGTCATTAGTACAGAAAAGTAATTTCTTACTCTCAGTGCAGCTGTGACAGTGCTATGCCTTTTTCTAAAACCTGATTGATGAGATGATAAAATATCATTGGTGTATAAAAACTCCTTTAGCTGATCACTCACAAGAGATTCAAGGATTTTAACAAGTACTGACACATTTGTTATAGGCCTTTAGTTATTCAAAACACTCGGGTCACCCCCTTTCAACAAAGGGAGGACAAAAGTGGACTTCCATATCCTTGGAATTTCCTTAGACATCACTGTAAGGATAAAAAGATATGCAAGAGGTTCTGCTACAAAATCAGCTGCTAGTTTTAAGGAATAAGGATCCAACAAGTCTTGTCCTGAAGGTTTTCTAGGATCTAGCTTTTTTTAGGGCCTTATGAACATTGGCCGAGAGGCGGGGTTACACACTGGACTGTTCTCCTGTCAATCACAGGGCTGACATAAAGAGACAGACAACCAGCTATATTCACATTTACACCTACCAGCAATTTAAAGTCACCAGTTAACCTAACGAGCATGTCTTTGGACTATGGGAGGAAGCCGGAGTACCTGGAGAGAACCTACACGTGCACAGGGAGAACATGCAAACTCCACACAGAGAGGCTCCTGTCAGACGGGGATTCAAACCAGGAACCTCCTCGCTGTGTGTCCACAGCGCTAACTACTGCAGCACCGTGCAGCTTGACAAAAATGTCCTGTTCTGTAGGCTACTCTTTGACAGCACTGACAACATCCAGGCTCCCTCTGGTGGTCGGTCAGAGAAACTGCACCGAAATACAAAATGTTTCTAAAGGCATGACATTTATAGTCAGTTAAATCCACAGCACAGCTCTGTTCTGATTCTATCTCTCAGGATGCATCAGAACAAAGACACTGTTTAACTTCTGCTATTTTAAACCAGAACAGTGGTATCAAAATATACAAACGTTTATTTTGTCACATGTAAAAGATTATAAGTTACATTTATTTTCCAGATGGTTTACAGAACATGGTAACAGTCATTTATATGAAGAACACAGTATACTGTATATTCACAGGATCAAACATTCACTGCTAGTGTCTTTTGATTTGTGGGTTTTATTTAATATTTATGTTTAAATCCTAAAAAAAAAGTCACATTTCTTAGCTGACAGAAAGTCTTCTTCTCCGGTAAAGCTTCCTGTGTCATCAAACAATCACAAACATCAAATATTTTTAACATCTGGGGCTAAAAAACTGGAGATATAGAAAGTTCAAAATGTCGTTTTCTCATCAAATTACCAAATAAAAACTGGTTTTAAATCGTATATTTACTTATAAAGTGCTTAATAGACATAGATAATTAATAGTATGAAATCCTATATTGTCGTATTAGTTATTTTGTATGTAGTTGGTGGTGAGGTAATTCTTTAGCACTGTGAAAGCTGTTATTTACATATTGTTTACAAGTCCTATTTGCACGCCCACTTTCCCAAAGTGGAGATGGGAGTGTGCTTCTGCTGAAATCACGACAGTGAGCAGGTGACGCCGGCATCCTCGGTGTGGTCACAGTTGTGCACTTTCCAGGATATATGGGAGCAGTTCTTCAGCGTGGCCTCCGCACCGCTGCACTTGAGATTGTCCAGCAGGATTGTTCCCGTACCAGGCCCGAAGAACGCCTCGCCCCGAGCCGCGGTGGCGTCTCCGCAGCCCATTTGGCGACACACCACCTCGGCGTCAGGGAGGTCCCAAGCATCATCACAGACTGTACCCCATTCAGAATTGGAGTACATCTCCACCCGGCCCTCGCAACGGTGCTGGCCGTCCACCAGTCGAATTGTTCCTGCAAAAACAAAAAATTCCCTTAATTCACTGGTTCTTTACTGAGACACAGAGGTGGATTTGTACTGGGTGTATTTAAGCTACCTTCAGAGGGTGGTGAAATGGTTGTGGTGGTGGGTATCCTTTCCGTTACTCTGAAGTCACGTCCGTATCCGATGTAGTACTCAAAAGCTAAGAAAAGCAGAGCAGAGAAGAGCAATGGAGTGATGCTTCTGGTGGTTCCTGGACATATTCAGTAAATATCAGGACACAAGAGAAGGTTCTCATTGAAGGCTTTTTGTTTAGCTTCTTTAAGGCCATGAAACAGAGTTACACTTCCTGCAACATTTTTTCAAGTGAAATGTTTCCTTCACCCTTAAGGCCCTGACACATCAAGCAGACGGCAAAGAACTAGAGGTGACGAAGGTCACGTCGCCTCACGACACACACCGCAAAGACTGGGCCAACCACAACATACGTTCTGCGCACGATTGAGAGGAAATAACTCCCCATGTCAGCGGGGGGCGGTAGCCTGCAATCGTCATTCTGAAAAGGGGAAACCGTAAGAGGACGAGGACGGAGAAGAATGCGGTTATATAAACCGTTGTTATGATACCAGAAGACCATTTTCACACCGCTTTCAGTCACCACTCGTATTATAGGTACTTCTGATCGAGAATAAATAAATGGGTGAAATACATGGATACTCCAGCGGCAGGCTCAAGGGGCTTTCCCGAATCTGTGTTGAGAGCTGGAGTTAAATGAAACCTCTGAACAGCCAATCAGAGTGATTTCTCTCATCAACCGCTCAGACGCCGGCCAACGCCAATTCGACATGTTGAATCGGCCAAAAAAAGGCCGACTGGGGCCAACAGGAAGCGACTGAGCTGGACACACCGAAAAAAACTAGGGCGACGATCGCTCACTTTCAGTCCAACTATGACCAACGGCCGAAGATCTCCTTGGTGTGTCAGGGTCTTTTAATGCATATAGACCTTATATCCTGTTTGCCGACTGCTGCCTTCAGAACACAAATGCATCATGTAAATATAAAGTCGTCTTAAAGCAGATTCATTCATAAACTTGAGATTGTAAAAGAAGATAACAGGACAAGTGAATGCGAATGCCTTTTGACTGAATACAGCTCAGTTATAGTTTGATGGGGGGGGGGGGTTTAACCGAGCCGATAATATCAGCTGATCTGTATCATCTTATTTTATCACAGATGTGCGCCGGTATTACTCGATTATTTATTCACCAGTCAAACAGCATTTCATTTGAGTTTCATTGTGTTACACTAGCAGTTCTCTGTCACCAGCAGAGGGCGCTATATGGATTACAACAAGCATCATCACTGCAGAGTGTCGAGCGGTGATGCACGTACACGCTCAGTTACTTCCAGTCGAGTGACCATCTTGTCTTCGTTATAAATCTTTTCCACGAGTGTTTGATAACTGAGGGATCAACACAATAAATGTGTTTATCTATAAATCTATCTCTACGGATTGAACATAGATCTCAGAAAGATATCAGCCGATTTATCGGTATCGGATTTTTTTCTCTCCCCAATCTCATTATCGTTACCGGCCCCAAAAATCGGTCGACCTTAGTTTTTTCCATAAGCGTAAATCTGTTGTTTGTTTTCAGTGATTTAAAACTATTTTAACACTTGTTTTAAATGGCTCCCTTGTAAAACAGATTTTGTGTCTCAGTAGAATTCACATAAATAAACAATCCCATTTCCAACCTGGACTCAAGAATGTGAATCTAAGTGAAGGGTACTTAAAAATATAACGAAGAGCACGGTCTACACCTGCTGTTTTTGTGAGGTGTCTCGAGATGAAGTTTGTTATGAATGGGCGCCATACAAATACAGATTGATTGATCGATCATTTGTATGGGCTTTTAGTCGAACCTTAAGCCTTCAGGCATGCTGTGACACTGATGTGCCTCGACTCATGTAATGTTTTCTTGATGCCCCTCCTGATCCTCCCAGAGTACTTCAGTCACGGGGGACCAGATGACTGGATGAGAGGAATTGAAACTGATGACTATAGAGAGCGGTTTGTAATACAGACATTCCCGATGCTCAGTGTAGCATTTCTGCTAAATAAGAATGCCTGCCTAATTAAGCCTGCTTTGACTTACGCAGACATATCACTCCGGCATCCTCGTGATGGCCACAGTTGTGCTGACCCCAGCCCAGGTTTGAGCACAGAGACAGATCCCATTCGTTGCCGTTGCACTGCACATTGTCAAGCAGGATCGGGCCGTTACCATAGCCAAAGGAGGCCTTGTCTGTGGCCGCTATAGCCGGACCACAACCAAGAATCCTGCACACCACGTTGGCGTTGGCCATGTCCCAGCCGTCATCACACACCGTCCCCCACCGTCCTCGGAATAAGACCTCCACACGACCCTGGCAGCTGCTGTTACCGTTCACCACACGGATGGATGGTTTGCCTGCACAGGGGAAAATAAACTCCATTGCTTAAAAGTCAGATATTTAAAGTAGCTGTATTTGTTTTTAAGCAGCAGTTGAACAGTTGTACCTTTTGTCTGAGCAGTTGTTGTCACAGTCGTTGTAGTTGGTGAATCAGTGACTGGAATTTCCTCGGTTGCTGGAGGGGAAATGATCACATGACAAAGTTACTTGATGCCTCAGACTACCTGGTTAGGATGATCTTCTTGTGAGGATGCACACCAGCATGTTGTTTCATGGATACCTTTTTTTAATTAGGGAGAAATGTCTCCCCCTGGTGGTCATTTGGCAAAATTACACATTCAACTTTTCAAATGGGAAAAAAAACATATTTTCCAGAAAGGTAAAAGTCAGTGTGTGCTTTCTTACAGATGATCTGTTTTATTCTGTGTTTGTTTACCTTCAGTGTTGTATGTTGCATGGATTGCTCTCTGGAGTTCTGTTACTGGAGGAGGTACAGTGGAGACTTCTAAAGACGGAGACGTTAGAGCACAAACATTTTATTTAACATTCACATCCTCCATTACTCTTTTGATTAGAACATTACTTGTGACTAACAGACACCATGCTACTTTCATAACAATCTCTTTCATTGTCCTTTTTGTGTTTCCACCAAAATAAATAATATATATGTTGCATAACTTATCTATGCCCCAAGATTACTCCCTAGCATATTCTTCGTTTAGGCCAGTGGTTACCAAACCTTTTCTCCCCGTCCTCCTTTGGCAGATGAAATTAAGCTCAAGAACATTTCCTTCACATTTTTGTGACACCGAACAGAAAAAACTGGCGAGTGGCTTTTAAAGAGGAAGCAATTAAAAGCGACGCTGCAAACATGAAACTTCCACATTTTTGACGTCAACAAAATGTACCATGCTTTGCTAGCTAACTGAAATAGGCTATCCTCATTTTGATCATTGATCATGAAGTAAAAAACTATTTCACAGTAAAGAAGATTCACTATAGTAAGGTTTTCGTGACGTTTCTTGGGATGGTAGTGTTACTTTGTCAGCTAACCCAGTGGTTTCAAAAGTGGGGGTCGGGACCCCCTGGGAGGTCGCAAGACACTGTTAGGGGGGGTCGTGAGATTCCTTCCAAAACATTTGAAATGGAAAATGGTTTAAAGTTGCATATTTCAACCATTAATTTGAAAATATATACAAACAAATATGATGGTGTTTGGGCTATTGTGTGGTGTGCTAATGCCAGTGTTTGGAGAGGCCTAATAGTGTGCATGGCTGTGTGCAATGTCAAATGTTTTAAGCACCTGCAGGAACAATGGGGGTCCCCAGTCTTTAGCACCATTATATTGGGGGTCACGGGCTGAAAAGTTTGGGAACCCCTTAGCTAACCCACCACTTTGGTTCTGAATGAAAAAGCGAGCTACTATTGTCTGCTTCAGCATGAACATTTGTACAGTTTCTGTGAACATCACCTGTTGAGACTAAGTCGCTCAATGCTTTGAAATGTAATGACATTCCCTTTGGTCTCAGCCATATGTCATGTCACTACTTAAAGTTGATCACCTATTCAGCTGGTCCTCTTTTTGAAACTCACATATAGTTCATATAGTTCCAATGCTTGATGTCCAAACTAAACGTGGGCAGAGTTTCAGACCATGAGGTAAACATCTGTTGGGGAACAATATCAGCATTTTTACCAGATGCTAATGTTAACCTTTAAGCACCTCGTGACCAAATACACTGGTCATAGTTATGTTGGGTTTGAATCTCCATATTTTGAGAGCTGCCATTTTCCACTGACCTCATGCTCAGGGCGGGAAGCTCAAATGCTTTTGTTACATCTCACTTCATTTTTCTGCATTGCAAATTGTAAACACCCCTTTATTTGGTTGATCTTTATTATTTCACTGCTTTTTGGTGAGTAAACACTTGAGAAGATAATGGCTTGTGAATCCCAAAGAGACATCCAGCGACTGTTAACAACTTGATAACCTCTTTAGACGATAAGAAAACAGCTTAGATTAGACCCCAATCACTGCCGAGCAAGCACAAGTATTCGACAGGTTTAGATATTCATGGCTTACGGTAATGTAGGAGAGCGTACTAACTTTCGCCTTCAACCACCACACTAGTGAACTTTACCATTTGATAGTTGTACATGATACGTTTGGAAGGAATTCATGGCTAATGTTGATGTTGGTTCGGCTGGTTGAATGCTAACACTGCCTGCTGTGACTGCAGATAATGGGTTGTCAGATACGAAATAATAACAAGTTGCCTTACACCATTTTATACAACTTGTAACCCGTAACATATATGCACATACGACTGAGGCAAGCATACCTCTGCAGGTGACCCCAGCGTCCTCATGGTGGCCACAGTTGTGTTTGCCCCAGCCAAGGTTGTTGCAAGAGTACAGGTCCACCTCATTTCCTTTGCATCTCACGTTGTCCAAAAGAATCCGGCCGGTACCGTAGCCAAAGTAGGAATTTGTGTGCGCATAGACTGCACTGCCGCAGCCTATCTGTTGGCACACCACCATGGCGTTCTCAATGTGCCACTCATCGTCACACACCGTCCCCCATTTTCCCTGGAAGTAGACCTCTACGCGGCCCTGGCAGGAGTTCTGTCCGTTCACCAGACGGATGGTGCCATCTCCTAAACCGGGAGGGAGAGCGAGAGGAAGTTACAGCGACTGATGCTGAAGACATCTCTCCAAACTTTTTGTTTTTAGACTCTGAAGGTTTTGTTCTTTACTGATGTTACATTTAAAGATGATGGTTTGGGGTATTCAGGCAGTTTTAATAAGTGCTAGTTTTAATGCATGACTGTGTGAGACTGAGGGGAAAAAGTAAACATACTGTGAGTAGATACAGAGAAAGGAAATGGGATTGGGCCTCGACCAAGCCCCGTTTCCACCAAGCGGTCTGGTTACGTTCAGTACAGTTCAGTACGGTAAACCCTGAACTCGCTTGTGTTTCCACAGTCGACCGAACCCTTATTTGGTAAGCGGAGTGTAAGCCAGATGGAGATAGCCGCGTCAGCTACGAAATAGTGTGACATCATAGCAGCCCAACACATTGTAGCCCGCTATTAATTAAGTTCAAGAAGAAGAGGAAGAGGGACACAGTAAACAAGGGACCCTCTAGGGTCGGGATCAGTATCCTGGGCACCCCAACAGAAGGGGAACAAAAAAGTAGGACGGTACGGATCCCTTATTTTGGTACCATTCCCAACTTTCGACGGTGGAAACGCCAATAAGTGAGTACCGTGCCAAACCGAACTGAACCGGACCGCTTGATGGAAACGGGGCTATAGTTTTGGATTTTTCATTTGTTTATTTTTCAGTTTAGTGTATTTGTTTCTAATGCTGGTTTGTTAGTTTAGAACTCCGAGAGTATCTAACTGCTGTGTCGAGAAGTATTTCCAACTGAAACTTATCACAAGATAGAAGGCGGGACATAATGTTAGGATGACTTTGATTGGCTCATTTGCTTCGCGTGTATCACTCAGTGTTGTTTGTGTCAAAGTCCAACACTAAGGAGATTTTCTCTGGAATTTCATTTGATTTAACTTAGTTTTGTAAAGACACAGTTCGTTCTTGTTTTTTGTAAAGCCTCGTTTTTATTGTAGTTTCAGTTAACATGTTTTTGAAATAAAAAACGTTGGCCTAGATGATACAAATAGTGACTCAAGTTAAAATCCAAAGCAGGAGAGTTAAGGTTTGTGTCTGATAGCACAGTTGTTGTCATGGTATGCCTTTGTCCAGGCAAAAACACACCCTTCACATACACAAAAGACGTTCTCATGTGTCCATGACTTAAAAATACTCCTCCCCTGAAAGTGGGACATAAATCTGGATGGCTCCAGGCCTCAGGAGGCCTCAGGTGGACTAGCTTCACACGTCACAGGTTAAATTAATGTGATTGTGTGGAAGTTTCTCATGATCCTCTCGGGAATTAATGAAGAAAAAAAAGACACCAGGGAGGCCACAACAAAGGCAAACCCAGCAGACAAGAAGGAGCGGCTTTGAGTCCTATTGAATCTGAGGATGTCCACAGATACTATCCTCGGCATTACACAACAAACCTTTGATGTTATGTCACATTTGGTGAAAGTTTCGCAACACGACATAGAATATCCCTGAATGCCTGAATAAGATCACCAGCTAGTTGTAACTTTGTGTCTTCGTAACTTTTGAGCTTAAAACGTAGAAAGAGGGATGAGAGTAAAAAGAAACCTTAGTGCTAAAAGATGCTATTAAGTGCTAAATGGATCCCACTGGCATGTCTGTTTGTCTGTCGTCTGGTCTCATAGATAAAAGCAGGGAACACTTACGTAAGGCAGAATTCTCTCCGGGCGGTGTGGTGCGATCCTCAAAACCCTTTGCTCCCGGCACGGCTGGTTCTGGCAGCAAAACAATAAGCAAACAGGATTATTACCCACTATGTTCTTTTTTGTTTGTAGGGTATGACACGAGGAATGATTCATCTTTATCTCACTCAGCTTACAGTTGCATAAATGCTTTACCTCTGCAGGTAACACCCACGTCCTCAAAGTGGTAGCAGTTGTGGATTCCCCAGCCCAGACTTCGGCACTGGCTGAGGTCAGTTTCACTCCCTGAGCAATCCACATTATCCAGCAGGATGTGTCCTGAGCCTTGTCCAAACTTTGAGCTGCTGCTCACTGCCACAGCCACGCCACAGCCCATCTGCTGACACACCACATTGGCATCCACCATGTCCCACTCATCATCACACACCGTGCCCCAAGAGTCGTTGTAGCGCACCTCCACTCTGCCCTCACACCTGTTGCGTCCATTCATCAGTTGTACTTTGGAGAGATAAGCAGACAGCATCAGTCAGATTCTGCTCACAGTCAGTTCACCCACAGCGTTGTTCAGTCTTTTGAAGTGGAATGAAGATGAGGATAAATTATGACAGTAATGCAGCATTTTTGTTTCTGTTTATTTGATAGGAACAGCAGGGGCGTGTCCAGATGGGTGACCAGGGGTTGCATGGGCCCCCCCTAGAAATCTGATTGGCCACCCCAGGTGCCATACCAAAAATCCTTAACAGTCAGAATCGGGACTTGTGTGACAACCAACTGTTAGTTTCTTTTTTGAAAGGCTGCTAGTATTTTTCTTTACATATCAATGTCTATTTCATAAGTCTGGCTCAAGCGAAATTTATGCACTCTGTCTTACTTGCAATGAACTAACTGGCAATGTTTTGCTGCAATTAATTTACTTTTGCAAGTCAGACTGTGCAGGAGTATTTAAGGGTAAAAATTGATATTAATTTGTGTGTGTTTGTGAGCACATCACACTTCAGGCCAACCCAAAATAACGGCCAAATTCCACCAGATGCGTGTTCGGTCCATCTCCGCTCCGTTCCGGCAGCGGAGCTGATACGTTTCACTTTATTCAATGTGTGTGCTTCCACTGGGTCCGCTGCGCTGCGTCTCAGCTCCGTCAGTCCGGAGCACTCCGGAGCAGATACGCAAGACTTCTATTTTTGCCGGATGCCGGAGCACGACGCATCAATTCAGCACAGAAAAGAACAAGCGGGACAGGAAGTCAGACACCGATACAACATTAAAACATCCGGTTTATTTTCAGAATAAAATACTCTGTTTTGATGGTTCAGAAAAACGACTGTATGTGTGTTTGTTTATGTGTTTCTAATGTTAATATAGAGTTTAATACCATGTACATCGTATTATCTCGCACTGTCGGGAGTTAATCTTTAAAATATCGCGCCGGAGCGGACACGCAATGCACACAGATCTGGTGGAAATTCGGCGTAAGTCAGTGCTCCCGCTGGGCCACCGCAAACAAAAAAGTCTGGACACGACCCTGAGGGAAAGGTCACATTACCGAACATTAGTGGGCCAATATAGCGTTAGGCTAAGTCATACATGTATAATGTGAATAGAATTGGTTCGAGAATAGAGCCTTGTGGGACGCCAACAAGACAGTCAAACTAAGGAGAACTAATGCTATACTTTAGCTCCCTGTATTTCAGGGTTTTTTTTAAGACATCACCAATACCGAAAGTCTAAAGCTCATTTAAGCTCCACTGTCTGAGGAATAAATCACAACATTATTCTATGAGGAAAGTAGAAAAAGATTGATATAATGACAGTTAATAGCAAGCGGAAAAGAATCCCTCTGGACACAATAAGCCACATGACTCTCTGGAAGTGAGTGAGAAGGATGCGGGAGGGTGGGAGGTTACATAGCAAATAATTGGGGATTAGGAAAAAGGAGAGCTGGGAAAGTGACCTTGTTTTAAAACGCTCCAGGCAATGATCTACCTTCTGTACTCTCTTTCAGTGACACACAGCCAGTAACCTGAATACAGACATGTTTTTCTTAACATGAGTGTCTTGGTCAGGTCGGGGTGGTGGAGGGGGGTGGTGGAGGTAGGTGTCTAGCTTATTCTTACCTTGGTATTGTGTCTTCACAGGGGGTTGGACACCAGTGGCTGTAACAGCACAGAAAGAAGACAGAGAGAGCGATAAAGAGTTATGATAACAATTATTTAAAGGAGGTTTAGCCTTCGATAGTTACTGAATATCTACTATATCTATGTTCCTGAAACACGAGACACAGACTGAAACCACAACGAACATTTTGATACCTTTAATGTTGTTGTCCTGAGTGATCGCTTCAATAAAGATGGCGAACAGTAGGGGACTTACTGGGCACCCAGGTCTGGCTTTTTTCAGCGTTAAGTACTAAATCAATAGAAACTGGAGCATAATCTCACAAAGCCATAGTCCCAATATCACAGTTTGTAACCCCATATAAGTCCCTTTGGAACATAAAGAAACAGTCCAGTCTAGAATAAACAGAATGTGGGTGAGAAAGAAAGGTATAATCCCTTTTAGTGGGATTTAGATCTCCATATGTCTGAGAGTCCTAGCTCCTTTAGCATTAAATGTATGATTTTAGTTGTTTTTTCCCCCCTAAGTAATAAGGTTTGGATGTATCCAGAGTAAGGTGAAGTCTAGAGTTAAAGTCAACATTCCCCTAAAGAAATCATCGTCTCAGAGTTGGATTAAAGTCTTCTTCAACAAAGTATGATGATCATTGTTAGAGTTACAGTCCAATTTAGAGTCGAAGACAGTGCTACCTGTGATTGACAAGTTGCTATGACAACGTCATCAATTCATATCCAGTCTCTTGTCCGAATGTGTTCACTTCTGGCTCACTAAAACCAAAGTGTTGATGGATTTGTAAAACAGAGAAGGTCACCATACGTATATCTGAGCTTTCATCTTGGTTTGTCACATTTCTCGGATGTTTTGACGCACGCAGTTTTCCCATACTGGAAGATTCTGGACTTGTATGGAGGTCAGTCTAACACCTGAAGAATTACGTCTCAGGTTTCAACAACACAGGGACTGTTCTTAACGTCACACCCAATATGGGTCAATTCACAGGCTTCTCCCGTTTGTTTGAGACAATGAAACATGTACATTACACATACAACTTCCTGTTTAAGCTTAAGGGGGTTTGTAACACATCTGTTTATGATATCATGTGCAGGTTACATCTTGGGTTCAGGTCATGTGTTTTGGCGGATTACTTACTGGATACAGCTCGTCGGCTTATTTTTACGTCTCCTGTAAGATTAATGCAAAAAGAAAAAGTTAGTAAGGAACACAGTCGTTGGCTTTATCAAGAGACAGAACCTATACATTGATGTCATCACGTTTGAATAAACATGCTTCCTCTTTATTTGTGGCTCATTATCGTCCAGTGAGGCCCATTGATTGCTGCTGTCTACAAAATACCTGCAGGGCTTGTTGGCGAGCTATCAGCGCTAAACAGAGCAGACAGTAACTCTGGACACAAAAGCACTCATCTACAGGGAGCTCAGTTGCAGGTACACCTGGTTCCTGGGCACTATTATGCCCAGAATATGTGGATAAGCACTGACACATAAGATGTAATATCATGTGTGCAATTAAATATGGCCAACAAAATTTGGATGGTTAAAGGCAAGAACATGTGAGCGTGTTGAATGCTACTGCAAAGCTGGGAACCTATTTTCAGTCTTTATGAAAACCAGCCTCTGGTCCTGAGCCAGGAAATGGAAATGACCCATTATGGGATGGATTTAGTTTGATTTTGATAATATGTTCACTGACACTGGCCTTCAAGAATTTCTACTAAGCGCACCAAACTTTTAAACGTACAGTATGTAAAATCCGCCGCTAGGGGGCTCTCAATCAAAACAATAACAAAAGATGACGTCGAGGCTTGCGCTGTATTATGGGAGAAAACGAACAAACTCTGTGTTGAATCAATACGAACGGGAGAAACCGACCTGAGAAAGACAATATGTGTACTGACGATGTATCCAAGTATAATTTACATGACGTTTTTATCACAGCAGCACATGCAGTTGCTTTAAGGTTGTTGCTTTTCGTTTTTAACATGCTACAAGATGTTTTTTATTCAAAAGTTCAAAGAGAAAGAAGATCTTTAGCTTCCTGTTTTTAAGACTGTGATAACTTTGATGTAAGCTTTACTGATTCGCTGTTACGCTGATTTTGATGCAAACTGACTTTTCTGCGACACCTTTGGATCAAGCTTTGAATTTACCATGACCTGGATGACTGAGAACCTACACAGACTTCAATATCATTAACAACTCAAAGTTGTTTCAATAATAGTAATGGAAATGCCTCCAGTACACCTTATAATCAGAGGCGTTGCTTGTCAATAGGCAAGGCAGGCAACTGCTTGGGGTCCCAGGCCAGTAGGGGGCTCCCAAGGGCTGACAAACTTTAAACCAACTTTGGCTCAAAATGTGCAAATTTTGCAATGACAGTAGGAAACCTCCCTAAAGGGGGCCCCATCAGACAGCACTCCCTGTCCTTTGAAAACCAACATTTGTCAATAAAAGTCACCGTAGGAAAATGGAGAGAAAATGTTTCTCTTCAGGTCTGACTGACGTTCAAAGTAAATAGATGCATTTTCTGTGTGTGCATTGTTGTTGTTTTTCAGGGGGGGTTAAACCTGAGCCTGCCCTCACAGCACTAATAACACTCACATTACATTCATACGTGGTCATAGCAAAATACTGATGATAATATACACGCTCTAAAGAACAATGAGCACCTCCATCAAAATGCACCCAAATATAAAAAAGGAGTACTTAACATTTTCCTAATCACATGTGGTGGTCTGTTTGGAAGACAGCTTTGAGGGATTGGCTCTGAGCTGCCATCGTTTTTGGACAAATCAAGTTAAGCGTCCCCCTTACCGACACACTCACCAAGTCGCAGCAGCAAACTGAGGGCCACGAAGACGAGGGATCCCAGCAGGGACACCAGGAGCCAGACGGCTGGGTTCCAGCACCTGCACTCGCTCTCCACCGCTCGCTGTCCTCGCATGGTTGCCTGACTGACCATCCGCCTACAAACACACACATTCACATACGGTCAGTCCTGAGTGTAGCAGACAGCTTTCTACTACAACAAAAAACAATCACTATTTTCTGCCCTGATTCAGAGTAGCCTAATTATAGTATTGGATTGTTTTCTCTATCGGAGCCTGCAGCTGTTGTTAATGTGTTGTAGTAGGTATTGATGGTAGTCTGGGGGTGAGGCAGGCTAGTGTGTGGCTCAAAAAGAAATCGTTTCCTTGAATCATGTGATGCATATCGCTCCCTGTGGACTTTGGAGAGCTGTAAGAAAGTTAGAGGCAGATAAACACCAGTCACAGATTCTCTGCAAGAGTCCCACTAGATGTTCCAGACAAGGAAGTGTGCCGCAAAACTAATCCCCACCAGGAATAGAGAGTCCAGTTACACTGCTGTTTTATAAGCACAAAATGACCGCTGCTCATCGCTCAGGCTGCAGCAAATAAGTTGAAGTCTGTTCGCAGTATTATCGGACCTTCCCATTCCAGCATCACCAACAGCTGGTGATTTCTTGTGTTACAGAGGAGGGGACAGCCACCTGTGGCATGGGGTTTGATAATCAAGGGGATTTTCCTTCAGTCAAAGATTATTTGGGGATTCACCAACAATCACTCAATGATCCGAGTAAGATAGTGAGGTCAGACGGTGGATTCCCTACATTCTTTTCAAATGAGAAACTGGAGTGAATGACATTTATCTCACACTGCAATGGGATTCAAATACTTCTGTAGCATTTATACAACAGTAAGTAAAGTCCAACAACAAGAGGTGTGCCATGAGCGCTGATCAACGGGGATGCTACTGTTACCACTTCCTCTCTAGAGGTCTATCTGGAGTATTATTGATTAACGTTATGTTCAACTAACATCGCAGCAACAGTTTAAATAAGACGGCTCCTCCAAATCAAGCAGCAACTGTCCACACACTGGTTTCACTGGTGGTATGATGAGGAGCAGCTCTGTGCTAACACTTTACAAGATCGCTGGGACAAAATGTTTTCTTTAAAACAGTCCAGAGAGCTGCAGAACTAGCTGTATTGGCCAAATCCAATGAATCAATAAATTATCCTCGAAGTAAAATCTGTCCTTATTGCACCAACGTTAACGCTGTTGCATCACAGCCTGAAGGTTCCTGGTTTGAATCCCCGTCTGACAGGAGTCTCTCTGTGTGGAGTTTGCATGTTCTCCCCGTGCATGTGTGGGTTCTCCCCGGGTACTCCGGCTTCCTCCCACAGTCCAAAGACATGCTGGTTAGGTTAACTGGTGACTCTAAATTGTCCGTAGGTGTGAATGAGAGTGAGTCTGTATGTCTGCCCTGCGATTTATAGCGACCTGTCCTGGGTGTCAACCCGCCTTCCACCCAATTAAAGCTGGGTACAGCTCCAGTCCCACGCGACCCCAACCCGGGAAAAAGCAGTGTAGATAATGGATGGATGGACTAGTGTATGCTGCTTACGAAAACACTGTATAGCAATATCACGTTAGGTTGTCCAGTTGTACTGAATATCAACACCGTTGTGATTATCACACAGAGAGAGAGACTATGGCTGCGCTGATATTCTGTATTATCTATCTTTATTTGTATAGCACCAATTCATAACAAATGTTATCTGCAGACACTTTACAGAAAGAAAAGTTCAAGACCAGACTCTTTATATTATCTACAAGGACCGATGAGCAACATTCAGCAGAGTTACAGTGGCGGGGAATAACTTCCTTTAAGAGGCAGAAACCTAGGGGTGTCGATAGTCTAGTGGTTTGAGCATGTGTCCCATGCGCGGAGGCTTTAGTCCTCCCAGCCAACGGCCCGGGTTCAAATCCGACCTTATGTGGCACACTCTCTCTCTCCCTGGTTTCAGACTCTATCCACTGTCCTACCTCTAAAAATAAAGGCATAAAAGGGCCCAAAATACAGCTTAAAAGTAGAGGCAGAAACCTCGAGCAGAACCAGACATCCGCTGAGACTGTGTCGGGTAGAGGGAGATGCAGAGAGAGAGAGACAGATACAACAGCACTCTCTTTTTATTGATGTTGCTTTGACATCTTCAACACTCTGCCAACAAATTAAAGCAATTCAGTCGGATGGAATGGCTGAAATCCAAATGTCAGATATCTTTTCATAGCAAACCTCTAAGAAATAATTGAAATTAAATAGTGTGATTAAAGTCCAACAGTGTGTGTCTTGGCCTCGGGTTGTTTGTCTCTTGGCTGATGCAGAATTCCCCCTGACCTTACCCAGGAATGTGTATTGGGGATGATGAGGGGAGAATTTGATATTGGCCCCTCGAGATAGTGGACATTCCGAGCCCAGGGGGCACAAAAAGACATTTCTGCTTTCTGTGGTCCCCATCGTCAGGCATAAACGCTGCTTCCTGCAATCTGTCACTAGAACCCTCCAAAACGTTTAGGCACCTGATGACACTGCAGGGGCGCCTCTCGTCTCCTTGGAGCGAGCGCGGGGGGACTGGGGTGAAGGGTGGATGTTCAAAACTTGAGTCACAGCACCGCACACATACAGTTATTTACAACATTTAAGGGGTCGTTATGTGATACAAAAGACTTTCAAAAAAACAGCTGAAGGAAAACTCTCAAATTTGAGTTCGTCCAGGTCCAGCCCTTTTCCTTAGTGGCCGTTGCATTGTGTCAAAATGTGCAGCCCAGAAGGCCAGCAGCCCACAGAGAGGTCATTGTGCTCCCAATTGGGAGGTGGGGATTTTAACACCTGCACAGCTGCTCAAGAACCATGGCCGTCTCATTTGCACACTGTACCAACAAACCACTCGAAACTCCGGGACAAATGGCTCAGTTATGAGGGATGAAAAATAATCTAGTCCCCAATGTTATGTTTTTCAATACTCCATTCATACGAGGATGTAGCGCAGATCCGCTGGGGAATAATGTTGCCTTTTGTGTGTCGGCTCTGCTTCCCCTCCCTTCTCACTGCCCTGCGCTGAGAATTAGCTGAAAGATCTCGGCCTCACAAAAATACCCCTCGATGTCTGAGATACACCGAAGAATAACGCTGTCAGTGTTTTAAAATGAGAGAATATGAAGCTGTTTAAACAGATAATCATTGCATTTGTAAAGATGCATGGTTAAACAAAGCCTTTAGTGAGAAATACACTTTTTTCTGCTGAGTCTATTTTGTGTAATTCTGCAAAAATCACAGAATAAAAACACCTTTTTGAAGATATGGGGATGTCATTGTTTAGTAATAATCATAATTTAAGGATGAAACAGTTGTGAAACGTCAGCATTTATAATACAGTATGATCTTAAAGTAAATGTCTGGCATGCACAAGAAATTATTCAACATAAATGTCTTCATTGATTCCTGTTTCTGTGCTTTCTTTTTAAAGGTTTAGTTGAAGCAAAGGAACTTAAATGACAGAGAAAAATAGATTTAAAGACAAAAGCAATCACTGAAATGTCACAGAAGTATATTAGAAATGAATATGAAAGTCAAACTATGAAGATTAAGTAAGAAAAACGAATGAAATAAAAAATACTTACCCGTTATGAAAGTATTTATTGTCACTCACAACAACAAAAATGGAATCAAAATTAATTTGGCTTCCTCACCCCAGAAAAAGTACAAAACATGTCCCAAGAGGTCAAATAGGGAGAGAATTATTCCACAGGTAATAAACTCAGAAAGTAGAAGATGAGGCAGGACAGTCTCTAACACTCTCCTCGTTTAACGTCTTAACCCTGCCGGACTATAAGTACCCGGGTCCAGTGACAGAGAGTACGTAAAACAATAAATACCACAACATTGTATTTTAATATTCTAACGCCCTGTACCTGTCTGCGCTGTCTAAAAGAAGCAGGAGGGGTCAAACAACAACAAAGACAAAACAAAAGAGGATGAAAGCTAACCCTTCACTGGTACCCCTGCATCTCCAGTTTCAGGTAGCGCTCACAGAAGGTGCGGTCTTGCTCATCTCTGTACACACTCGCAGAGGGACGCAGGGCTGGGGCTCAGCTCGGTCCTGTGTGTGTGTGTGTGTGTGTGTGTGTGTGTGTGTGTGTGTGTGTGTGTGTGTGTGTGTGTGTGTGTGTGTGGATAGGTCTCTCCCACACAGCAACAACTGAAATGCAAAAGACATGCAATTACTACAATTATTATGTTAATCAGACGATGAAAATAGTAGTTTGTGGAAAGCTTTAGAGGAATTAAAACCCGACAGTTCAAGTAAAGTGTAAGACTGGAGACTGACGAATGATACTAGATCCACCCGTGACGGAAAAGTAAAGGCAAGCCACACATGAACTGGTTTTCTGCACACTGTCAAAGGCTTATGAAATGTTATCAGTGTTTCATTTAGCCTGAAAGTCAAAGTAGTATTTTTTTATAATCTTAATATTTTAGCAACATGTTCCATCCTTCGCTGCACTCACACTTGTTTAGAGTCTTCACTGAGCTGCAAAGACGCTCAGTGTATTTGTGGTAATATTTCAGACATACAAGATTTTCCTCTGTTCTTTCAATTGCATGGGTCCTCAGATGGAAAAGCCCGGGGCCTCTCTGAAGTGTGCAGCAATTGCTTCCGAATGCTAATCCTTCCTGGGACTGTGGAGAAACGTGCAGGCTGTCTGCGGCCCTTGACAAGCTTTTTTCAAGGACCAATTCAGGGGTCCTTCCTGGGGGGTCATGCGAATCAGAAGTTGAGCAGAAAATACTGAGATTGTATTACACTAATCTGAACCCCCAGGGTACTGAGAAAATACAACACGACACGGCATCAATAACAGATTTAGCAGATCCTTGTCTTGTCCTGAATACTTTTTTTGCTTCAGTGTGTTTACACTTTTTTAAAGAACTATTTAAACCCCGAGGATACCATGAGTAGTGTTGTAGTCAAGACCAGGGGTTCCCAAACTTTTCAGCCCGTGGCCCCCCAAATAACGGTGCTAGCAACTGGGGACCCCCATTGTCCCTGGGGGGGGGTAAGAACATTGAATGTTGCGCACAGCCAGCCACACTATTGCCAAAACACATAATATTATTTTAGTAATTTATTGTAAGAAACGCTAGAAGCAGAACACTTGTGATCTTTTGAACTATGTTTTTGTATATATTTTTCACAATAATGGGTAAGATCCGGTATTTTAGATTTTTATGGTTTTGGAAGGAATCTTGCGACCCCCATCTCAGTGTCTCTCGACCCCCCATGGGGTCCCGACCCCCTCTTTGGGAACCACTGGTCAAGACCTCATCAATCGAGATCAAGACATACCCGAGACCAGAGTGCTCCGAGACCAAGACAAGACCGAGACATTTAGGGATCGAGACCAATACTCGCAATTCCTTACCGATGGACTGGGATGTACTGTAGCTTGTTAGCTTGATGCTAACACATTCTGGAAAATGCTGTTAACTGGCTTACAGAACTAGCATCTCATCACGGTAAGTTTAACTTAAGAAATTATCCATTTTACTCAATAAACAACACCATGTGCACTCGTACTTACGGGCGTATGTTTCCTAAACTCTGTGGAGACAAACTCAAAAAACTGCTGACTCATGCTGCTCTGATCCATCTTTATAAACAGTCAATGCTCTGATCCAGTGACACTGCATGACTCGATCTTTATGCCTCAGTTCTAGGGATGTATCTCGCCTCCTTTTGGGTGGTGGTGTGTAATGCGTTCATGGGAACAGTGAAGCTCTTGTGCCACTTATTACGAGTCAATGGAAGTCCATGACTTACTTTTTTATGCCCAACACCAATCAGTAACTTTAGACACATAGGACATTTTAAATCTTCTTTTTTAATAATATTGCTGGGCTTTTAAAGGAAACAGGATTGTGAATGTGAAGTTTTAGCTCTTCTCTTCTTGGTGCATGTGTTGGCGGGTTCACGTCCTATGCGCGCACAACAAGTATTCCCAGCAGTGCTAAGGCGAACAATAATGTGGCAGGGTGGGCAGGAGCGCTTAGACTGACCTTGTTGCTTTGAATTTAAAACGCCTCAAGTCTTTTTAAAGTGTTTTTCTTTACCTACTTTCCTGACAACTTGGAGAAATAATATTGGCGTATAAGGATTTCTTTGGAACAGTTTTTGTGACCTTGACTTCATCAGTCGGCGCTCTCTGTATCATCTCTTCCTGCATGAGTTTGATATTTCATAGGGGACAAAAAAGGAAATAAAATCAAATATTCAAACTGGTCTTCGCTGATGTTCATCAGGCGAAATAGAAAGAGAAAACTAAACGTCTGTACTATGCAAACAAAAGGCCTGCAGGAAGAATGACTCCAGGTAGAAAAGTAACCTCATCTCCCTGGTGCCGCCGTTCCAAGCACAGACGTTGACAATGTCTGCCGGTCTCAGTGGAGAATTATGAAGTCACCATGAAAATGTTCTGTAAGCCTGTTAATGATTTGTTGAAGTCAACCATCACCTGTGTTCCTTGTAGTCTGTTTTACATAACTCAAAAGGAACGTGGCAGTAAGTATCCTCATAAGCATGAGATACGATGGTGTTTTGTAATGGTCTATCTTAATGCTGTTATCTTTGGTTACGGGGTGGGGGTCTTGAGTTTTAACCTGACCCCGATAGTGCAGGGTGACATCCTTCTACCTTTGTCTAATACAGTTTTTTTAAATAGGTCATGAAGACTGGAAGTATTGTGTATCACAAGTGTTGAACACTCTGACACAAATCTGCCAATTCACATGTCAAGACTTAGACTTAAAGGAGGAGTGTTGAGGAATAAGTGTGCACTGTAAATATTAATGTTCGAATCCTGTGTGACGTCACCTGTTCCTGCAGGGGGCGCTGGAGTTCCATCGATTGCGGTCTCCATGCTGGAAATGCTGTCTCAGCCTAACTTTCAGTCAACCTAACGACAGGCTGAGAGCTGGAGCTGAGGCGGGTTTTAAGACTCTTGACAAACCGTTACACCGCACCCACCTGTCAATCATTTCAGCTTCACGCCTTATTGTGAATAACTCTTATCCTTCATCAAATCAAAACTGATGAGTCATCAAGAAATTCACCCCCCGTACAGTGTGTGCTGATCGAGACATGAGCTAATCAGACCTATTTGGTGTTTTGAACCAGGCTGTAAACATGTTAATGTCTACTGTAAAAACAGGCTTTTTAGAATGGGTGTGTATGTGACTTCCTGTGTGTCTGCAGACAGCCTCTAGTGGACACTCGAGGAACTGCAGGGTTTTACACTCCAGCATTGTGTTCATGTTCAACACTAGAGGTTGTTGCTTGGTCTAAATTGATAGGTGATGTGTTTCCAGTCTTTGGCCCAAATGTTACGTTCTGGGCTTTCATTGACTCTCGTTATATCTTTCTTAAATCATTCATTTGATCATTGAAAAAAGCAACACGAATGAGTTCCATGCATAAAATAAAGCTCAGCTTGATCTGACATTATTTACTGATGTTTTCAGTTACAAAATGCTGCTTCGCATTACATAACCTTCCTGTGTATTATGCCTGAGGTAAGTTAAGAGGCGTGGTACAACATTTTCATTTGCAGCTCCATGTCCCGTGCAGACCGAGCAGGGTAGTGCCATCGCACGACAGGATGCCCACTGAGTAATGATGATAAAGACGAGGTTCAAAAGACTCGGACATAAAAGAGCGTAAGACAGCACCAGCCCGCCTCTGGTCATTGGGCGTGGGGGAATAAAACAATTATGGGGATTTTTTTTTAAATACTGTAACACTATAAATTACTGATGGTGATACATCATGTAGAATCTAAGTTAAGGACAAAAACGTTAATGGCCTCAAAAGACACCTGACTCCTGCGTGGGATCTGGTGAACTCAGACGACACCACGGAAAATTAAAGATATCAACGTAACAGAAGTAATGCAATCTGAATTTTACATTTAAAGTCAGCATGAGCAATGCTTGATGTCACACACCAAAAAAAAAAGATTTGCACAAATATTTGTGACGCAGGGCTTACAGATGGCATCATACTGAGTTAGTCTGAGAAATGCAAAAGCCATATGTGCCAGAACATACTTAAATACAGAAACATGAGTTGTCAGCATGTGCATGTCCTCACATCTATAGCCCCTTCTCTAACTATCCGCCCTGATCTAGGGACCTTTTGAGGGACTATGTGCATTTCCACCGCAGGAACCAGGGTCTTAATTTAGTTCTGGGGTAAAAGATCAACCCCTAACAAAGACCCTGCTAGAGGCAGCGGTAGTACTTTCTAAAGGTCCAGGGACTTTGGAGGCCAGGGCTCGCTGAATATCTCTGATTGGTCAGGCACAGCAGGGTTTTAGATCATCCACTGTGTTTAAAATACTTTTCCCCAAACTTTATTTTTAATCCAGATCTATACATGTCAAAATGAAGTGTTTCAAATCTGTCGCCTGTGATAAAACAAAGAGCGGAGCGATGTACTGTGATATAAGGCGTCAAAAGGCTTCAAGACAGAAGAAGTGGCTTGTGTGTAAAGCAGTACTGTAGCCTGGACAATCATTTATCTGTTTGGCACTGTTAGGAAGGATCTGTTCCTAAAACAAGAACAAGTTGAGACCTTGTTTTTTCAGTTAAGCATAAAATGTGACCTATGAGACAAATCCTGACCTATCCAGAATCTGAGTATTTAAACTGCTGGACACGCTCTATGTTTACATTATCTACTGTGAACAATGCAGCATTAAAGGGTTCAATGTTCTTTCATGAGAAAATCTTATATATTTAGTTATTATTCAGCATCAGATGAACTAAGAGTATCTGCTTACAGGGAATATCATTTCTGCAGATGTAAAACTCACTGTTGGAGGTAAACGTGTCGAATGATGAAGGCGCTGTAGCAGAGAGGCAGTGGGATTTATTTCTCTCTCTCTCTCTCTCCTTCTCTGTTTCTGCCTCTTCCCAACAGTCTGCCTCACGTGATGAGCAGACAGAGATGGAAATGAGAGAGGGAGCAGCCCAAGGACACCCTGATAGCACACAGCCGAGTCTCTCTCTCCATTTTTTTGTCTATCTCTGTCTCTCTCAACCGAACAATTAAAGGTTCTCCCACCGTAGAAAAACAAACAAACACTGATGTCTTATGTAAAATAAGTCATGCTCCGACCAAAATGAAGCCTGTGGTCTGTTTTTATGGGTACCACCCAGCGGTCAAACATGGTGTAGTTTGCCTTTTTGATGGATTATGGCAACCTGATATTGAAAAGGTATGTACATACCTCCGAGGATTTATACATTTCAATATCAATGCCTTTGCCAAACAAGGAAATCTCAGGAAGCATGAAAGACTCAGGCTCATCTGACACAGAACATTCCTGCTGATAATATCATCATGCAGATGAAACATTTGGGATCGTAACGGAAAATACAACATTAAAGACGAAATTCATTTGTTTTTGTAAAATGCAGCAGATAATCCACGTCTTAGTGACTGAGTAAGTATCTCTGTGACTCAAATATAAAGAGAATAATAAAGATAATGCATTAGACTTTTATAGCTTAAGTACTCAAAGGATGAGGACAGAGTGTGTTAGTGGTTGTAGGTGATGTAGAAGAGGTGAGTTTTTAGGAATTTCTTGAAGGTGGAGAGTGATGGGTTTTTTTTTTTTTTCGTATGGTTTTTGGGAGTGAGTGTCAGAGGATGGGAGCGCGATGGAGAAGGCCCTGTCCCCCCAGGACCGATGGTTTGTCCTGCAGGGTGGGACAGGAGGTTTGCCTCAGCACACCTGAGCGTGTCGGTGGAGGAGCTCAGACAGGTTAGGGGGGCAGATTATTCACGGCTTTGTAGGTGATAATAAGGAGTTTGATGAGGATACACTGGGGGATGGGGGGCTAGGGGAGGTTATGAAGGACGGGGGTGATTTGGTCAAGGGTGCGGGAGTGTGTGAGAAGACGAGCAGCAGAGTTCCGGATAGATTGTAGTTTCTTGAGTGTTTTGGATGGTGAACCGTAAGATGAGACTGTTGCAGGAGTCCAATTATATTCCTGACAACATGAAATGTAAGATGACGCCTAGTTACACATGAAGATAAAATACAAGTGTCAAAGGGATAAAGCACTGTCTCCTTTTATCAACAACTATGTATGACTTTCATTGACAAACTTTAGCTTTCAAAGCAATAATGCATGCAACGCTTAGCAGGGCAACGAGAGTGAGTGCAGTCAGATGGGGCCACCTTAGGGAGGTCTCCTACTGTCATTGCAAAATGTGCACATTTTGAACCGTTGCTGGGGTTTAAAGTTTGTCAGCCTTCAGGGGGCCCTACTGGTCTACAAGCAGCGCCTCTTCTCTCGCACGCATTAATCCCAGGACAGGTTTAGAATAACAGCTGAGGTCAGAGTTCGTACTTTCATACAGACACTAACATCTGGAATGAGGTCCCATATTATATCAGGACAACAACCTCAGTTATGCATTTCAAGCGGGCATACAAACACCACCTGATGAATGGACAAACGTATTTAACTATATCTAACTAATATACTATATGTTCATTTAAGTTGACATTGTCATCAACTACATTTGTATCAGGGCCAGCTTTTTTTGTGGACAGACACTGTGGGGGCTGCACTTCAAAATATGCTTGCACATAAGCCTGACAGCTGTCAAGCATGATGTGCAGTAGTAATGCTGGTATTACAGCCCTGTGATTTTATTTCTATGTTTATTGTCTAATCACCCGAGATCATTTATAGTCTGGGGGCTGGATAGGAAGCTTTTGGGGGGCCGGATGTGTATGTATGCATGTTCTGGGAGGACTGTGGAACAGAACTGGGATGAATAAAGTTTCCTGAGTCTAAAATTAAACACTTATGGTAAAAAAAGAAGAAGAAGATTAAATTCTTTGATGCCTCTAATCAGGGCGTCTATTTTAAAAGGTTAACACTTCTGCAGTACTAGCCTTTCGCCACTAGTGGTCATCAGTAATCCTTAAAGTCTCGTTGGTTTTGTGATGCCTTCAGGGTATGAACTTAATATTGTAAATAGGGTAAACGCAAATAAAACGGAGAATGACGGAAACTTTACTAATAATAATGATGTAAACTTCATATAAAAAAGACACATTAATAATTACTTGGAAAACATTTATTATTTCCTTTAATTTATCTTTGTACGGTGATTACATTTTATTTTCACCTGACCCTCAAAAGTGGAACAAAATTGTCTTATTTATCTAAATAAAAAACATATAAAAGTTCTTTACAGAAGGCTAGATTTCAGAATCAGTCATTCAGAGGTGCTCAGCTCGTAAAGAAACTGTGACATGTAAAGTTCCTGCTAAACCTCTCACTTCAAGAACAACAAATATTCTCCTACGTCTCCTATGTCAGATTGTTTTATTAACAATGATAACAGTAACATGACATTTACACAATTAAACAATGTGTAAGGAGATGAATGCTGCTATTATTATTATTGTTATTAAAGTATTACTTGTGTCTGATTTTGTAAACAGCTTTAAATGTAATTAAACTCATTATTATGCTGTATTTTCATGCCAATAACATTAAACTATCATATCAAAGTGTTGAATGCAGTGCTTTATCATGTAACAAGGCATCTCAAAGCTGTGTTTTATTACTACTTTACTAAAGTAAATTATCTGGATGTTTTTCTAAGTAACTAAATCTCTTTTCTGTTCAGTGAAACAGCCAACAACTTCATCTTTTCTCACCCAAATATAACCTTAAGCATCATTGACCTCTGGGGTTCTTCAGACATTTCTTAAGTAAGTTACCTGTAATTTAGTGTGTGTGTGTGTGTGTAGGAATGCTGTATGGTATGAGCAAAGGATTATGTTTGGACTTAAAATATTCATAGTTATTACTATATATATACTCTACTACTCTTGCTAAGTATCACCAATTTATTAGAAAAAGCAAGAGTAGGGTGCAGGTTTTTTTCTTTTCAATTAATAGTTTGTCGTTCTACGCACCTCCCTTATGAGATAGTTTGATATGCGAACACCTCCTTAAAACCTAAAATTATAGCTAAAATATGAACTTAAGATATTTCCTGAAGAGGGGGGTTCTGTGCGTTACAGTATTACAGCAAGTCTTTCAAAGGTAACTGCGGAGTCGGAGTGGCAATGAACGCAGCACAGTGACGCTGCGCTGGACGTGGGCTGTGAATGTGACACCGCTGACTGACAGATAAACAAACCCGCTCCTGCGTGGCTCTGTGGACCCTGAAACAGTTAACTTTACCCCTCTCGGTGTCGGTACACAGTTTATTAAACTGTTCATAAAAGTACCTTGGTGTAAAGAGGAAGACTTGATGATGAAACGTTAAATAAAAGCTTTGAGTGAGTCCAGCTAAGAGGTGAGTTTCACGAGCTGTTGCTAGGAAACTTAACCGTTAACCGTTAGCTTAAAAATCGTTGACAAGACGTTGGTAGCAAAACGTTACACGCTGAACCTGTAGCCCCGTTACACGCTGAACCTGTAGCCCCGTTACACGCTGAACCTGTAGCCCCGTTACACGCTGAACCTGTAGCCCCGTTACACGCTGAACCTGTAGCCCCGTTACACGCTGAACCTGTAGCCCCGTTACACGCTGAACCTGTAGCCCCGTTACACGCTGAACCTGTAGCCCCGTTACACGCTGAACCTGTAGCCCCGTTACACGCTGAACCTGTAGCCCCGTTACACGCTGTACCTGTAGCCCCGTTACACGAAGTTATTTAACACAAGTTACTACATTTATAGCAGCTACTTGACCACGTAAAGGCTGGCTAATTTAGGCTAGTTAATTAGCCAATAACCAGAGCCCCCATCCTCTGATGGGGAACCGTATTCCCAGCGCCCATATGGGCAGCGCGGTGTTAACCAGCGGATTGGTTCAAACTATAGACTGTAAATATCACAGGGTTCAAACTATAGACTGTAAATATCACAGGGTTCAAACTATAGACTGTAAATATCACAGGGTTCAAACTATAGACTGTAAATATTACAGGGTTCAAACTATAGACTGTAAATATCACAGGGTTCAAACTATAGACTGTAAATATTACAGGGTTCAAACTATAGACTGTAAATATCACAGGGTTCAAACTATAGACTGTAAATATCACAGGGTTCAAACTATAGACTGTAAATATTACAGGGTTCAAACTATAGACTGTAAATATCACAGGGTTCAAACTATAGACTGTAAATATTACAGGGTTCAAACTATAGACTGTAAATATTACAGGGTTCAAACTATAGACTGTAAATATTACAGGGTTCAAACCATAGACTGTAAATATCACAGGGTTCAAACTATAGACTGTAAATATTACAGGGTTCAAACTATAGACTGTAAATATTACAGGGTTCAAACTATAGACTGTAAATATCACAGGGTTCAAACTATAGACTGTAAATATTACAGGGTTCAAACTATAGACTGTAAATATCACAGGGTTCAAACTATAGACTGTAAATATTACAGGGTTCAAACTATAGACTGTAAATATCACAGGGTTCAAACTATAGACTGTAAATATTACAGGGTTCAAACTATAGACTGTAAATATTACAGGGTTCAAACTATAGACTGTAAATATCACAGGGTTCAAACTATAGACTGTAAATATCACAGGGTTCAAACTATAGACTGTAAATATCACAGGGTTCAAACTATAGACTGTAAATATCACAGGGTTCAAACTATAGACTGTAAATATTACAGGGTTCAAACTATAGACTGTAAATATCACAGGGTTCAAACTATAGACTGTAAATATCACAGGGTTCAAACTATAGACTGTAAATATCACAGGGTTCAAACTATAGACTGTAAATATTACAGGGTTCAAACTATAGACTGTAAATATCACAGGGTTCAAACTATAGACTGTAAATATTACAGGGTTCAAACTATAGACTGTAAATATCACAGGGTTCAAACTATAGACTGTAAATATTACAGGGTTCAAACTATAGACTGTAAATATCACAGGGTTCAAACTATAGACTGTAAATATTACAGGGTTCAAACTATAGACTGTAAATATCACAGGGTTCAAACTATAGACTGTAAATATCACAGGGTTCAAACTATAGACTGTAAATATTACAGGGTTCAAACTATAGACTGTAAATATTACAGGGTTCAAACTATAGACTGTAAATATTACAGGGTTCAAACTATAGACTGTAAATATCACAGGGTTCAAACTATAGACTGTAAATATCACAGGGTTCAAACTATAGACTGTAAATATTACAGGGTTCAAACTATAGACTGTAAATATTACAGGGTTCAAACTATAGACTGTAAATATTACAGGGTTCAAACCATAGACTGTAAATATCACAGGGTTCAAACTATAGACTGTAAATATTACAGGGTTCAAACTATAGACTGTAAATATTACAGGGTTCAAACTATAGACTGTAAATATCACAGGGTTCAAACTATAGACTGTAAATATCACAGGGTTCAAACTATAGACTGTAAATATTACAGGGTTCAAACTATAGACTGTAAATATCACAGGGTTCAAACTATAGACTGTAAATATTACAGGGTTCAAACTATAGACTGTAAATATCACAGGGTTCAAACTATAGACTGTAAATATTACAGGGTTCAAACTATAGACTGTAAATATCACAGGGTTCAAACTATAGACTGTAAATATCACAGGGTTCAAACTATAGACTGTAAATATTACAGGGTTCAAACTATAGACTGTAAATATTACAGGGTTCAAACTATAGACTGTAAATATTACAGGGTTCAAACTATAGACTGTAAATATTACAGGGTTCAAACTATAGACTGTAAATATCACAGGGTTCACACTATAGACTGTAAATATCACAGGGTTCAAACCATAGACTGTAAATATCACAGGGTTCAAACTATAGACTGTAAATATTACAGGGTTCAAACTATAGACTGTAAATATCACAGGGTTCAAACTATAGACTGTAAATATTACAGGGTTCAAACTATAGACTGTAAATATCACAGGGTTCAAACTATAGACTGTAAATATTACAGGGTTCAAACTATAGACTGTAAATATTACAGGGTTCAAACTATAGACTGTAAATATTACAGGGTTCAAACCATAGACTGTAAATATCACAGGGTTCAAACCATAGACTGTAAATATCACAGGGTTCAAACTATAGACTGTAAATATTACAGGGTTCAAACTATAGACTGTAAATATTACAGGGTTCAAACTATAGACTGTAAATATCACAGGGTTCAAACTATAGACTGTAAATATTACAGGGTTCAAACTATAGACTGTAAATATCACAGGGTTCAAACTATAGACTGTAAATATCACAGGGTTCAAACTATAGACTGTAAATATTACAGGGTTCAAACTATAGACTGTAAATATTACAGGGTTCAAACTATAGACTGTAAATATTACAGGGTTCAAACTATAGACTGTAAATATCACAGGGTTCAAACTATAGACTGTAAATATTACAGGGTTCAAACTATAGACTGTAAATATCACAGGGTTCAAACTATAGACTGTAAATATCACAGGGTTCAAACTATAGACTGTAAATATCACAGGGTTCAAACTATAGACTGTAAATATCACAGGGTTCAAACCATAGACTGTAAATATCACAGGGTTCAAACTATAGACTGTAAATATCACAGGGTTCAAACTATAGACTGTAAATATTACAGGGTTCAAACTATAGACTGTAAATATCACAGGGTTCAAACTATAGACTGTAAATATCACAGGGTTCAAACTATAGACTGTAAATATTACAGGGTTCAAACTATAGACTGTAAATATTACAGGGTTCAAACTATAGACTGTAAATATCACAGGGTTCAAACTATAGACTGTAAATATCACAGGGTTCAAACTATAGACTGTAAATATTACAGGGTTCAAACTATAGACTGTAAATATCACAGGGTTCAAACTATAGACTGTAAATATCACAGGGTTCAAACTATAGACTGTAAATATTACAGGGTTCAAACTATAGACTGTAAATATTACAGGGTTCAAACTATAGACTGTAAATATCACAGGGTTCAAACCATAGACTGTAAATATCACAGGGTTCAAACTATAGACTGTAAATATCACAGGGTTCAAACTATAGACTGTAAATATTACAGGGTTCAAACTATAGACTGTAAATATTACAGGGTTCAAACTATAGACTGTAAATATCACAGGGTTCAAACTATAGACTGTAAATATTACAGGGTTCAAACTATAGACTGTAAATATCACAGGGTTCAAACTATAGACTGTAAATATTACAGGGTTCAAACTATAGACTGTAAATATTACAGGGTTCAAACTATAGACTGTAAATATTACAGGGTTCAAACTATAGACTGTAAATATCACAGGGTTCAAACCATAGACTGTAAATATCACAGGGTTCAAACTATAGACTGTAAATATCACAGGGTTCAAACTATAGACTGTAAATATCACAGGGTTCAAACTATAGACTGTAAATATCACAGGGTTCAAACTATAGACTGTAAATATCACAGGGTTCAAACTATAGACTGTAAATATCACAGGGTTCAAGCTATAGACTGTAAATATCACAGGGTTCAAACTATAGACTGTAAATATCACAGGGTTCAAACTATAGACTGTAAATATCACAGGGTTCAAACTATAGACTGTAAATATCACAGGGTTCAAACTATAGACTGTAAATATTACAGGGTTCAAACTATAGACTGTAAATATCACAGGGTTCAAACTATAGACTGTAAATATTACAGGGTTCAAACTATAGACTGTAAATATTACAGGGTTCAAACTATAGACTGTAAATATTACAGGGTTCAAACTATAGACTGTAAATATTACAGGGTTCAAACTATAGACTGTAAATATAACAGGGTTCAAACTATAGACTGTAAATATTACAGGGTTCAAACTATAGACTGTAAATATCACAGGGTTCAAACCATAGACTGTAAATATCACAGGGTTCAAACTATAGACTGTAAATATCACAGGGTTCAAACTATAGACTGTAAATATTACAGGGTTCAAACTATAGACTGTAAATATCACAGGGTTCAAACTATAGACTGTAAATATCACAGGGTTCAAACTATAGACTGTAAATATTACAGGGTTCAAACTATAGACTGTAAATATTACAGGGTTCAAACTATAGACTGTAAATATCACAGGGTTCAAACTATAGACTGTAAATATCACAGGGTTCAAACTATAGACTGTAAATATTACAGGGTTCAAACTATAGACTGTAAATATCACAGGGTTCAAACCATAGACTGTAAATATCACAGGGTTCAAACTATAGACTGTAAATATTACAGGGTTCAAACTATAGACTGTAAATATTACAGGGTTCAAACTATAGACTGTAAATATCACAGGGTTCAAACCATAGACTGTAAATATCACAGGGTTCAAACTATAGACTGTAAATATCACAGGGTTCAAACTATAGACTGTAAATATTACAGGGTTCAAACTATAGACTGTAAATATTACAGGGTTCAAACTATAGACTGTAAATATCACAGGGTTCAAACTATAGACTGTAAATATTACAGGGTTCAAACTATAGACTGTAAATATCACAGGGTTCAAACTATAGACTGTAAATATTACAGGGTTCAAACTATAGACTGTAAATATTACAGGGTTCAAACTATAGACTGTAAATATTACAGGGTTCAAACTATAGACTGTAAATATCACAGGGTTCAAACCATAGACTGTAAATATCACAGGGTTCAAACTATAGACTGTAAATATCACAGGGTTCACACTATAGACTGTAAATATCACAGGGTTCAAACTATAGACTGTAAATATCACAGGGTTCAAACTATAGACTGTAAATATCACAGGGTTCAAACTATAGACTGTAAATATCACAGGGTTCAAGCTATAGACTGTAAATATCACAGGGTTCAAACTATAGACTGTAAATATCACAGGGTTCAAACTATAGACTGTAAATATCACAGGGTTCAAACTATAGACTGTAAATATCACAGGGTTCAAACTATAGACTGTAAATATTACAGGGTTCAAACTATAGACTGTAAATATCACAGGGTTCAAACTATAGACTGTAAATATTACAGGGTTCAAACTATAGACTGTAAATATTACAGGGTTCAAACTATAGACTGTAAATATTACAGGGTTCAAACTATAGACTGTAAATATTACAGGGTTCAAACTATAGACTGTAAATATTACAGGGTTCAAACTATAGACTGTAAATATTACAGGGTTCAAACTATAGACTGTAAATATTACAGGGTTCAAACTATAGACTGTAAATATTACAGGGTTCAAACTATAGACTGTAAATATCACAGGGTTCAAACTATAGACTGTAAATATTACAGGGTTCAAACTATAGACTGTAAATATCACAGGGTTCAAACTATAGACTGTAAATATTACAGGGTTCAAACTATAGACTGTAAATATCACAGGGTTCAAACCATAGACTGTAAATATCACAGGGTTCAAACTATAGACTGTAAATATCACAGGGTTCACACTATAGACTGTAAATATCACAGGGTTCAAACTATAGACTGTAAATATCACAGGGTTCAAACTATAGACTGTAAATATCACAGGGTTCAAACTATAGACTGTAAATATCACAGGGTTCAAACTATAGACTGTAAATATCACAGGGTTCAAACTATAGACTGTAAATATCACAGGGTTCAAACTATAGACTGTAAATATTACAGGGTTCAAACTATAGACTGTAAATATCACAGGGTTCAAACTATAGACTGTAAATATCACAGGGTTCAAACTATAGACTGTAAATATTACAGGGTTCAAACTATAGACTGTAAATATTACAGGGTTCAAACTATAGACTGTAAATATCACAGGGTTCAAACCATAGACTGTAAATATCACAGGGTTCAAACTATAGACTGTAAATATCACAGGGTTCAAACTATAGACTGTAAATATTACAGGGTTCAAACTATAGACTGTAAATATTACAGGGTTCAAACTATAGACTGTAAATATCACAGGGTTCAAACTATAGACTGTAAATATTACAGGGTTCAAACTATAGACTGTAAATATCACAGGGTTCAAACTATAGACTGTAAATATTACAGGGTTCAAACTATAGACTGTAAATATAACAGGGTTCAAACTATAGACTGTAAATATTACAGGGTTCAAACTATAGACTGTAAATATCACAGGGTTCAAACCATAGACTGTAAATATCACAGGGTTCAAACTATAGACTGTAAATATCACAGGGTTCACACTATAGACTGTAAATATCACAGGGTTCAAACTATAGACTGTAAATATCACAGGGTTCAAACTATAGACTGTAAATATCACAGGGTTCAAACTATAGACTGTAAATATCACAGGGTTCAAGCTATAGACTGTAAATATCACAGGGTTCAAACTATAGACTGTAAATATCACAGGGTTCAAACTATAGACTGTAAATATCACAGGGTTCAAACTATAGACTGTAAATATCACAGGGTTCAAACTATAGACTGTAAATATTACAGGGTTCAAACTATAGACTGTAAATATCACAGGGTTCAAACTATAGACTGTAAATATTACAGGGTTCAAACTATAGACTGTAAATATTACAGGGTTCAAACTATAGACTGTAAATATTACAGGGTTCAAACTATAGACTGTAAATATTACAGGGTTCAAACTATAGACTGTAAATATTACAGGGTTCAAACTATAGACTGTAAATATTACAGGGTTCAAACTATAGACTGTAAATATTACAGGGTTCAAACTATAGACTGTAAATATTACAGGGTTCAAACTATAGACTGTAAATATTACAGGGTTCAAACTATAGACTGTAAATATCACAGGGTTCAAACTATAGACTGTAAATATTACAGGGTTCAAACTATAGACTGTAAATATCACAGGGTTCAAACTATAGACTGTAAATATTACAGGGTTCAAACTATAGACTGTAAATATCACAGGGTTCAAACTATAGACTGTAAATATCACAGGGTTCAAACTATAGACTGTAAATATCACAGGGTTCACACTATAGACTGTAAATATCACAGGGTTCAAACTATAGACTGTAAATATCACAGGGTTCAAACTATAGACTGTAAATATCACAGGGTTCAAACTATAGACTGTAAATATCACAGGGTTCAAACTATAGACTGTAAATATCACAGGGTTCAAACTATAGACTGTAAATATCACAGGGTTCAAACTATAGACTGTAAAAATTACAGGGTTCAAACTAAAGACTGTAAATATCACAGGGTTCAAACTATAGACTGTAAATATCACAGGGTTCAAACTATAGACTGTAAATATCACAGGGTTCAAACCATAGACTGTAAATATTACAGGGTTCAAACTATAGACTGTAAATATTACAGGAAACCATAGACTGTAAATATTACAGGGTTCAAACCATAGACTGTAAATATCACAGGGTTCAAACTATAGACTGTAAATATTACAGGGTTCAAACTATAGACTGTAAATATCACAGGGTTCAAACTATAGACTGTAAATATTACAGGGCTCAAACTATAGACTGTAAATATCACAGGGTTCAAACCATAGACTGTAAATATCACAGGGTTCAAACCATAGACTGTAAATATTACAGGGTTCAAACCATAGACTGTAAATATCACAGGGCTCAAACTATAGACTGTAAATATCACAGGGTTCAAACTATAGACTGTAAATATTACAGGGTTCAAACTATAGACTGTAAATATTACAGGGTTCAAACTATAGACTGTAAATATTACAGGGTTCAAACCATAGACTGTAAATATCACAGGGTTCAAACTATAGACTGTAAATATCACAGGGTTCAAACTATAGACTGTAAATATCACAGGGTTCACACTATAGACTGTAAATATCACAGGGTTCAAACTATAGACTGTAAATATCACAGGGTTCAAACTATAGACTGTAAATATTACAGGGTTCAAACTATAGACTGTAAATATCACAGGGTTCAAGCTATAGACTGTAAATATCACAGGGTTCAAACTATAGACTGTAAATATCACAGGGTTCAAACTATAGACTGTAAATATCACAGGGTTCAAACTATAGACTGTAAATATTACAGGGTTCAAACTATAGACTGTAAATATTACAGGGTTCAAACTATAGACTGTAAATATTACAGGGTTCAAACTATAGACTGTAAATATCACAGGGTTCAAACTATAGACTGTAAATATTACAGGGTTCAAACTATAGACTGTAAATATTACAGGGTTCAAACTATAGACTGTAAATATTACAGGGTTCAAACCATAGACTGTAAATATCACAGGGTTCAAACTATAGACTGTAAATATTACAGGGTTCAAACTATAGACTGTAAATATCACAGGGTTCAAACTATAGACTGTAAATATTACAGGGTTCAAACTATAGACTGTAAATATTACAGGGTTCAAACTATAGACTGTAAATATTACAGGGTTCAAACTATAGACTGTAAATATTACAGGGTTCAAACTATAGACTGTAAATATCACAGGGTTCAAACTATAGACTAAATATTAAGGTTCAAACGGAGCAGAGAAAGCTAACTGTTCAGTAGTTCACTTGTTGTGTCCTCAGCTGGCTGCTCATAATCTCCATTAATGTATCTACTGAGTGAATAAAGAGGGAGTGAGAGAGAGTAAAGACCTGTAAACTACACTTTACGATTTTGTATTTTCTTTAGCAGATATTGCAAAATATGCCTTCGCCTTAGAGAGAGCTAACAGAGGCTAATTATTTTCAAATTTTTGTCAACAAATCACACATTTTCATCTGTGTGTACATTGTGACTGCTGTCCAACATTTCAGGGGACTTCTAGGGCTGGGCAATAATGTTGACACTGTGCAGCGGGCTGTGAATAAAAGTGCCAGTGTGACATTTGTCATTTCTCTCCAGGAAAAAATATTGAGATATGATTATTGGTCCGTATCGCCCAGCCCTATGTGACTTCCCTCTTCTTCTTTTTCTTCTAAATCCTCTAACATATAATCAACTCATTAACCATCTGTTCTTTAAACATGGTGAAAACTAGGGCCAGACCGATGAGACTTTTTTGAGACCATTATCGATACTGATTTCTGAACAGGTGAAAAATAACCGGTTACCAATATGGTGGCTGAAACAGTGAATTTTTGACTTGCAATTAAAAAAAGAGCTTTTCTGATTTGTATGTGCTCAAATTCTACATAATAAGGTCATGAAGAGGTTCACAGACAGCATCTTCTTTCAAATAAATAACTTTTGCTAAAGAATATTCAACAGCACAAATCATCCCAAACATTGTTCTCTTAATTATATGTTCTGTAAAAAAAGTTGTATATATCAGATGCAGAAATATCTATGATAAGACACATTTCTGACGATAATGTAAGCAAGCCAATAAATCGGTCAGGCTCTGCTGGAAACACTGCTTTCCTTGTGACTACATTCATCTAATATTTTGGCAAAAAACTGACCATTTCTCACTTTTTCTCCCACCTGCTACTGTCCCATCTTTCCAGCGACCTGGTGTGATAATTGCATGCTGCATGTCTTCTAACCACCCATCACATCCTTGCACATCCGCTTAGTTCTGATGCATTGCCCTTTTTTCGGTATGCATATGTCCAGCCATTCCTTGCATGTTGTGCTGTGACTGTTTGGCATCATGAGGAAAGACAGGGATAACCCTCTGGCACTGTCATCCAAGAAACCATGCCAGGGCCAGACGGACTTTGGACGAGAGCTAGAGAGGCTGCGTGCTGAACTGGAGCTAGAGAAAATCCGAACACAGCAGGCCCATGGACTCTTCTGTGTGGAGCTTAGGCACCTACGGGAAGAAGCAGAGAAGGAACAGCAGAGGGTTGTGAGGGAGTTGATGGTTCGGCGAGGGTGCCAAACATACGGGCACTCTAACAGACTCTGGAGTCTGCTGGCTAAAGAGCTGAGCGTTGGAGACATTGGACAGTACACTGAGTCCACAGGGAAAGAAGTTTTTTGTTTGTATGGTGGAGAAACATTCTCAAAGCTGGAGCAGTTGCTTCCGTTTCTGTGTGAGAAGATAAACGATGAGCAGGCAGAACGTAAATTGCATCACCGGCAGGAATTTGATCTACAAAAGGCCATCTTTCTCTTCCACCTGCTAGAGGCCCATGTTAGACTGTTGCAGGGGAAGAAAAGAGCAGGACACTCCAGAACACCAACTCAGGCAGAGAGCTGTAATGTCTGCCAGAAAAAGCCTCTCCTGACCTGGTCCAGGGCCCGGCAGCAGAAATACCAGAGTGTCTCCAACTTTCCAAAGAAGAAAACAAAACATGATCAGCGAAGGCAGCCTTTAGGGAGGGCGCCCAGTGCAGCTGACCCCTGCACCACTGCTGCAGTCCTGGACACTTGTCGGAGCAGCACTCTGAAAATTTGTCACCTACCCGACACTCCCCATGCAGGCTGGGACGGCCAGCCCCCCCACGGTTCTGAGTCCTCTGGGTCACACAGGTCACCGCCCTCCAAATGCATGGACAGAAACATGGAGGTAAGCTGGATTATTTTGAATTCCATAGGTAGCTTTTACTGCTAGCATTTCCAGTTAATTCAGAAACTGCACCAGTATGCACTTCAGGACTTTTGTGGTCTTGCTCCATAGTCATACAGAATCCTGAACTCAGATGGATTTGTGTTGTGCAAATGTATCCTACGGTTACTCCAGGTGCCTTGTTTATTTAAAGGGGATCTACTAAACTCACTTTCACCATTAATTATGTCAGTGAGCACCTTTTGAATAGCGTTGTAAGATGTGTGGCTCAAAAACCTCCTTATTTATCTGATACTGGCGTCCTTGAATACCCTCAGTTCAGCTTCTGCCTGAAAAGCTTTGTTTTGACTGCAGTCTCTTTAAAGCCCCCTTTCAACGTGCCCACTTTCCTCTGATATGCCATGACCAGCTCTGTGGAAGCTTCCTGGGTGGGTGTGTCCTTGACAGAGCTGCCGGGGTGGGCGTGTCCGACGACTTTGCTTCATGCTTTGCTCTAATACGTCGCCAAGTTCTCGTAACGTCTCGTTCAGAGTGGCAGGAAACCACATCCTGGGATTATGCCAACAATCTTTCTTTCAAACTTTGCCGAGGTTTAGTATGGACATCCAACACATTATTTTAATAAAAATGAGTCGTCATGTAAAAGTTTACATTTTCATTAAACTCGATCGTGTAATTTGTATAGCTGTGGAGTTATTTGTCCCTAAACTACAAATTAAAAGAATAATTTAGCGTTTGGTTTTCCTGCTGAATTTACATTAAAATATAAAGTAGTAGAGATTTGTAAATGTAACCATATCATTACAAATCAATGACTAGCTTTAACAAAGGATCTTGGTTGGAAGTTATTGTGACTTCTGAGTAGATAATATCAACACAAGATCTGATACTGGACGTATTGTTAGTAGTATAAGTGGCTCAATCAAGTGGAGACAGCATATTTGACTAATGAATAACTCCTCTATTTGAGTTTGGCTTGTACATGCTAACATTTAATCAAAGTGTATTTCATTTTTGCATTATTTAGACTCTACCCTAACACAACAAAGCAATATTTAATGCTGCAGCTTTGTTTCAGCCGTGTATGTAAAGAACATGATTTTAAGCCTGGTGAAGGCAGACGGGAAGGAGAGGGAGGACAACTATGCAGACTGTGAGTGGAGGGGGGCGTTAGCATGTGTGGGTGTGTGTGGCTCTGTTTATGCCTCTTGTTGGATTGGCAGAAGTGGGTCAGTGTGATTCGGTCTCTTAAATTTTGGATCCTGTTTTTATATAAGGAGATGAATTATTCATCAAAGCGTCAACTGTCTCAACAGGAGTGCCCACTTGCCAAACATCAGTCATTGATGCATATTAGACATCCTTGGGATGTAAAGCCCCCAGATTATTAAGAAACCTGCAAGAAAATCATATATTTTTTAAAGGTTTTCCAAGAGTGCGTTTACATGGACTTGAGGTTCCAAGTATGCCATTGTTGTGTTTGTTCACGTACACATCATATCCTGATTTCATGAACAGAGAATCAAAAGAATCAGAGCTTCTTTCTAAATGCAGAGTGACACATCAGCTGTTTATAAATCATCTTTGCATCTGAATGACGGTTTCTGTGACAACACAGTCAGCTAACTGCAAGTTCCTTTGGATTTAGTCAAAAACATGTCAGTATGATACGAAGTCAATACCAGTGAACTGATGGATTGTGACAGACATGGTGCTGATGACGCCATGCTCTCTATTGTTGTATGCTCGGTGAGATTTTTACTGTGTTGTGTACAACATGTGATGAGAACACTTGCTGGTGATGGTGGTCATGTGAGCATATTTTGTTGTTGGTTGGATGTTTAGCTGTTGTACTCTGTTCTAGGTCAGAGGCTAAATTTAAACGATCAAAGGAGCTGAAGCAGACGTAAACAGATCGACATGGAAGTGCTGGAAGAAGCAACAGAGTCCATTATACAAAGTTATAATGAGAATATTTGTCTTCATGTGAATGCTACGTGTAGCTCAACAGAATCACTATCTTAAAAACAACAAAAGTAAAGCTAAATGTCTGTTTTTACCTTGCACACAGCGTTGAGTGTTGTGACCTTTAAAGGAACAGCAGGTAGACCGCTCCACTTTAACAAAGCAACCCCACTTTAAAGCCTCATGTTTTGTGAGTACAACAGAGCAGGCGCAAAGTATCAGAAATACATTTGACGTGCTGTAAATGAGTGAAGAATACGCTGGAAACGAGATGAATGACTGAAACACTATCACATCATTTTTCTTTAAGCAGTGGCCACTGTTTTTAATGTTCCAGCAGATAAACCCCTGCAAGGCCAGAGTGCTGCTGCTCGTGTCAACATGACTTCCTTTTTCCACTTGAGTTGATTATAGTTGAACTTTTCTCAACTTGTCATTAGAGATGCACTGATCCGATACCCCTGATCGTTGTGCAACACTCTGACCTTATTCAGTAGTGTAGCTATCGGCCATCACATGACCCATCCACTTTAATACAGTTCCCCTCTTCAATGACTTTATCAATCAATGCTTAGTGTACATTTACTCAGCTACAGCTTCATGTTACCTTACAATGAATCCCTTGCAGTGAGATATGCACATTGTAAATGTAGGAAAATTAGATAATTGGCTTTGTTTGATTCTTAAAATCAACCTGAGGGCTGAAATTTTAAATTTGTTGGGGAAAGTTGGACTTGATGCATTAATTTCCAACCATAGAATCTACATTCACAAAGCTTTAAAAGAAGTAATAATTTTCCATTGGTGCCAGACTTGCATGCCACAGTCCAAACAGATCGAGGCTCTTTCCTGCTGCTGCATATAGCTCAACATGACAGTATAATACAATTCAATGGCACCAAAGTCTGGTACTAAAACAAACTTTGGATGATGTTGGATATTGAACGACAAACGATGCACAATGTCTTAACATGCAGTAAATCTAACACATAAATCACCCAAAAAGGTTCTGACATGAACTAGTTTAACTTTCTTTATTAATCAATTCACATTGGTTAACGTTTCCTTCGATTAAAGCTGTAATGGATTTGACTTATCTGCGTCTTGAAATGAGGAAAAGGAGTTTCAGGTACTGCTCCTGCAGCTGGAATCTCCTGCAGGAGGATCTGGATCTGGGGGAGCTGGTCTCCTTAAACCTTTTTTTAAAAGTAGATTGAAGGTGTTGGTGCAAGATGCTTCAGGTTGTAGATGCTTTGATTGATGACTTTCTGCTCTGTGACTCAGGACATGTTGATCTGTGTTTGTTTTATGTCTGTAACGTGTTTAATGTGCTGCTGCCTGTCTCGACGAGGACACTGTAAATGAGGTTTTCATCAATACAAATGTTGTAAGCAGGATAGGATGTAGCTGATTCCTATAAATGTGAAGTCTTGTCCTGCTACTGCCCATTTAAAATATAGGAGACAGACATTGCTCAGAGGCGGGCACAACAGAGATCTTGGTCCCCTCCTCGAAGGTTTCACTTTGGAATGTATTACTTAAAGGTTGTAATTGCTCTCAGTGATATTCGTTTTATCCTTAGAATTTCAATAAGGTGTACATGCCTGTTTAAACAGAAAAAAGAGACAGCCACAGCGATATTGGGCTCTTAAAATGGTTAACCTAGATAGAAATGTAAAGCTTTGTGTTTTCAAACGAATTTAACCAGACACCATCAAAAATCACTTGACCAAACTAACTCTTCTCGAGTAGATGAGCAGATCACTGCTCGTTAAGGGGATTTATGAAGCTACTACTTTTTCTTTCTTATTAATTAGTCAGAGTAGGGCTAAATGTCAAGTTAATTAGTCAACCAGAATGAAGTTGTGATGTAGTTTATCTTTTGTAGCAGCAGACTACAGCTTTACCTTTTGCAAATGTCCGTTTTCTAAGGATAAATTACTAAAACATTCATCAACTTGTCAGACATCTGCAGTAAAACATTCAAATGAGTCTGGACTGGACACACTTGTTCCCCTGTCTGCTCCTGCAGCCTCCGCTGTGTTGCAGTGTGCACTGCCTCTTGAACGATCAATAGCCAGGCAACATCATTCCAGCGTCATCTCCATGGAAACGTGCCCTAGTCGCGGTAATGATTGGGCCCCGTCTCAAAGCCTGCCTTTTTGTGATAGGATGAGGGGAAGCAGTCCTCCCTACCCCCTCCTCCCAGCGACACTCACCGTCTTACACACACACATTTTTCCCTTCGTCCTCTTTCTTCACCTTTATGACGCTGTAACTGAGACGGGATTAAGCAGACTGTCGAGTCCTATTGAATCTGGATAAAATGCTTTTTGACACAGATACATCAATAGAGACAGACCTACGGCTGAAAAGTCAACATGCCACCCACATCTGAGCCTCACTGAGAGAACGGGGACTGGACTGGAGACCTGTTAGTGGGATCGCTGTCTTGTTTTTTCTTCCCATCGCACGTCTCTTCTTGTTTGCTATTTCAGTTGGGCCTGCATGCGCCTGTTAAGCGATTCGTTGGGCAAGAAGTCGACTGACTCCCATTTCAGGAAATGTTTTTGTGACAAGCATCGGACGACAGGGCATTAAGGCATGAAGAAACTGGCCATGTCCAGTGTGGTGAGCAGGACTCTAAATCTGAAACACAAACCACAGGATGTTCAAGAATGCTACCAGGACGATCACATTCACTAAATTGCCTCCATAAGCGAAAGCCAAGGATCTTTAATCTTCTTTTGGAGGTGGTTGTCCTCATTTTAGAAACAGAATGCCGCAGAGGGAGGAAAGAGGTACTTTATAACTGCTGGTTTATCGCTAACTGGTTTCTCTTATATATGGCAAACAGAATCTAGCTGTGACACCTTCAGTTGTGCTGTTTTTGTTTGCCTAAACCCTCACTTTATGGGGATTTGCACATTTGAGGCTTGACGTTGGATTTTTGACAATCATGGCTATAACAGTTTTTCGACTGGTTTCAGATACCTCACCTTAGCTGTGAAAAAACTCTCCTTCTTATGAACTGATGGAAAGAGAAAGGACAATGACTTAATCTTCATTTTGCCACAGCTGATCCCTGTTACTCTCCAACAAATGAAAAGTCTGTGATGGCTCTGTCTCAGTTGGACACATCATTCAGTCATATTGATCCCATCCATGCTGTGTGACTTTGACCTGAAGTGATGTATGACCTGTGCACTCAGCCTAAGCAGCCCGAGCCTGCACTGGCACCCGCAGAGATGGAGGGCCATGATGTGGCCGACGCTCAGCAGGAGTTTAGGAAGTCAGAAGAGCAAGATAACAAGCAAAATGGGCTCCCAGACAAGGCGGTCCCAACCACGGCCAATATGACTTCTACATCACTGTTGGGAAAAAGGCACCATTCCCTTTATGCAAATCTCAATGGTTTTGAGGCAGAAGGTATACGCAAGGTAGGTGTGGAACTTTTTTAGAGTCTTCCAGCACCATTCTTACTGTAATGGTTGACATGTAAATGTCCTTGAGGCATGCAGGCAGCATCCTGTACTCTCTCTAATAACTAATCAAACCTTTATTTGTACTTCGAACAACCATTAAAGTGTCCTTCATTTAAAGTTCGGCCAAGATACATAAAAATGATTACAATAAACTATAAATTACAGCATTTAGTGAAAACAGTTGCACACTGAAATGAAGTGGTTTGCGATCAAATTTTTTGATGATCTTGAGAGCGAGTTGTAAATCATTCCACATGTTTGGAGCACTAAAACCAGCACACAGGACTTGTAGCGAGAGTGTTCGTAGAGCTTTTATGAAAGCTTGCGAACATCCAGAAAGAGGTGTAGAGATAAAAAAGATACACGTTTTTATCATGCCTCTTTGGCAAACATCAACAACGTGATGAGTGTCATCTTACTCTTGTATGCTCTGGTAGAGCAGAGTGGTACACTGAGTTTGGCACTTTGAGAGTGGAAGCAGCATGTTTGTAGATTATTTTATCATAATCTAGGATTTAAAGAAAGACTTGTTAAATTACACTCCTACAATTAAGCAGGAAGTTGATCCGTTTTCATACAAAACTGTTTTCCAGTTTGTTGTTACGACTGATTGATCAAGTCAAATCCCAAGATATGCATACAGTATGACTCATTACATATTGCTACATTAAGTGTGGATAGGCTAAAGCTGCTCCTTTTATTCTGAAAGGGGACTGTCCATGAAACAATAAACGAATAAAATAAAAATAAATAGTTGTAGACTGTAAAAATGTATATTTCTTTCCCTGGAAAAGGATGCATTTTGTTTTGCTTGCGTGAGGTACGAACTCTAAACTTGTGTGCGGCACTTGTTCTAAACACCATCACTGGAATATTGCTGCAGCGGATGTTGTTAGAAGAGATTCTTCTGGCGAGTTGTGACCTTGTCCACTATTTCACACCTCTGTGTATCCTGTTAGTGTGTGCAGAACATCCACTTACTGTTAGCCAATTGAAAATCACTGGGGAATCAATGAGATTTCCATGTAATATACTGATGCCAATTTAACGTACAGTGGAGACACCATTGTAAGGAGCGATCCCCGTCCTTCTCCGGAAAATATAGTGTTTTATAGTTTCAACAAAAAGTAGAAAAGGGATTGTTTTTGATTTTAAAAACCCTATGGAATCATAACTGTAAAAGTGTTACTGGTCCAAACACAGTCAGAGTATAAATGATGCAAATACAGCTTTGAAAGGTGAAACAGGGCAAATGATTTCTCCATCCAAAACTGAAATAATCCATAATTTAAAGGCAGCTCAGTCAATTATAGCTATGTTGAGATGTCTTTCAACAGCTCGCTGCATACTCTGTATTTATATACTTTCAAATCGCAGGTCAAATGGTTAATTACACTTATTCTCAGCTACAGTTTTGACATCATATTTGAATGGTATCTAAATGAATGCCAGCTCATATTTACTTTATTAAAATACATTTAGCCTTTTCCCAACAATAGAACCTGACTCATTTGTTATCCTTTGTTTGCTGGTTTGAATTTATCCTTTAAATGAGGCAGAATTTCATCATTTAACCGAGGTGGTAAATCTGTGTGCAACCAAGCCTTCTGTTCCAACCCACCCCCACAATTCATTACCCAACCACAACAATAACAGTGTAGTAAAAACCTTGAATGAAGTGTCAACAACAACATGTGAGAAAATCTGCTGCGAGAGAAGCTGGGAAAGGAAGCATTAAGTGATGCATCGGAATAATTATTTGGCCATTTTGGACCAGTGGGGGGCTGCTGTAGTGTTTTTTCACAGGGGGCTGTCACTCAGATTGTTCATAATTACACCATTATTTATAGTGGGGGTACCATGATTGTCCTTTTGTTTTTCCTATCATCACTTCTACCCATGATTGATGATGGTGCTTGGTGTGTGTCTGTGTTTGTACTGCAGGATGGATTTTAATGAATATAATTATCCTCAGAAATGCTTCATAAGGAGAGTGAAACATTTGATGTAAGACGCAGGTAGTGTAGGGCAGAATAGAATAGAATAGAGGGAAAGTGGGTGAAAGTGAAGCTGAAAATGGTATCAAACTCAACAAATTCCCTGATGAATTGGCTGGGTTATAAATGGAGTAGAAGATGGCTGCTTTTGCTGTGAAGGTGAGAATCACATTTTACTTTTTCTCCTTTTACCTTCCTATAATAAGAAATGTTTTTAGCATTCTCTGGGGCTACAAAGACACAAGCTTTGAAAAGAAAGGGACGGAGCTTCTTAGGAAGACAAGCATGCTCATTGGTATACAAAAAACTAAACTTGTAGTCAAGCATTGTCATCAAGCTATAGAGAGATGAACACTTTTCTTCATGGTCTCTGTGTGTCTGGTGCCCGGTCCTTATGGGCGACATGGTAAACAGCCGTTCAGAGCAGGGAGGAGGGAGGTCTATGAACTCTTAATGTTAGCCAACATGTTTCAGGGCTTTTTAATTTGCATGATGATACGTAACAAAATTAAAAACAGCTTTGTTTACGAATATGATTTCTGCAATTTAGACATCGATCCCATGCTACTTCATAGCACCATCAAATGTGTCTTTTGTTATTGACAGACAGACAGACAGACAGACAGACAGACAGACAGACAGACAGACAGACAGACAGACAGATAGACAGACAGACAGACAGACAGACAGACAGACAGACAGACAGACAGACAGACAGACAGACAGACAGACAGACAGACAGACAGACAGACAGACAGACAGACAGACAGACAGACAGACAGACAGACAGATAGATAGATAAGCTTTATTTTGCTGGCCTGGTTAACAATGTCGGAGAGTTTGGTTTTGTGTTTGGTGGTGAGGGAGTTGTACCAGGATGAGATATTATAAGTGAGGATGGATTCAATAATTGATTGGTAAACCAGAGTTACAAGAGAGACCTCAAAGCTTAAGACATTACATATGTGCATTAAAATAAGGCTTAAGGATGTTGATGTAAAATGTGTTCATTTGCCTGATATAAGTATCCAGTGGACGATGTTGTATCTGTCAATATAGCCATCATAAATAACCTGTTTATGCATCTATAGAGAAACCCTGTCTGTGAGTACAAATGAGAAAAGCAGTTGTCAGTGTCGGTCGAGAAGCGTGGCGTCTGTGAAGGCTAATGAGCTTGTTGACTGTGTGGTCCTCTGTGATCACAACCCGTTAACACCTGTCTGGAAACCATATGGTGCCTGTTTAATGATTGTTAGTTTTACACACGAGGAGTTCCAAATGGAGCTACATAGAGATGATGTGGAAACAAAACGCTGTCTCTCCTCTCACTTATTTTTATTATTGACTGCTTGTATAGCTGAGATCCCTCCATGTGTTTATGAAGCAAAGACAGCCCGTCTGGGATCGTCTGAAAGTGGTCTCTCTCTGGGTCTCTGTAGCTTTGACACACAGTTGAGCTTTAGTAGCTGCTCAGTCTGTCAATGAACACAGTTATTCTTGATGCTTTATTATTTCCTGGCTACGGTGGCAGTGTTTCAAAAAGGCTTGTTTTAGCTCTCACAAAACACTAAAACAACTCTGTTTACATTTTGGAGCTTCTCTTCATACAGGTAAACCTCCTCTTGGGTTAATCCTGTGGGGCCTTTCCTGCCGTGTCAAATAACCCAAACGTTAGACCCAAACGTCACTCAATCTGACAAGAGCCTCGCCTGTAAATATTGACTCTGTTACCCTGTCAAAGAAATCTCTCCTGCTGTGAACATCAAGACATAACTGATGGTCAGCAAAAATCCTGGACAGCTACCCAACTAAAAGTAGCTCTATAAAAAGTGCAGTACGATTTCTCTGTGTAAAAGCACTACTAATACTAATCTATTGCTGCATGTAGAGTTGTGGGTGTTAAACATGCTGCTGTGAGCCCTACAGGTAACAGGACATGAAAGAGGTGCTTGATCCAAAAAAACATGAATAGGTAGAGGAAGAGCATGTTGAATCGAAGCGCCACTTGTTAATAAATCTTTCAAACGGGAGCTTGTTGGTGTGCGGATCTTACACAAAGGAGACACATTTATTCCATCAGCCAGAGATGCTCATTTTGCACAAGTGGGTCCGCTCATTTCAGTGTGCTGGTACTTACCACGATGCAGCGGGGGCCGAGGGAATTTGTTAAATAGATTGTAATGTCAATGTGTCAGCAAGTAATAGTAATCAGTAAATAGTCAACCGACAAAACAGCAATTTAGTCCGTATAAGTTTAGTAAATATTGACCAATATTCATCCCAGTGTACAATTTGAAATGAACACATCTTGTGTTTTCTTACTAACAGCCCAATCCCACTGGAGGAGCTGCAACACATAATAATCTGGGCTTTTTATAATTAGTGATCTCCATTCCAGATACAGACACATTTTTGCTTTATTAATAGACTGATCAGAAAGTCTAGTTAAAAGGACACCATATTCTACAATGTCATATAACTATACAGTTAAAATAACATGCAAGAATACTTCCTGTTGCTGTGGCTCCTTTTTTAGTATGTATGTGTGTGTGCACATGTGTATAATGTTGGAGTGTTGTTTCTGGCCAGCCGTGTAGTGACTTGTGAATAATTGATGGAGCAGTGAGAGGGGGGTCTCTGGAGTGTTGGTCTCCAGCATGTACCAGCCCAAACATCTCTGTCTGTCAGTCTGCAGCGAGACGCAGACTCTCTCCAGGGAACAGGGCTCAGGACGTTGTTTTCAGTGCTCTGTGGAGCTGAGAGAACCTTACACCGCTCCTTATAGCTCCATATGTGAAGTACAGAATACATATTTCCTCAAGTATTAACCTTAAAGAATAACTCAGTATTGCAATATAACATTTTTGTGACAAAGACTTTTAAAGCATTGATGAAATCAAAAATGTGAGCCATATTCTTGCATGATGGTTTTTACAGTATTCAAATGAGTTATGACTGCTGCAGCTCCGACCTTTAGTATATATCACCAAAACACAACAAATCTACGATGTATAGAACATGAGATGAGCCATAAAATAAAACATTTATTACACAACATCATATTTCTGTCATCTGTCCTTTCCAGTCCTGACACCCATCACATGTGCTCCATAGACCTTATTTACTAAATGGGTTCTGTTTAAGTGCACATTTATTGTGCCTGTCATCACTGCACCTCCTAATACTCCCATAAACCTAAATGATGACACCTAATTCACTGTGAAACAAGAAACAACACAGTAATTACATGGTGTAAAATAGTTTGTGTTAACCTTTGTTGATGTTTTAAGCTCATCTGAAGCAAAGGGCGTCCAGCTCTCCCTCTGCACATTTACATCCGAGCCTGAATGCAGACTGCTACTTGGCATCCACCAAGAGTTTATCGCTGTCTGTGACATTTGAATTACATGTGCCCCCCCCACAATGGGAAATGCTTTTTGCCTAAAGGAGGAAATGGAGACTCATTTAGTTGAACCAATGAATGTCAGGAAAGGTCGTTGAGGCATTTCATTAGTGGAGTGCCTCTACAACAGATGTGCATTTATTGAATATGACACTGAAGAGGTTTGTGGCAGAGACCTGTAATTGTGTTCAGACATTTAAATTTGAATGCTGCAACATTGTTGTCAGAGACTTATTGACTGAATCGACCCTCCGCTTTGTTGTCCTAGACTCTGTGTGTGTGTGTGTGTGTGTGTGTGTGTGTGTGTGTGTGTGTGTGTGTGTGTGTGTGTGTGTGTGTGTGTGTGTGTGTGTGTGTGTGTGTGTGTGTGTGTGTGTGTGTGTGTGTGTGTTTGTGTGTGATTTTGTCTTCAGGAATCTATCTTCCAAGTGTGGTTTGGCCAACCAGAATTTGAACGTGTCACATACGTCATCTGCCTCATGTCTAAGCCTTGGTCTAGATCAGTGTTTCCCACTTGAAGAAGCCACATGATGCCTGTTTCCCCCTTAAGATGACTTATGTGGTTTAAGATGTTGAATGTTAAACAGATTCAGTAAAAGACGTTTTAAGTATATCTTTTGTGTTGGGCTGTTAATTAAATTGTTGCTGCTCGTGTGATAGCGGAGCGGGTCAGGGGCTTGTATGCATCTGTAATTTACTTTGACAAGATAAAGGGTTATTTTCCTCTGAAGCTCTCTGGGTTCAGCCTGTGGAGGGAGAAACAAATCATCTTCACTACGCTGCTACCCCTCTTCCTTGTTTCTGCTGACACTGTATTAAACAGAATAATTCCGCACCCCCTCCTTCTGTTCATCTTTAACTTTTGAAATAGCCAGATGTTCTCTGCATGTCTGACACCTTATTAGAGCCTTGGGGGGATCGTGACATTTTAATTTATGGACTTAGAGATGATGGGGCAGCCATGCCTGTATAGATTTTAAATACTATGTGTGGTAGTGTTGTACTTGTAATAACTGTTAAGACACAAGCTCCAGGTCGTCATAGACACGTAGACTGAGACATTGAGGTATACTATATGATATGACAAGATCAAATGTTGATTGCCCATATTTAAAGCCAATAGAGACTCACTTCATTTGTGCAGAATTACTTCCTGTATTTTGTCATATCACAGAAAGAAGAGATATCTCAATGTCACTTGTTTCCAATATTCTCACCCCTGTAAAGGTTAAAATCAGAAATGCATGAACATTGTGTATTCTATGCATACATTAAAGAACAAACAGTGACACACAGTTCCGGACAGTGCAAGTCATTTCTGCACAAATGCAGGAGAGGTTGTGCGAGAGGTGGAAGAGGTAGTTTGCTGGACGCCTGAGGGGAGCAAAGGGGTGTCTAGTGCTGAGTCTTTGTTCTCCAACGCTGCAGAAGAGACCCCCTAATCTGTCACCATCAGGTACCCTGGGGGAGATGAGTCGTGATAAATACAGGAGGGGATTGGAGAGGACACTTAAGAGGGCTTCTTCATGACTTATATATGAGTATAGGGAGAGAGAAGCTGCTTATAGAATACCTTGGGCCACAAACAGCTTTGTGTGTAGTTTTTTAACGGGACATGTGTCTGGGTTCTTACACTATAAATGGCAGCCTCCATCTTATAATACGTGTTTTAATGCCACAGACCTCGAATCCGTTGGAGCACTTGGCAGAGGTTTGGTTTATTGTTATGTTGTGAAGGTGGGTATTACTACCTTTATGATAGTAGTTAGACAACAACATCACAAAGAAGATTATATAAAGGAATGATTTGGCTTGGGCGTGTGCGATAAATATTTATGAGAATTTTTGTAGAGACAAATCCATGTGCACAGAGAGGTAGTGGAGGTTGCAAAGGATAAAGGTAGCCTCAGAGTAAAAATGGACTACATCCACAGCCTCTTCCTGTTTTTGAGGTTTATTTTTATGCTTTTTACGCCTTCATTTAGAGAAAGGACAGTGGATAGAGTCAGAAATCGAAGAGAGAGAGAGTGGGGAATGACATGCAGGAAAGGAACCACAGGTCAGATTCAAACCTGGGCTGCCTGATGGGAGGACTACAGCCTGCGTACTTGGGGCGCGCGCACTAAACACTAGGCTTCCAGCGCCCCTGCATCCTCAGTCTTTTGTTGTGTCGGCTGAGGATGTTTGACAGCAGAGTATTTCAGCACACCTCATTAGAAAAATCACTGATGTTGGAGAGAGAGAGAGAGAGAGAGTCATTGATTTGTCTCTAAAATGTCATGCTTCACTGATACTGTGAAGTCCATTAGTATCCACTTCATATTCACAGTGGGAGGGGGGTCGCTCTCATTCTCTGCTCATCATAGGTTCTGTTAGTCGCCTCTGCTTGAGATTAAAAGGGTTTACAGGAGTTGTTTCCCTGACCATGTGGAGTTTAGGAGGAGGAGGCCTTTCCCCTTCCATTATTGCTTTGAGCAGACAAGGCTCCGATTAATTAAGGCACATTTCCAGACTCAGCAGACTGAATCTTTTATGCAAATCCTCTGAGCATCGCTAGTGGAGGCGGTCCAGCAGCAAGCGATCGCAGGCTGTTCATTTTTAAAAATAGTTCTGATTTATTTCTGAACAGCCATGGCGAAACAGTAAGATGATCTTAACCTCAAAGTTTTAATATCTGAGAAACTGAAGGACAAATCCTGACGCCTCTCTGAAAGAAGCAGCCAACAGTAGGGGTTATACAAACAGACTTCATATTGCAATGAAAACAGTGATTACTGTACTCCATTAATGCTCCTGAAATGTGTTACTGCTTATTTGAAATATGCAGGAAACAGTAAATTATCCTTTGTCTTCATCCAGGCTTCAGCAAAAGTCAGATGTGCGCTGTTTTGGTGGAAATTATGAAGGAGCACGGAGCATTGGCAACCAACTTTGCAAATATTTTCCAGTATTTGAAAGTCCCAGTGTACAGTAGGTTGTAATTAGTGGTGTACTGATGTGTTGCTTTAGTAGTAGACCCTGTAATTGCATTAAAACTGAACTTTAAAGTCTCTACATCAATCTTAAATCGGAGGTCTGATACTATCACTTCGTTCAGACCTTTAAGATCATTTGATTTTGTCGTGTGTGTGTGCCGACATGCATGTCTTTGTCTCACAGTATCCTCAGAGGCTCATTGTATGGTGGGGGATTTCTAGCTGTCAGATAAAAATGCTGAGAATGGCGTTTCTGTGAAACCAGGCTGTAGACATTTTCATACGCCTTACAAAAGCTCGCCGTGGATCCCACACAAAAGGATAATCTGGTTGTGAGACCTTATGAATATGTAAGAAGAAGTCTGCCATGGACATCTAATGATCTATTCAAATGGTTGTTGATAGGTAACTTAAATCCCCCTTTGTGTCGGAAATACAACATCTGCTTTTTCCTTACAGCCTTTAAATAGAAAGGACTTTGTTGTCAGTAACCAACCTGCAGTTCAGTCTGCTTTTCATTCTGCCAAATGACCACAAATAATACTTATATATATTCTTACATTGCTGTGTTGGTTCATTTTTTCTTTTTTTAGTGTTTCTGTATTTGCTTGTTGTTTCTTTATTCGCAGCCCGGGTAGGGGGAGGAATTCCAGGAAACCCCCTTAGCCATTTTGATTCAGCCCCCCAGAGGCTTTTAAAACAGCAACTAACCCAGATAATCAAGAGGCAATTTAGCCTGCTCTCTTCACAGTCCTCTGTGTTGTCAGTGTCAGCTTGTTATAAGACATCTAATTATTTCAAGAAGACAATTAGTAATACTTCACTCATGTTGTTTCCCTTTTATATTTCTCTTTTATTTTAGTTTGTGACTCCAGTTTGACCTCTAAAAATGACTCATAAGATAAATGGCACTAAAGTGACTGCATTGCTTCAGTTGCATTACTAACAAGGTCAGTAACATATGTCGGGCTGGAACAACCTGCTGTGTTGCCAAACTGTGACAGCTTGTAATGCTCGAGTCTGCCCTTCAGTGAGAGTCCTTACAACAGGCTCAGACTACAGGAGTTTTAGGCACATTTACCGTCCCATCATTACTTTGAGGGGTACAACAATAGCCAATCGGAGAGAAGAATATAATGAGAGAGAGCAGTGGATGGTGTAGCTGAACAACGCTTATTAAAGCCTTTGGGGTTAATTGCAGAGTGCATATTTCTATTATACATTTTAGTTAAAATCCTCCTGTTGTTCCTGAGTCGACCACACTGACCATTTTTCTTCTGGACTTGTTCAACCTTCTGTTTGTGTTGTTTCTCGCTGCAAAGCAATAACACAGAAAGCTGTTGCAACCATTCGATCACCGTTTAGTTTATACGTGAGGTTGCATGTTGCTTCTTCTGGAACACAGTAAATCCTACTTGTGTCCTTCAGTGTGTGTCATTTTGTCATCAGTTCAAAACAGAGACAAGTATATGTGTGAGGTTGTTCTGCTTATGTGCACTATGTAACTCCATTTTTTATTCAGTTAGGATTTTAAGACCCTTGTGATGGGAGCCAGTCTCTTAGACTGCAATGGTCGCTTCCACAATAGGAACCTGCAGCATTGGGGAATAAAAACTGATAATGTTCATCTGCACTTAGAGAGTCGAAAGTGATCATGTGAAAGGGGCCGTTGACCTGTTACAGGACGTAAAGTATAACTTCCTTTTGTTGTCATCAAAACAAAGACATGGTTATAGACCTCTGAAGACACCCCCAGGAACAGGAGGTCACCACGATAAGAGGTCAAACTGTGGAGTGGTTACAAACTTACAAATACCTCGGCACAATCATCGACAGTAAACTGAACTTCGAGGCAAACTGTGAAGCTGTGCGTAAAAAAGGACACCAGCGATTGATTGTTCTGCTTGAGGAAACTGCCCTCCTTCCACATTGACAGATCCTTGATGACCTTATTTTATCGTGCTTTTATTGAATCTGTTTTATCCTTTTGCTTGGTGTTATGGCTTGGGAGCCTGTCTCTAAAAAAACTGCCTAAATCAAATATTGAAATGGTCCAGTAGGCTGACTGGAGAGTCACAGCTTAACCCAGAATCCCTGAACATCAGACAGTTACAGAGGATATCCGGCTCCTTTTCAATAAAGTTACATTACCTTTACCTTATCTGAGAAATCCAAAGGTGTTTCACATCTCTCCTGAGGTAAAGAAAGCAACCAAAGAAATGTCATTGTGATGCAGACGAGGTCTTTCTCTGCACATACACCACCCTACTTTTCACAGCAGCAGTCACACAACGTCTCTGACAGTGAACTCAGTCTAATATGAAGTGAATGGGCAGCATTGGCTGACTATGCAGTTCATTTTAGGAAATGCTTTGTCAAGACTTACTTTCAATTTCTGTTATATTCTGTCTTCATTTTTAAGGGGCAAACAATAAACTTTCTCTCAGCTGAACAGTCCAAAATAATTATCAGCTGTCCCATATTGACATTACTGTGAAACAGTACAATGATGGATTAAAAAACATTTGTTTATGATGATGTCTTCAAGTCCCTGCAGGACGTAGATAGTACAATTATGGTCAGTCCTGTGTCACTGTAGTGCATGTGTGTGTGTGTGGATTTCATTTATTTTCAGCACTCCATCAGTTATCTGCTTGTATCCACAGTTATTGCAGACAGATTCAAACAGAGCACAGGGAAATGACTCCATTAGGCCTGTCTGCCCTGCCTTAGGCTCAGGCTCTCCTGACAGACGTTTGTGTGCAGCCCCCTGCCGTCCTGCTACTGAGCTACATCTGCCTTGCTAAGTGAGCCAGACCCGTGTAAAACCAGGACTACGGTGAGAGAGGAGAAATGGCTGAATGCTAAGGCACAGGCCCCGAGTGGATCTCACCACCTGCAGCTCTTTTTTGTTACAGCAGGAGAAACAAGAGCGTTTCTTATTGAGGATGTAAGTCGCTAGAATTGCCTCATGCCTACAGAGAAGCCTTTCCTGGGTTTCAGTGTGATTCCCAGGAAACAATTACAAGACATGGATGAACTCCAAGATCATTAGAATGAGAATGGAGGCGGGCGGAGGCTGAGTTCACTCTGGCTGGCCTTCCTCTGAGGTGATTGATTAGGCTTTAGTATCGTTCTCCGGGGAGGAAGACTGGGGCATTGGGACCGGCTGAGTCCTCTAACTGATGACAAAATAAGACTCAAGGACACAAAGGCTCATGTGGGAGCTGAGGCTGTTGGCTGTTAAAGAATTCCCACTGTAAGAACCGGGTCTGCTTCAATTTGAAAGAATAAAAAGGCAGCATCAGTCTCTACTTGACGCATTTGAGCCGACATTTGGTTGTGCTTTGAGGTCTAAGAGGTGTAATGAGTTCTTTTGCCTTTGAGTCTTTAAATATGCCAAAATATGTTTCATACGTGACATGCTTTCCATGTGAAGAGGCGACAGTAGATGTATGCTTTAGACCAGTAGTTCTCTACTGGTCCAGCCTCAGGACTCACCAACATCTAAATTTCTGAACATTTTCAATGATTAAAATGTATTAAATGAACATGTTTGCTGTCTGGAGAGAAGTCACAAAACATCACCGTATGTCGATATCTCAAAACCCGACAGTCGTCTTTGAAAGTAGCCAACAGTTTTGTCTTTATTATAGGGCTTTCACACTTGTAGAAATCTCCTGAAAAACTCTATAGCCTCTAGTCCTCCTGAAATTATCTAGATATTTTCAGGAGTTCATATGTGAAAACAGCTTAAGTATGTAAATATGAGTGTTGGGTTTCTAACGCTGTTTCATGTTTTTATGTGTCAGGAGGACTTCATTGAACACAACACACAGAGGATTCTGTTCCCTTTTGTCCTCAATGTAAGGAAACTCATATTTGCATTTTGCCACGCTAACTGGCAGCATAGAAACAAACTTTATACTTGGTCTTCTTCTTCTCTTAACGTTTAATGGTAGATGACTAGTGTTAAAATGCTTACCGCCATCCTACTGAGAATGAATAATCAGACGTTTATTTCCCCCTGGCAGACATCTGTGACCCACTCAAATCCTCTTCAGACTGCTTCAGACAGCCTGGTGCGCTGATAGACTTTAGATTTTGAATTTAAACGACTCATTACAGTTTGAATGTGAACTTTCTCCCCCAGGTTTGAATATGTAATCTAAGAATTGGCAGCCCTACTGTATGGTCTCACTCAATGTTACCACATTACAACTGTACAGTGAAGATGAACACACAGAGGCCTCAGCTGCTGCCTAGTAAACAGCTGGTCATTAGTGTTGACTTAAATAACAGGTAAAGTAGCACTAAACCCCCCAAAGAGCTCCCAGATTGCTCATCCTCTGCTGTTACCAAGACAACACAATCTCGTGGTCAGCATGTCATCTTGATTTTTGAATATAGAAATTAGTCTTTCCAATGTTACAGAAGTGTTGATGTGGCATCGGGCTTTTTCAGTTTAGTAATGAGATCCCAGGTGTGTTGTAGAGACATAATGGAGCCCATTATGACGGGTTTACTGGTGCTTCACATGTGGAGCCATCTGTGTGCACGCTGTGATACGTGTGTGTGTGTGTGTGTGTGTGTGTGCTGTCAATCGATTAAAAAAGATGAATCTAATAAATTACAGTCTTTTACAGTCAACGCAATAAATCACTCAAATCCATAAACTCAGAAGGATCGCATTACAGATAGATTCTTCACGTTAAGAGTGAATTCATAATTGGGGTGATAGCCGATAGCCTAGCAGTTATGACGCGACCCATGAAAGGAGGTATTAGTCGTCAGGGTTCGAATCCGACCTCGGCCCTTTGCTGCATGTTGTCCCCGACTCTCTCCTCCCAACATTTCCTTTCTCTCTTGGATAGCTGTCCTATCCAATAAAGGCAAAAAAGCCCAAAAAATATCTTAAAAATAAAAAAGAATGAATCCATAAATTGCCATAATCTGTTCTCCACACACACACACACACACACACACACACACACACACACACACACTGTACCTCTGTTCTCTGCACAAGGCTGCTTGTGCGCGTGTGCGTGCGTGTTTTCTCGGTAGAGATTGAGGGCAGACTGTCTTATTAATCGATCCCGGATGGTGTTGATCTCTCCGATGGATTAAACAATTAAAATCAAAAGCCTATGAAATGTTTGGCGTGTGTTCTCATCAAGTTTTAAACGCTGCTGTGGACGGTAATCTGATCAGTGACGTATGACATCAGAGTGCAATTAATTAGCATTCCTTTGACAAACACATTAAATCTTACTATTTAAATATTGTTGCACATTCTTCCATTTTAAAAAAGGTTATACAATTTATTTAGTCAGTTGTTGTGTCAAGAGTTGTGATCATGTTTGTAAGGGGGCATTTCTGCTTCATTCAGTTCTATATACTGTATGTCCATTACAGTCTGCTTCACACCAACGTGAGGCAGTGTTACAGTACCTCTCTCAACATGAATTGCTCATCTCCAGTAGGCAGCTGAACTTCCTCTTACTCTCTGCGCTTCTAGTATCCATGTTTGTCTTTCTGCTGTCACTACTGCCCTTAGATTAATATGTGCACTCCTTCCCAGGTATTTAAAGCTATCCTAAGTGTCACACACACAGGTGGGGGGGCGTCTCTTCCATTCAAATTAAAAAACAACCTGAGGTTTCCAACATAATTGACAGGCGTGATCACCACATTGACTTTCTGCCACGTCCACTGTCTGCCACATCGACAGCTTCTTTTTGTGAGCTGCCTCTTCACTAACAGCTCTCACGATAACAAGCTAATTTGTGAAACCCCCAGGAGTATTTCACCATAAATAACCTCATGAATGCCAGTAGCAGTACATGACAGCTGATTGCAGTCATTAAATATGCATTACATTTAAGTCCATCAAACTTCGGGTTGCAAAAACAGACTCTGCAACAAATACTTACTTTCACCAGATAACCACGTAAGGACGGGGCAGCTAAAGCCTGGGCTTGAGTCTAACCAAATATATGTTGAGCGACTTGAAGACCCTGACGAGTCTGCAAGAGGTTGAGAGTATCTGCAAGGACATAGCCTTTTAGAGAGCATGTCATCATAGGGTGCATTCTTTAAGATATGTAAGGTAAGCTGAAGAGAGACAGGAGTAGAGAGTCGGGGGGATGACCTGCAGCAAAGAGCCGAGGTCAGATTTGAACCAACAGCCGCTGCGCTGAGGACTATTCCCTCGGCACATGGGGCGGCGTCATAACCACTATATCTGCGCCCTGACATGTAATTGATTTAAAGTGATTAATGTATGAACTATGAAATGACAAAATGTGTGAAATAGGAAATCCACTGTGTGTGTGTGTGTCTCTCTCCATCTCTCCTTCCCCTCTCTCCATATCTAATATGCAAGCCCAGCTCTCCTCCCTCATCTGCTGAGTTAGTGTGCAGTAATAGGAGTTGTGTGCCAGTGAAAGGCTGAGTGAGCTGCTCTAATGAAAAGCCTTTTCAATGTGCGGTCATTTGTCTGACACTATTAGACAGCACGATGTAAACACTGGCCCACAGCTGAGGAAGTTATCTCTGTAACTCAGACGTGAACAAAACATCAATCCCTTTTTGAGTATTAAAAAGAAAAGTTCCCTTGATACTCTTGAATTTGTTTCGTAGCTGCTATTGAACCCTGTATCTGTTCTTGTTTGCTTGTTTTTTTTCCAGAATGGCACTGACTACGGGTTCCTGGTGCGTCAGAACTCTGAGCTCCTGCGAGCCCTGGATGATTTGGAGAAGACTTGTACCACACTGAGGGAGGAGAATGGCCTGCTGGTGAGACTAAAAATAACCACGTTTATTGTCATGACTAAAGGCTTCCTAGAAAGTAGGCCAGGTGCACAGAAAGGGTGAACAAACCATTTTTACTGAGCATTGTTTCAGTTAGGTATTCGTACTTCCCCAAGTCATTTTAATAAGTTTATCAGTGGATAATTAGTTTGCCAGTTTCCTTTTTTCTATCCATTAATAAGCCTCCCTGACTTATTTTTGCCTTCAATGTTTAGCATGTCTGTGTAGGTGTTTACTTGCTGCAGGCGGTGTGCGATGATGGTATTTGTTTCCCTGTATGTGTAGAGGAAGAGCAGCGCCCCAGAGACAGAGGAGAAGGTCAGACGGCTGCGGAGAAAGAACACAGAGCTGGCTGTTCTCGCTAAGAGGCTGGAAGACAGGGCGAGAAAACTGCAGGAGGCCAACCTCAGAGTGGTATAGCACAAAGAAAAAGTTTCATCAGAGTGATAATGAGTCAGTGACTCATTATCAAACCTGCTCATATCACCGTTATATCTGGAAACGAGTTAAATGGAATGATTCAGCATGTGGTAGATGGGAGCCTTGTTGACGAATATCAGCAGCTTCCTGTTGAATAATTTGACACATTACAAGAATACAGACACTCCTGAATTTTTCACTCGGACGGCGATATGCAGTTCCATCATACTCAGGGTCTGAAGTCTATTTTTTTCCACGTTCCTCCTGGCCAATCAGTTTTCTTGTCACTTCATTGGCCACTTCTGAAATCTGTGTGGAACACTTTAAATGCGAAACACTGAGTCACTGCTGCCTCGAGCTGATTTTAATACCTGCCATGCTGTAGTAGTATTTTAATGAAGAGCTGCATGACGCACATTCTTAAAAGTCTGCAGTATTTAAATTAGAAAAAGTGTTTGATGTTACAGAGTATGGGGATCCAGCACAAGTCGAGTAGAGAGGGCTACAAACAACTCAAGGGCCCCTTACTTCTGTCCTGTCGGCTTTGTTATTTGAGTGCACCTGTTTAAAAGACGTAGGGAGCGACCCCTCACCGCTACACCCCCTGTTGTCCCGCTGCTCATATATAGAGAGTACATATACATCAAGAAAAACATCCAGAATGTGTAAGAGCTCAGGAGCTTCTGGTAAACTTCTGTTTTTAGACCTCAGCTAACCACTTTGGTTCTTCTTTTAGCTGAAGTGAGAGCCATGCATTCCTCAAAAACCTCTGAATATAGTCCGTCAGAAGCTGGACGGCGGTATCTGACATCCTCACTGGAGTGCTGCCACTGTCTGATATTTAGATTTTCTACCTGTTCTTTTTACCTTTGAGTGTATCCACTGTCTTCAGCAGGCTGATGAATCTTAGTTCTTTTTGAACCTCTCCTTATTTTTATAATCATAATTCATCTTCTCATTTTAAACATGTACAACAACAACGTTTACAGACTTCTTCTGTTGAAACCCTTTCCTGTGAGTAACGCATGTTTCCTTCCTGCTCTTCTACAGGTCAATTCCCCGTCACTGATGAGGCCCGGGTCGGTGGAGCAGTACAAGAGGGCGTTTGCCCGGCAGAGAGCTCGTGACCTTGCCCAGCACGCCGATGTACTGCTGTCTAAAGACAAAGAGATTGCTGCCCTACAGCAAGAAAACAGAGAGCTGGAGGCAGGGCTGGGCACCACAAAGGTAAAGTTTTCTCAGCCTGCTTTGATCTGTGGACCCTGATTTAGGCCATACAGGGGGGCGGATTTCTCATAGACCAAGGATGTTTTTAACATAACTCTGATCTTCACTTATCCACCAAGTTTAAGCCCCAATGTTCCATCATCATCCCTGCTAGTCTCACAACGCCTCAAGCTCCCCCTCTGCTGGACAACATGTGTACTGCTCATCCTGACTCCCCTCTAAGCCCCACTCTACAGAGGCTGCTGCGTCACTGCTGATGACTGCATGACAGTGCAGGAATAGGCTGCCTTTCTAACTGCCTGTTTTTAATGACTGGTCATGTGACATAGAGGCTCATTCTCCTGAATGTGAACATCTGTTGGCTTTAATAATAAAGGGTCTTACAGGGTGAGCTGTGCATTGATCTAGTGAGAGTCTGTGTTTGATCCCATGTAGAGCCTAAACACATTTTTACCATGTGGTCACGCTGATGGGCAGGGGCGGTGAAGGGCTCTTCTACACACGGCGAAGAAGTTTTGATTATACCGCGACAATAAAATTACTCTTTTTTTTAAACTTTTATAAGGACAAACTCTTCGGACTAAATTCAGTCTTCCACCATAAATGCCCGGCATTTATAGAAAAAAAACAGAGGAAGATTTTATTTGGTAATTTTGGCATTTAAAATCATAATATTGAGCATGGCCTGCATCACTGTCAATCTACCTTGTCTAGATTATACCTGTACACAGACTTCCTGAGTGACGGGAGCAAAAGAGTGCCTGCTACCCTCATATAACATTTTATCACATGTTTTGTGGATGTTCTAAACTGGGTCATTTCTGATCCTCGTTCTTTTCATTTATTCTCTATAATATACAGTATATATTTTTTTAATCTTTTTTTACTTTTATATAAAAGTCAAATAATTGATTCCACAATAATCACATTTTCATTTTTCTTTACATTCAAACGGAAAGTCTTACTTTATTCTCAAATTATAAAAAAAAAAAACTCCTATCCTTATTTTTTCTGTATTCTGCTCTCTTTTGTCTCTAATCCTTTGCTCTACTACTGTAAATATATAAAGTGAGTGAAATGAATACCATGCTGAACTGAAGATGTAACTGTCCTGTCCCATGTGTCCTTGTAGGGCTCCCCTGTTCCAGCTGGCAGGGAGGAATTCGAGAGGCTTCTCAGGGAGTCTCAGAGGGAGGTGCTGCGGCTCCAGAGACAGCTGTCCGTCACATCAACCACACAGCAGAACAACCAAAGTCCTCCTGACCCCGGTGGACCAGAGAGGAGTGAGGACATTAAGGAGGAAGAGGAGGGGGAAGAGAAGAAAGAGGTTGAAGCACAGGTTAGTTCACTCCCTCATATCAGAGTACAGCACAACTCTGCACTGCCCCCTGTTGGTGACAAGTGACTCTTACATGTTGATGTTACTGCACTGCTTATAACATCAAGTCAACTGTGCATGATATTAAAGCAGCAATAACAAAGAAATGATGATTCACTATGTTTACTGTGCAGGGAGGATCATTTTTATTTTGATGATTTAAAGAACAAAGTGATGCATTTAATATGAAATAACAAAGTGTGATACTTTCAGGTTATTTAAGGTTAACTTTGTTACTAAAAGGGGGGTCAGAGGACTGTAGGAGGAGCTGGTACCACAGGAAACTTTGCCATATATTACAGTTTGTTATGTGAGTTCAGCCCACTCAGTTTTTCTAATACGCTGTGTGTTTATGTTGGCATGAATGCTGTTTTGCAGCGTTATATAATCGCTTGTGGTTGGACCCGTTACTAATCTGCCACAAGCCATAATGAGTGATTCCCAGTCTTGAACTTGGGCCTGATCAAAGATGCCAGAGTCTCACACACCATCTGATCCTCTCTCTGTGTTTTAAACTGATCCCGTCTCTCTTATTGAGTTCTTGGAGGAAGTTCTTCACCCAGGAAGTGATGCTCTGATATGTCCTACACCGGGGGAAAAGTAAAAAGGACCAAAAAAAAGCACATATTCAACATATATAAATAGATTACATAATACAGAGGAGAGAAAGATGTAAACAGAACGACTGAACGTTTACTAAAGAGGAAAATGTCATGTATCTGGTGTGCATCTTAAATATATTAAATAGCAGTTCACATGAGAGAAAGGCATTCATCATCTTTATGATGTTCTGCCTGTGAAGATGTACATTTTTCTGCCTGTGAAGCACAAATGAGAATGCCGATTGTGGTAATCTCTCGTTTGTGGGACGCACACACGCACTGCCAGTGGCACGCGCAAACCCAGAAAGGGGCCATGTTGTGTGAACTCTAATCCCCTCTAACAACAGAATGGTACAGTCCAGTAATCCGCTCTCTGTTGCTGTGGCAGCGGTGAGAGGGTTTTGGGTGGTAGGTAAGACTCCAGCCGCACTAAAGACTTTTCTATCTCGCCCTGCTCTGGATAACTAGCAGGCCAGAGGAAGCCTTGACATTACCACAAATCACACCAAAGGGGTAGGTGGTCTTCTGATATTGTTGACTGTGTGTGTGTGCGTGTGTGGGGAGGTGTCAGTGGTCCTTGCAGGTCTCCTTGGTTAACCTCCTGTGTGTCTGCTTGGCTGTGACACTGAAGCCCTGCAGGACCCAAAGTTAAGACTTAACACTGCAAAACTAATCAGTGTCATGACAAATCGGGAGTGTGAGGGAATTTGTGAGTGTTGCATGAGCGTTAGATTGTAAATCCAGCAGCTTATTTGAAAGATTATTTCTATCTTACATTCTGCATGTTAGTTTAGCGACACGACTTCCAGCTTGGGGGATATTTCTCTTAGCAGTTATTTTGTAATATTCATTTCAGTAAATCCGGCCCGAGCCTGTGTTGAACTGCCACTTTTCTTACAAATTTAAAGGACAGGACGTGCATGAGGCTTAGTCAAGGGCAACCTGTCAGAAACAGGGTTTTATAACGGTCATATTTCGGTGCATCCAGATTTTAGAGCGACAGATTTAGGAGCAGGGTGACACAGCGTTTGATTGGTGGACATCGATATGCTCCGTATTAAAAAGGGAAAATCAACGGCCAGGCCAATCCATTAAGGTGCTTTTAAAAGAAGTGATCCAGTTACCCGTTTCAGTAGTCTGCAGGGATTACACCAATGTGCTTATGGCATCCAGGGCCCCGCTGAATGAGAACTGAACCTGTTTTAGTACGCATGGGCCCAAGGTGTACGTGATCCTTTAGTATACGTTGACCACATCTTATGAAGTGTACACATTAGAGGTGAGTAGAGCAGAGGTGAGCATGAAAGCTAGAACATCATCGAACCACAAACACGTTCAGCAGCTGCTGACGCCGCCTCGACGTGACGAGAGACCTCTGACATGGCTGCTCCATCAACAGCCATCATTCACAACCGTCTCCGACCGTCCTGTAGGATTTCAGTATTAGCTTTATAATAAGAAGAACTATTATTACTGTGATGTTTTAATGAATATTATAAGAAGCCAACATTGAGCGAAATCATTCTACTGATTCTGAGAGTGAGACCAACTTTACGGAGAAAAACATTTCAGCTCTAACAGAAGTTCTAATCGTGACGTCTTATTGAACATCTGAATTTTTAAAAAGCTGTTTTCTAAAAAGTGTTTCTGATGTTTGTAGCTGCAGAGCTCTCTGACCATCAGCTGCAGTCAACGTGAACCGATCCTCCAAACAGAAACGTCTAATTATACTTTGTGAAGCCAAACTTAGAACTAGTGAGTCAGTGCATGATGAGCAGGTACTCTGTGCTAAAGCCCATTCTCACTCATTATACCTTCAATAGATCTTATTTAAAATATGCTCCTTTGCAGACGAATATTGTCTGAGTTAATGTCAACCCTCTTCAGAGTGCTGCGTCTACGTTGAAGTCAAATGAGTGTCAGGAAGTGTTGTGTTTGGTATCTGATCCCAGCTCCTTCTGCAGCATTTATCTGTAGATTATTAATGCCTGTTTTGAAGTGTTATTTCATTTTAGAGTCGGCATATGTTGGCTCAGATCTGCAGCCAGCTTCAGCAAACCACATTTTTCTCATTGATGGTTTAATTTAACCTCTTTGGTTTCAACAACAGGAAACAAAGAAATCATGTTGAGATCCTATCTGCACAACATGTTTCTGTGTAGTTTTTATGATCATGCTTTTTCATCATCATGTGTTCCAGCCACAAATAATTCACAAATCATATTTAAATTTCAAACCAAGACAAACAAACAACAAGTAAACAAAAGAAGAAAACAACAAGGCCTACACATGAATGCTGGCAGTGCGTATCACAAACTGTCATATCTCAAAGTTATTACATGATGTCCAGAAAAGGACATCTGAACATCAAATATCTTTATGATCATCTCTACTGATCGCTGAAGTGACTGAAACTTTACACTGAAAGGTCACATCTTCTCCTCCTCTTCGACCAGTGTAAATAAGTCTCAGAGCTCCTCAAAACATGTGTGTGAAGTTTCTTGTTCTAAATCCACTCTGATCCTGTATTTGATCATGTCTATAAACCCCTCTATTTCAGCCCTGCTCAGAACAGGCTGTTTCTGTGTCTGTAGCTTTGGGTGGCTCGGGCTTTCTCGCTCCATGCCCTATTGTTTACAGTGAGGAGCCAGACTCAGAGGGCAGAACAAACACCTAGCTGTGGGAGTGTCACCCACCTGGGGGAGGGGTTACTGCCCTTTGTGATGTCATGAAGGGAAAATCTCCAAACGGCCTGTTTGAGCACACATTTTCTGAAAAGTGGAGCAGGCAGAAGACCGAGAGGATGGACTTTTCTCATCATTGGGGCGAGCTCATTTCATGTTCATGTACTACTCAATACTTGGTCGTCCGAGCCTGAGCTTCTTCTGACATAACTTTAATGTTGGTGCTGAAAAGTTGGTTAAGAAAAATCCTCATCGGCCAATTCGTAATGTAACGAAAAAATCTTGTCCCTTAAAGTTCTTGGAGAGCTGACAATAAAGCTCTTTTCTCTTTTCTATATGATGAAAATCGAGTTGTAACCACTTCACTGTGACCAAGTCAGACCTCTACAACATGCACAGCTTGCTGTTGGCTCACACAGAGTTTTGTCGGGTTGCTGTGTTGGCACAGGAACCTTTGAAGTGATTCAGTAAAACCTAAGCCATGCTCGCATGCTGCCTATGACAGACCGGCGTTTTATACCTTAAAACAGACATCATGTAATGCCCCCCCCCCCCCCCAATCATTGAGAGCCCTCACTGTCCTGTTAGAAACATGACTGCTCCTTTAAATCTGAGGTGTAACTTTGGATTCGTATCTAAACTTGGACATTCAACATAAATAAGGACGAGATAACGAACATCATTCAAGTCAGAGACACCCATAAGGATGACCATTCCAAAACTAAATTAATGCTTTTCTGCCTTTTTTCAAGCCTACTCGATTACTGAAATGCACTTTTAAATGGCCGAGCAGGGAAAGTAAAATACAGAGTGTGCGTACCATGTGTGTAATGGGTTCCCACCAAGGCGTTGCCGTGGGGAACGTTACTTTCTACCAAACTCCGTCCATCTCTAACTATGAACAGATACAGTCCTGCTGCAGCCAATCACAGCACATCAAAGACCTCTGAACTGTGCTCTGCTTGGGCTCAGATTTTATCTTTGGGGGCATAGAAAAAAGTGAAGAATGAAAGTGCTAGCTTTGTTGTTAGCTATTGCTACCTTCCTGCAGCGGTGACATGTTGACATATTGCACGGCCCCTTTGGCACATCATCCTACATTTCTCATTCAGAATATTAAAGGACGTCAGCACAGATACATGTTTATAGCGGGTCAGCCTATAGTCTGAGGGACCTGAATCTTCTCCCAGGGGGCCGATCCCAGCTGCCATTGGGCAAAAGGTGGGCTACACCCTGGACTGTTCATCAGTCAATCACAGGGCTGACATGTAGAGACAGACAACCAGCCACACTCACATTCACACCTACGAGCAATTTAAGAGTCACCAATTAACCTAACGAGCATGTCTTTGGACTGTGGGAGAAGAAGCCGGAGAGAACCCACACATGCACACGTAGAACATGCAAACTCCACACAGAGAGGCTCCTGTCAGACGGGGATTCAAACCAGGAACCGTGCAGCCCGCGTTCTCCTCCAAATCCTCGTAGATGAGTGTTCATTATGTCTTTATTTGAGCTGCAAAAGTACGAGACAAATCAAGTCATTATGAGTATTATTTTTTGTTTCTTGGGCCAAACATCAACTCTCGATGCCAAGCAGGTGTGTCTGTGAAGATGATTAAATGCAGAGGTGAGCTGAAACGCTTTGGAAGAAAGATAAAGGTTTTTCCACTACTTACTGAATGTGACACTCTTCTGTCTCACGGCTGCCAGATTGTAGCTGCAAACTCCACTCACTTAAGCCGACCCAATCAATGGGTATGAAGTGTTACGGACTAATGAAGAGTCACAGGGAGGCCGACTGATTTAACTGTGACCAGACGAATACAATCGTGGGCAGTTTGCCAAGAAGTGTAGCTCACCTGGCACGACTTAGCTTGTGATGGATTTGACAGGATGACCACCGACTGGAACCAGGAAGAGAAAATCAGCACAGCGCTTGTCCAAAGCTCTCATTCCTGTGTGCTGTGTGTTTTTTGTAAAGGGGCCAATGGAATTAGTGCCTCCTGCCGGCCTTTCGTCACCACTACTAACACCATATGGTCTCCTGTCCAAAAGATAAACCAGGGACAGCCTCACCTAACTCCGCAGACAGGCCGCTGAGCCACTGCCAAACTGTCACAACCCAGGTCTACCGTATCCACCATATTGCTTGAACACACAGTCTTGGTAACTAACATACCTGCTGCGAGGAGTTTCACGTGTGAAAAGAGACAAGCCTCCAGGTTTTATGCCCCTGCATGTCAGCTTGGATCGGCTCTGGCCCTCAGTGACGGCCTGTAAGGAAAGCAATCAAACCAACGCATGGATCCACGCCAGGAAACTTTCACAGTGTTTTCAAACTGCAAGTACAAGTTATACAGACGACTTGAAACGACTGGGAAAGGAGACGTGTGGCAGTTTTTGTGAGAATCCTCTTCCTAACAAGCCCTTTGTTTATATCAGGTCATATCAAGCTTCAGTTTCTAACTGGTACTAGAATCGTACAGAGCCTCTGAGCCCATTTTGAAAAGAATACCTCAAACAAACCTTCAGAACCAGACCCTTCTTTGGTTTCAAAGTTTCCCTCAATTGACTCTTTAATGACGACACTGTCTCCCTATAAAAACTGTTTTTAAGACCTTTTGTTAACCCAGTGTGTTCCTGTAAAAGTCATTTAGCTGCCTAAAAGTGAGTTTGCATCTGATCCCTACAGAGATGTCTGTGACAAACTTGTACTAGATTTGTGAAACTAGTTTTTATTCTGTGATGTGAAAATGGAAACTTTGATATTCCTTATAAGGAAGCACATTAAAACAAAGAGTTTTTCCTTCATCTCTTCCACTTTTGCCTCTTGCATTGGTTTGATTTTTTCCTTTAAAGGAATCGTAGATAAAGTATATCGATCATTTCATGTCCTGTCCTTACCGTCCCTATGGGAGGTGTTTCCTTACAGTGTTCCTGTACCTTGTGGGATACGCCTTTCAGTGACTAACAATTAGAAAAAGGTAAAGGAGAGATCCCCTTTGCAGCACGTGGCAGAGCGCCCTTGATCCTGTTACTGGGTCATGGCCTTGGCTGCACTAGCACAGTTTTACTCTGAGCATAAGTAGGTTTGCTCTAAAATTAGATCCTGATTCCCGACTCTTAACCCTGAACCAATGTCAGCCTGCCCCCCCACCTGGGTCTAAGGTGAGCCAATCAAACCATATATAAAGAAATAATAATAATGAATGTAGTTATCGCTTAAGAAAAGCAACCCAAACATTTAGGTCTTAATCCTTCAGCCTAATTAGAGAACAGAAGTCGGCTGCTTATGTGTTGCTGGAGGGATTCCCCTCCCCCTATTCATTGATTATAGTGGGACCACTGGGAAGAAGGTTTGCTGCTAATCTCTCCCTCACAGTGGGAGGGGGTGGGGGGTGATTCTCAGTATTACTGTGCAGTATTACAATCTCACATACACTCAGCTTTCCACATTTTTAGCATAAGAACAGGAGCTTTTCCGTGCTTACCTTAGATCTTAACTGTTGAAGATTATCTCTTTGAATGTGACTGAGAGTGCTTGTCCTCTTCAGGTTGCAGGAGAGACCCCGTGTGTGGTGTTAGATGAAGCTCCATCCAGGTGTGAGAGGACTCCCGGCGAGGAGGAGGAGTCGGGGCTGCAAGTGACGCCCCAACCGGGCCTCAGCCCGACCCCCTCCCATCAGGAGGACCACACAGAGGAGCAGCACCTACAGTTTCTGGTGAGAGCGTCGGACATTACTACGCCAAGCGGATACGCCACATCGTTTACTGAGTGCTAACACGCCATATTTTCATTTTGTATGTATAATAGGATTCATTTTAAGATAGCAAAGACACAAAAAGGATGTGAAATATGGTTTAGTGAGTAAAGAAGAGGCTCAGATCTTAAATCAGTCCTTCATTAGAGACCTTGACACCACTTCAGGACGACACCTGCATGTCGTGAAACATTTGCTCCTCTCTGCGTCCTCATGTGAAACTGAAGCTCTAATTCAGTGCTGCTGTGCTGTGCTTGAGCTGACTGCCACTGAAGGAAAAACTATGGTCAGATTTGTTATGTAATGCTGGGATTATTTTGATCTGGTCCCTTGGAAACAGGAGAGTATATTGCCCTCGCTGATTCTACAAGAGGGTCTCATGGCTTACGTAGGCCGTATTTCCTCTCAGCTCTTTCAGGATGAAAAGTGGAGATTGGACACATTAAGGGATGTTGCTTTTTTTGTGTATTAGAGCACTGACATCGTACATCACATCCATGAGATTGTATATAGTAACAGTAAAAATGTCTCCCCGCCCTCCACCGTGTGTATGCACATTTTCACGGCTCGTATCCACTCCTCACCCAGGGCTCACACGAAGAAGCCGATATTTCAGTTTTTCTATGAGCTGTATTAACATGAAGCTGTTGATCTTAAGATGTGATGTGCAGCTATGACCTTCTGTTCTCATAATGCACTCACAGCTTTTACTTTTTGTAACCAAATCCTGATGAGAGCCGCAAATAAAATGATGAAGGCAATGAGCGAGTATGACATTTACATGAGTGAGGGTTTCTGCTGTGCATCAATGAATGTGGCATCAAGTATCATTTTATTTTGGCAAAGGCAGGAACTCAGGAATAAAACAGGAAGAGCATCAACAGTCAGACAAAACTTGAGAGTAGTCTACAAAATATCAAAGCAGAACATCAAATGAAGTAAAGTCTGAATGAAGATTTCAATGAGGTACAGTCAAATAAAGGACGTCAGACCTGAATAGACACAGACAAGTCAATGACTACGTTTACATGCACACCATATTCCGATTAAGGTCCATATTCTGGTTAAGGCAATATTCTGAAAAAGGTGTTTACATGCTCCGCAGAGTGCTGAGCTACCGGAATATTTCCGTTTACTTGTTAATCAGCATATTCCGAATAAACCGTAGTAGTAGTAGTAGCGTCATGAAAAGACGTCATCTAGGGGCGTAAACAAATCCTTGAAGTAGCATATTCAGGAGCATATACAGACTTACGCGTTTACATGACCCAATATTCGGGTTGATACAGGCATATGCCACGGGTCTTATTCGGGTTTTTAATAATCGGAAAATGAGCTTAATCGGGTTATGACAATTGGAATAAGGTGTTTACATGACTCCTACGCAATCAGAATATTGTCATTTTCCCGATTAATACAGGAATATGGTGTGCATGTAAACGTAGTCATTATGAGACAACATGAAACTAAATCAAGAACTCTTTTGACAAATAAGAAAACATCCTCAGTCTCTTCATCTCACTTCAGTCTTTTGATTTCTACACAATGGGAGTCAGACTGACCAACACTGTGATCAAAGTCAAACCCTGTAAAAGGCTGCATGCTCCTCACGGTCTGAACTGTTGGTGTTTCAGTCTGATCGAACTAAACTCAACACAAACATGAACGGACGACTAAAAAAACATTTGGGGGAAAGATTAAGAGTAAACCAAATTCTTTAGACACCACTGTTTATCACAGTTTATGTCGTTATCTCATCCGCTGCAGGCCGCCTAGTAGGGATGCAAAAACTGAAAATGCCAAATGTTTATGTGAGGAACTTGAAAAGTGCTTCTGTGTGTTTAGGACAACAATAACAAACGCAAAGCAACTTGTGGTGACTTCATAGGAAACAGAAAATTAAGTGGGACTAATCAAACGTTAAGTAAAAAGTGTCAGCTGTGGATTAATGTATGTTGTAATCAGTGCAAACGTCTTTAAAGGTTAGCTTCACAGTCATGACTCTCGCAGAACAACAAAGAATCATCACTCGACAAACAGAGCTCATTCCCAGCACTTTACTGCCATGACTGATAAACAATCAAGCAAATCAGCAGCTCAGCACACAGATTGCAGTTTAATTATGGTTATTGTCTGGCTGTGTGATCAGCGCAGAGAGTTCTGTCTCTCTCCTCCAGTCAGCTGCTGGTGGTCGACAATTAGCCTGTGCGTCCTGCAGCCTCCCCCACACGCTCACAGTGGTAATACTTGATGGAGGCCCAGAGGCCATGCTGAAATAAGCTGATTTCTGCGATTGCTGCTCCTGTATGTAAGCTGCATTTAGAATAATTAAAGGATGCTAAGCTTGCAATACCTCATTGCTGTGATGTCGGAGGTCAATACAGAACTAAAGCCAGCATGCTCTGCATTGCAAAACGTAAACACAAATCACTTGTCATTCATGATATTGAACTATTTATCCTACGTACTGCACAGCACAAGATGTGACTGTGTCTGAACTGTTTCAGCCCGCGGCTCCGTGTGAAGTACCTTCCTTTTCACTGGAGCTGTGGATTGTCTGTCTGACTGTGTTTCTGATGGTGTTCCTTTGTGTATAACAGTATAACCTGCTTTTTAAGATGCAGTAAATGAACAAGATCTATTTTTAGTCGTAATAGAATTTAAAATAAGGATGAAGTGAAACTGTCTCCTCATTGTGTTCATGTTTGTTCAGGAAAGTGAGCTGAGTAAGAAGAGAAAAGAATGTGAAAACCTCGAGCATGAAGTAAAGAAGCGTCAGAAGAGATGTCTGGATTTGGTAAGAACTCCTCATGCTCCAGTGTTTCCTTCTCACACTCTCTCTCTCTCTCTCTCTCTGGTGGCGCTCCAGTCTGTTTTCAACATGAGAATAGTGGACTTTTCCTGAGTCTTTACCTGAATGTCACCTTGTATTGTGGTTACAGGAGAGCCAGCTTGAGGATGAGCGAAGCAAAAATGAGCAACTGAAGGAGGAGGCAGATCTCCTCAGGAGGAAGGCACTGCTGCTCGACCAGGTCAGTTCCTCCTGCTTGTCCAAAGTGTTTTAGTCAAGCAAGACTAGAGATTATGGAACAAGATGTCCACGTTATCAACATACAAAAATAATGATTAAAACTCTTAAAATAATTCCACTAAATGAGAGAACTTGCTGTCACGTTTCAGACTCGGGCTGAGAATGAGGAGCTGAGGGAAGATCTCTCTGAAGTGACCGCTCAACACAATTCAGTTCTCGAGGAGAACCAGAGACTCCGTGCCAAACTGGAGAACCTAGAGCAGGTCCTAAAGGTGCTGCTTGTGTCAAAATTCTCCCATGTGTTTTTGTAAATGTCACTTTGTTGTTGCTTTGTGATTGAACAAAAATAAATCCTTTGTCACAGCATATGCGTGAGGTCGCTGAGCGAAGGCAGCAGCTGGAATTGGAACATGAGCAGGCACTGGCTATCCTTAAGTTCAAACAGGATGAGATCAAACGCTTACAGCGGGTAATGACCTCTTCAGTTCTACACACACACACACACACACAAGATTTATTTATTGTTCCAACCCTCATGTGTCTGAGGGTGCTGTCAGAATGATTTGGGGATATTTGGGGTTTTGTCCAGCAGGAGGCAACCTTTCTGCACCAATTAAGCGTTTGGTGAATTAAACTGAGCGTCCTGCATTATGAATTAGACTCAAATGAATAATCAGCCAATGATACACTAACGTTACTGTATTTATTTATCACCAGGCTCAGTTATTTGCCAAGCGGGAGCATGAGGGAGTGGTTCAGGTGCTTGAGGTGAGTGTGTAATAAAACACTATGACTAAAGAAGAAGGAAACAAGTTCATGAGTTTCTACTTTTACTGTACCTGCCTCACAGCAGAGCTCTGAGGGGCTTTCAGGAATTTATGATGATGATTTTAATACAAACACATAAGAGAGAAGAAGTCAATTCACTCAAACGTCAGAGAGAGGAGGAGTGTGTGTCCGACTGCCTCAATATTTAATGTTTGACTGACTCCATGTCTGATCAGATTCAGAGTAATTCAGTATTCATGGAGAAGGTATCTCTTATTGTCTTGTGCTTAGCAGACAAAGGAGGTCCCATTGTCACTGCAGCAGCATGCTCGAACAGAACAAAGGCCCCTTAACTCGTATCCAAACACCTGACAGAGACGCTGCAGGAGAAAATACGTTGCGAAGCACTCATTGGCCGTGAAAACCGTTTGAACAGATGGCGTCTCTGCTGATGTGTAACCTTTTCACTTGTTCTCAGTGTGAGCGTTACACACTTTGAATTCAAAAGAAACCGAGGCAGTCGTTTAGATCTCCTACTTCCTGATTGGCTGCTGATTTTAAATGAGGGGGGGAAGTGGGGGAGACCTAAAAAATGTCATCATCCACACTTGATGACTTTAACGTGTTCTGTCTGTGTCTTCACTTTACACGCTGTTATGTAATTCACCCTAAATGAAGTTTGCCTTTTATTGTAGGAGTTGACTGAGCTTGTGTTGCAGAGGGAGCTGGTAGAGTATAGTTGCTCCTGTTTTTAAAGCTTGTTTCCTCTCTCTTGGTTTGCTTCTCTCGCTTTCTGTCTCTTTTTAAACACGAGGAGAAAGTCTCTCTCTCTCTCTCTCCCCTCCTGGGAATCTTAGCTTTGGTGCCAAGTTAACACGCTGCAATTTCACAATCTGTTAAAAACAGCCTGTGAAAAATAGAACATAATCATTGTGCAGTCATGAAGCAGGTGTTGCAGGGGGCCACGACTCACTGTACTGATACTGATTCCTACCTGAATTTTTCTTGCAGAGCTAATTCTCCGATTGCTGTGTTTCTATTTTTATATCTAATGTTCTTTCTTTCCCAGATCCACTCTATCTCAAGCATGTGTTTACTTTGGTTATCTTTTTTTGTGTTATCCTTTTGCTAACCAGAGTACACTGGACTGCATGCAGGTACTGTTAACCTAGCCTGCTAGATCTCCTTTTCCAATCTATATACGCTCCTGTCATGAAACCCTCCCTAGCTCCTGTAGATAGAACCACCAAACCCAACAGCTTTTATTCAAATCCTCCAATCGTGTTATGTAGAAATACTTACAATGAACGAAGGGCTAACAAGCCTGCTCTCTTTCAAAATGCTTCATGTAGCCACAAAGAAAAGATGCATTTGTGTAGGTTCTCCGCACATATGTTTAAGTAAGATGTAAGTTGAGGATCGATGGGTGACCTGTGCAAGCCGTGCTACTCACCCGGGGTGCAGCTAGAGCAGGAACAGACAACTTGTGATGTGATCAGAGTAATCCAGCGCTAGCCAGGATTGTTCAGAGTGTCTTTAAAGGTCAATGCATGTAAACATTGATCTTGAAAGATGTGTGTAAGTAAATGTAGTTGCCTGAGGCCAGTTAACAACATTTGTTTGTGGCCCAGTTATCACTCCACACTGCACCGAGCACACTTATCACGTGGGCTTTGATAGGATAGATAGAATCTCCATTACTGTAAACCGTACTCATTGCTGAGTCTGGACGCTGTTTGTAAACGAGTCTACATCTCAGATCAGTGTAGCGAGATAACAACAGGCTGCAGACTTCGGCTCTGCAGAGGTGAGAGCTGACAGGAAATGTTGTTCACACAGTTTCGTGCGGAGGCCTGCCAGGAAACTCCAAACCACAACCTGAAGTGAAATAAGCCACATATAGAAACTCTGAGTTGTGTAGTGTTCTAGAAAAGAACCCCACTGCTGTGTAGTGAACGCAGTGTCAGACAGAAGCACGACATGAAACTTCTCATAACCTCTAATTCCCTTTTTGACGTGTTCTTACTCCTATTTCCCATCTTACCAGAACACTACCTGTCTTTATTTCCCTCCATTTTTCTTTCCTCTGAAGGTTGGACTCTTTTGTTTTTGAGCTAACAGTTTATCTCGCCTTGCTTGCAGAAACCTAACAACATATTGTAATTCTCCATTGTTCAATATGTGTTATGTAAGCTACAGTTACTTCAGTAGGGTCGGTCCTGAAATGTAGTTTGTGTTTACCTGTGATTAGTTTCCATAGCTACCTAAGTGACCATGTAGGTGTTAAAGGTTTCTACATGACGCTGTTTCATTAAGGGATCTTTTATAAACGGGTCTGTGACTATATAAGGCAAGAGCGTCGTCAAACAGAAGTGTAGGCTTTGACGCTGTGTAGGCAGCTTGAAAAGCACTTTTTATTGGTGTGGTTCATAAACATGCAGAAGCAAAAAGTGCAAACTGGTTGGATGAAGGTGAATATATTCAAAAAAGATTTTATATTGAGGCTTTTAGTGCCTTTTTTATTGAAGAGTTGAAATCCGAGACAAAGAGAGAGTGGGGAACAACGTGCAGGAAAGGAGCTACAGGTCGGTTTCTGACCCGGGCTGCACGCTTGGAGGACTAAAGCCTCTGTGCATGGTGCACGCACTCACCAATAGGCTACCCTCCCTCCATGATAACAATGTGTGGTTGGGGGGTGAGGAATAAATATGCTCTCAGCGAGTCACATTATCTGTGTCATTGCTTTAAACAGCTGTACCACACTGACAAAAACAGCTCAAAGGGAACAACCAGCTTTATGAGTTATTCGTCTGGATGGTGCAGACTGCCGAGAAGATCAATGTGAACGCAAACGTAGCAGGTTGTTCAGACACATCCTGAATACTGTGGACAAGTATGTTACTGCTCTCTTTCTGACATCGCTCCTCCAAACGTAACACCTACGACTCATTTTACCCCAAAACACTAAAAATAAAACTTGCTCTGCACTGCTTCATTTTAATCAACCTGTCCACTTGTGCACTCTGTGCTCTACTCTGGACAAAATACCACACACGCAGGTGAAGTGGAGTTCAACGTGAGCATTCATAATGTTACATGCGCCGGCCATTGCACTTCAAACAGGAATAGATCGCTCCTTATGGCTGAAGAGCGACAGTAAAACACTCCTCTTTACGCATATTAAAGCTTCATCACACAGTTACACATACAATGAATGTAATAGTATTCAAAAGGGGGATTTTCATGTTTATTTTTTTCATTATTTATAGATGTATTGATCTATTTTTGTATATTTCTAATATAGTTATACGTGTGTGCTTGTTCCCTGGCTGTGACGCCACACGTGTAGTCAAAGGTGCGCGAGCTGGAGGAGAAATGCCGCAGTCAGAGCGAACAGTTTGGCCTGCTGTCCCAAGAGCTGGAGAAGTTTCGACTGCAGGCGTCGAAGGTGGACCTGGCCAGCTGTAGCATCCTCAACAACCCCAGCATCTCTGTTCTGACCAATGGGGTGGGCCTGACTACAGAACGAGGTGAGCCACGCCGCCATGCCGTGGATTTAATCACCAAAATAAAAAGCTGCACAGTCCAGAGTGTTTGAGATGACGAGGGCTTTTGGTTTACAAGAGAGGATTCTATTGGCTGTTTCAGTTTCATTCAAGATTCATTTTAACATTTTGTATATCTGAATATTTCTCTCTGGATATTTCAAACTTTTAGGAGAAATAATCGATTGTTTTTTGTTCCTCTAAAATATCAAAGTCATGCTTTCTTTCTTTCCATGTTAGTTAGTTTATTAGTTATTCATTATAATATAACAGCTAATACAAGTATCATACTTTATCATCTTTTTATAATTCTTTCAGTTGTAACATGATTCTGTAACGCAACATCAAATAGAGCCTGTGCACGAATCCCTGCATTGCTTGGGAAAAGTCTTCTTTTATGTAAAACATACGAAGCTCAATCTTTTACATTTTAATGCTGCGAGTTCCCAAGTTGAATTTCTCTACTAATGCTTTAATTAAAGGCGTTATACATTCCTTATATTCCTGACTTAATAATGCTTCTTAGTCCCCGTGTCCATCTAGCATTTTATCCTGGCAGAAAAGCGCTGTCTGTGCGCTCAGGAGCGCTTGCATGATGCGTTTGTGTGCTGAGAATAAAAAGCGCTGCAAGTGCGTCCTGTCTCTATGACAACTGTCTGTTGACAACAGCCGCTGCATGACTAGCACTGCTCCGTTGCTTTTTACTGTATGTTTGGTTTTTAGATCGTTTATATCCTGATCAGACACGGAGCAAAGAGGATGTGGGTACAAGACACGATCTGTAGGCGGCAATTCTAAGGGGAATATCAAACGTTTGGAAAGAGCGGCGATGACGTCAACAGTGCCTTTCTGAAAAGTTGAAAGATTTACAACTTGAGTGCTCGGAGCTGCCGCACAAAAAGGCGGAGCCCTGGAGAAAAGACGCTGGGCGCTGCGCTTTTTCTCCAGACGACCGCCTGCTGCTGCGAACGCTCTCTTCTCATTGGAAACAATTGAAAAAAGACGCTGGCGCTCAGAAAAAAACGCTAGGTGGACACGGGGCCTAAACCTTTCATTCTGCTTCCAACAGTGCAAATGTAGCTTTTCCAGCTTTCTCTCTGTTTCTTCTATGCTGTTCATGTGTTTTTAGACTACACTGGGGGCTCATGGGACATGGTGTCCCTGGGTGAAATAGCTTTCTGGAGTCTTGAGGGAGGTGACACTCTCTCCTGCCCTGAGGGTAATGATCCGCTCGGTTCTGTCTCTGTGGTTTTGGGCACTGTCACAGTCAGCATGGCATGTTCTCACACATCATCTCACCGTCACAGTCCAGCACTGTAACAGAGCTTTTCTAAAACAGAGCTTTTCTGAAACACTCGTGAGAGCCGCCGCTCGTGGTCTGCGGTGAGAAATGAATCAGTTAAGCCCCTTAACAGTGCTGGTGTGACACAAGGTATTATGACCTCTGACCTCAGACAGATGGAGAAAGGATTTTTCCTCCACTGTTTAATCAGCCAGGGTCAACCTTGAGCCACCTCCTGCATATCAACCGGTGACCTCACCCACCTAGCTGCTCATGGTTTGCTCCAGGTTAACCGCTGAGAGGGGCCGGGGTTGTCCGTTAAAGTCTTGGATTATGTATTTATCCTCTTCCTCTCTCTCTCTCTCTCTCTCTCTCTCTCTCTCTCTCTCTCTCTCTCTCTCTCCTGCTAGATGTGGCAGCTGCACTGCGGATGGGGGCCACCCCCCATGCTGCAGGGCTGTCCAGGGTGGAGCGCTCGCCCGTCACCAAGCACCGAGAGCTGCCCACCATCAGCGTTAGCAAGTCAGGCTCCACCTCCAGCAAGTCAGAGACCACACACCTCACCCCCAAGTCTGACACCCATCTCAGCCCGCACAAATCAAGCCCAACACACGAGGTACACAATAAATCCACAACATCCTCCAACATTATAACATACAACAATTTTGTTCATTATACTAGGCATCCGAACAGCGTCAGAAATTAGTTTATACATTTAAAAGTGATTCATTTTGTAACTCATCATTTCAAACGGCTCCTTCAGCCTCTTCATATTCTGACTCAGACGCTCAGACATGAAACACTACCGACTTTAAAAAGCTAAAAACAAAAGCGATGACCAAATGAATGATTTCAGACGAAACTTCCTGATTTCAGCGAAAATTGTGTTTCCCCTCGTGTCACTGTCGTATTACTCATATTTAAACTTAAATCTCCACTTGATGATTGGAGAAGAAATGATTATGAAGTAAATAACATGGCTCTGCATGTGGTTGTTGAATGAACTTTATAAGACCAGATTTATTTTGGAGCTTTTTATGCTTTTATTTTGAGTCAGAGCAGCTGACAGACTGAGAGAGAGAAATCAGAGAGAGAGAGTGGGGAATGACATGCGGGAAAGGAGCCACAAGTCAGACCCAAACCCAGGCTACTCGCCATTGAGGAGTTTAGCATCTGCACATTGGGGCGCGCACACTAACCGCTAGGCCACCCAGCTCCCCAAAACTGTAAATGTCCCCTCTCTCTCTCTGACAAAAAATGTTGAAGATAAAAGCTGTAGGTTAAGATTCTTTGCTGATCCAACCCTGTGAAGATTATGTTCTTCTTTCCTTCAGCAGCCTCACATTCGACTCTCCGTGAAACATTGATCAGAAAATAGAAACAGCAGCTCTGCATCCTGCGTGCTGTGAATTACTCCAAATCAGACACAACGTCAGCATCGACAGGCTAAAAAAGTAATCCCTTCTAAATGTAGTCGATCTGTAAGCTGAAGATCTGAATGATTTTAAATGTGGTAAAGAGGAATCTGTATTCAATTGAGTTCCATCTTTAAAAGTTTAAATGTCTGCTACGTCTGAAAGCCGCCAGCCATTATTTATGTCTGCAAGCCAAAATAATTTTCCTTTCACCTGCATTTACTGTATTTGTGTCAGCTTTAAGCCCTGGCTGCAGGTTTGTGATAAAGCTGCTTTCTTCTCCGTGTTCTCTCCGCTTATGTCATTGTGCGGGAACTCCTGCCTGCAGCTCTTCTGCTTTCTTTGTGTCCACAAAGGCAGGCAGATTGCTCATCAAGATTACCAAGACAGCCATGCACTATCACATTGATTGTGTGGATTTAATGGATTAAAAGGCTCCTCCTTAACCTCTCTGTCATCACACGCGAGTACACACTGTAGATGAATATATACCAACGCTCCCTCTGCTCATTCAGGACACAAGTCTGTCGCCATGTTTTAGAGTCACTGTGTGGTCTCACATAGCACACAGGTTGGTGGTCTTTCCCTGGAGTCTGCACACAGTTCAATTAAGCTCATATTTAGCGAGATAATCCACTCGCCTCTGTGGATTATGAAGGTTACACAGTAGTAGTTGTAAGTGATTATCCTTAAAAAGGTTTTCCCGAGCGAGCTATAAATAAATCTCTTTCATTGTATTTAGTGGAACAGCTATGAATGAAAACATCAAGGTGATCCTGTACTCAGCACGGTGACTCCCTGATGGTCACTAGAGATGACAGATCCGATCTATAAGTGGATCGGTGCATCTCTGATAGTCACTCAGCATGTGAACACTCATGTATAGTCGATATAACTACTTCTGGATAAACAGGAGGGGACTGTTGAGGCCATACTAATCCTAATAATTACAACACTGAGTCCGATTTGATCCTCCTTGTGATCAGGAATCAAGAGCTACTTACAGCCCCAGACCATTGCCTCTTCGTCCCTTCACAGTAAAGTGTTCGTAACCACATTTGATTACAAGTTTTAAAGTTGGAAAAAATCTAAATAAGTGACACAGGCAGTGTAAGGATGGACTAAAGACTTGTGAGATTCACTTTTTGTTCTCGGTGTTTTCAGGTGGACACTGCCAGTGAAGTGGAGGAGCTGGACATCGACATGGCACCAGCACCTTACACAGCCAGCAGAGGAGCCGCAAAACTTCAGGTTTTCATTGCAAGATACAGGTGAGTAAACTCACTTCATCAGCTGGCTGTTAATATCTGAGGAAGATAACTTCCTGTTATCTTTATTTTCAACAGCTATAACCCATATGATGGCCCCAATGACAACCCTGAAGTGGAGCTTCCCCTCACTGCTGGAGAATATATCTATGTGTACGGAGACATGGACGATGATGGCTTCTATGAAGGTGAGTCTGAAGTATGAATTCTTGACTCTATAATCTCATATTTCGGTCTTTACAATCATTTGTGCTCCTTACAGGTGAGCTCATGGACGGTCGGAGAGGGCTGGTCCCCTCTAACTTTGTGGAACGTGTGTCAGACGACGATGTGTTGAGCGGCGCCCACCACCCAGAGACAGGAGACGTTTCTCACAACTCCCTGCTAGACAGCAGCCTGCACAGTGCCAGCCACCAGCATCACCTCCACCTGGGCGTCAGCGCCTCAGGACGAACAGAGGCCCATACTCCCTCTGGCCCTGCCTCAGCCCCCTCAGACTCAGCATCGGCCTTGGCTGTCCCAGCCCCCCTCACTAACGGCCTGGACTTGGATTTGGAGGAGGTGGGAGTGGACGTTGTGCCTTACCCACGAAAACTCACCCTCATAAAGCAGCTTGCCAAGAGCATCATCATTGGCTGGGACCCTCCGCTGGTGCCGGCTGGGTGGGGCAATGTGTGGAGCTATAATGTGTATGTGGACCAGGAGTTGAGGCTCAATGTGCCCTTCGGTTCCCAGACCAAAGCAGTGCTTGAGCGGCTGGACATAAACCTCAAGGCCTACCGTGTGTCAGTGCAGAGCCTGACGGAGAAGGGCCTCTCAGACCAGATGCGCTGCAGCATGCTGGTGGGTCGGGACGTTTGTGTGGCGCCCACGCAGTTGCGCGTGGAAAGGATAACTGCCACCTCTGCCAACCTGACCTGGCTGCCCAGTAACAGTAACTATGTGCACATTGTGTCCTTGAATGAGGAGGAGTGTGAGCTGGTGAAGGCTGGCTGCTACTCGCTGTGCCTCAATAACCTCTTGCCGAGCCTGCAGTACACAGTCAAAGTGGAGGCGCGGCCGCACCGCACGCCATGGGAGCTACCTGTGGAGCGACGTGAACACAGAAGCGCTACAATCATCTTCAGCACGCTGATGGCAGGTCAGGATTCAGTCGTTTATTTAATATGAGCTGTTCTCTAACATGCTAGCTGCCCTTACACATAATGTATCGGTCATCAATGAGTGACTGAAGTTAGATCATAGTAGTTACATAAAGGATCTTCCTCAGCTGCTTAGGCCAGCTCAAAATGTTTCAGACTTCTTTGAGTGATCTTTTAAATTAAAAAAAAGCTTATTCTCTAATTCACTATCATCACCTTTGATATTCTAGTGTCATCAACGAAGATGCATTTTACATCTGTGCCAAGCTTTGGTATGTTTTTGTGTAAACGATGGATCTTAGATTCTGTACAGAGGTTTATCAAGGCCTTGTGTGATTAATGTGATGAGCAATGTTCTCTACAGTTTTTCACTTCTAACCAGCATGTTTTCAGCCAACATTTTATAGACAGTAACAGTGCTAAAAGTTGTTGATCCCTGAGGTGATCACCTTCACCACAAGTTTCACATGTTGACGTTCTCCCATGCTCGAATGTTCCTACAAAGTCTAGTTGATGTATGAAACTCACGTTTACTTTTTCATATAAGCGTGTAACGTGCTTGTGTTTTTTGGGGGCCCTGAACATTTCCCCTAATGGGGCTTTTGCAAAAATGCCTGAAGTCAGCTTATGTCCATCTGATCATGCAAATCACATTAACTGAAAAAGTTAAGTTAAATGGTCTCAAATGTCTTGAATCCATCCAGTCCCAGTCAGTTAGAAAAGGCACATTTGTTGCAACACTGTCCTCCCTGGTACACCGCTATGTGCAGCAGGTGTTCATCTTAAGAGATGCCACAGTCACAAAATATTCCCATTGATATACAAACTCATGACATCACCAGTGTCACCAACTGAACAAAACGTTTCACAAGAGAAGATAGTCGACACTGATGCTCGATATCTGTACAGCACTCCCTTTGACGGCTGTGTGTCTGTCCCAGTAAAGTGTGCTTGAAGGTGTGTGTAGATTAGAGGTGTTGCTACTAATCCTCCACTAATCTTAAGATCAGCAGTTGGATCCTCCGCACCTTCAGTCCGCATGTCAAAGTCTTCCTGGGCAAAAATTCTCCTGAAAGAATAGTCTCTGAGGGAGAGAGAAAGAGAGTGTGAATGTGCATGAAATCATTACATCTGTCATCACCGAATGAATGCTGGTCTGAATTGGTGAATGTTGACATTTAGCTTTAAGAGCTTTTAGTGATCAAAGACTAGAAATGTGTAATGTGCGAGTACATTCACCTTTCGTGCACAAGCTTTACAGATGATCTTCTTGATAGCGGTACCACATCCTCCTTTAGTATTTGATTTAAAGCCAAACCCTTTAACACCTAAAACTTAACGTCAAATCTCTTCACCCAAAATCAGACTTCTCCTACTCTGTGACACTTTCAATGAGGGATGCACCATTGCATCAGTTCAACATCTGTATCGGCCCTGTTGACAGACATCGACACATCTGCAAATAATGTGGCATGAACCGATGTCAGTAGATGTTTATCTGCTATGCCAAATCAATGTAATGCTGACAGCTAGTACACCTAACTGCTGGTTCAGGGAGGAGGGTTTTTTATTGGGCAGATGAATTCACCTGTTGATCAAACTCTGACTTGGTTTTTATTGTCAAACATGAGAGAAAATGGTGGCACTGTGGGAAGTCATGAAACAAACGTCGCTTCCAGAATCAGCAATCCACTAAATAGTTATTTCAAACATTGTTATCGGAATTGGCCCTGATTTTCCCAACTGGTGCATCTCTACTTTCAATTTCTTCTGCCATAATAACCTTAATATGTAAAAAAAATGTGAGGTTTCTATCAGTAGACCCTTCTTTGACAGCAGAACGAAAAGGTACACAAGAGGAAAATGTCAACTTATAGATCATGAATGGCGTTCTCCGAAAAGTTTAAAAGACCAATCAGTGAGATGTGTAGTGAGTGAAATGATAAAGTGATCTTACTCTATGATCAGACATTAAGGAAACATGCTATGTTGAAGTGCTGGCTTCTCTGACAACAATGCAGCAGCCAGTATGTCCTCCTTCTAACTTTAGATTCTGGTCCTGAATGGTCTGGATTTGTTTGGACCAGAGAAGGTAGGCGGTTTTAAGGCACCCCCACACGGCCGTTTTGGACGCCCCTCGGTTTGCCAGATATGAGAGCAGTTATCAGGTCAAACCAACAGGTGTTGCAGCGATGGAAGCGGGCAAGAGAACTGGTTCAGATAGAAGTGATTGTACCCGACCTAAAAAGCCTCTGCATGTTTCTAATAAGCTCCACGAGCAGTAAGTCAATAGTTGAAGATATTAAAGTATTGAACATTTGGCCTTTTAGTTGGATGATTTCTAACAAAACCAGTGTGAGGAGAAGAAAAACCACAAACGACTAACCATTCTGAGTGTGCTCATATACCTTTTCCTCCATAGACACACTGTCGGCTTGTTTTTCCATGTGCTGTTTCTGACAGAATATTCCAGATTCTAGCCCTCATTCTCAGAGAATGGGATTCAGTTCTCACACCGTCACTTAAGTTACCATGAACTACTCACCTAAACAGTTCATGAGGTTGGATGCTGTACCATTGTAATCATTGACCATGCAAACATAAAGGTAGACACCATCTTTTCTGTAATCTCATATGAAGATATGATCATTAGATTAAATGGCCACCATTAGCCTCGTTGGTTTATATTGTATTTTCGGTTTTTGCCTTTATTAGATAGGACAGCTGAAAAGAGACAGGAAACATTGGGAGGAGAGAGTGGGGGTGACATGCAGCAAAGGCCGAGTCCAAATGTGAAGCCACGGCCGCTGCGACGAGGACTACAGGGGCGCTGCTAGGTTATCCAGCGACCCTGCACAGTCTTATTTTAATCAGTGATGGTGATTCTGTATCTCCCACTCGGACATCTGTTTATTCATGAGACTTGCTCCAACCTGCCTCTCCTTAGTTAGAAAGCTACAGTACCTTGGTACAGGATGCATTTATCAAAGGGAAGTAAAACAGGAGACTGGATGGGTCATGATGACTGATGCCACAACTTCATGAGGATATGAGTCCTGGTCCTGTTACTGAAGAAAGCTTTTAAATCTAAAGATATTGATATAAGTCATTGCAGTAAAACTGCAGTCTTACATATTTTTCATGAATAACTCAGACCCTTGTAGATGCATACCTACCTGTGATGAGTGTCTTATCAGGTTTGTGTTTCTCTAAATCATATTTCAAATTTGCTTAAGTTTCATGCCAACTGTCTGGGAACTCAGGTATTCGGTTTTCTAAATTTCTCGATGTTCTTTTAGAGTATTAGTGTTTATTCTCAGTAGAGTCACATGCCCATCGTGATAGTATCCCCTTATTCTGAGAACTGTACCTTCAATATGATTCAGTCACTTGGTCCTTCACTGAAACATATCTCTGACTTTTGCTTGTTCCTGGATGTGGTGTGATGCTTTGGATACCTGTAGGCCCCCCTGATGCTCCTCTGGACTTGCAGCTGGAGCAGGGACCCTCCCCTGGGATCGCCCTCGTCAGCTGGCTGCCGGTCACTATAGATGCTGCTGGGACCTCCAATGGAGTGCGTGTAACTGGATACACTATTTATGCTGACAGGAAAAAGGCAAGAACTTTTGTTTGTTGCACTTTACCATTCCTTTTAAACCTAGCACTGCATTGTGTTTAATTTAAGTACAGATCTGTGTTTTTTAATGCCATTGTGATGTGGTAAATTAAAAAAAGGTACCTGTTGTTCATCTATCCAAGGTGCTGGAGGTGTCTTCTCCAACAGCCGGCAGTGCTCTGCTGGGCCCCTCTCAGATCCAGTCTCTGCAGGCAGCTCAGGATCTCACTGTCCGCACAATGTCTGCCCATGGGGAGTCCTGTGACTCTATGCCTGTCAATGTGCCCTCTAAGCTGGCTGCCATCATGTCAGGTCCAGCCGTCATCACCCCAGTCGTGCCACCCCTACCCTGCACCCCTGCAGGCAGTAGCAACCTGCCCTCTCCGCCGTCCTACGGGAACTCTGCTGCCAAAGTCTCTGTGCTGCCCAGCTCCTTGCCATCAGACTTTCATTACTCAGGCCTCGTCATAGAGGCTGATGCCAACCCTCCTCATGCTCTCCGCTCAGAAGATCACTTCTTATCTGCCTCATATGTGAGGGCCTGGGCCAACCCGTCTTCTGCTGCTGCCTTGGCTGCGTGTGAGGACTCATTACCAATGGCCTCCTCCATTACTCCCATGGTATGCTATCCTGACATTTATATGAGAAGAGTTAAGTCTTTAGTTTCAAGCTTTTGGCCAGAAGGCATTGGTGCTTGTCGTTCTGTATTGTTTGGTGTCATTGGGGAGAAAATCAAGGGGCCACTCAAACATCAGCTTCTGTACTTGAAGGTTCTTTTCAAATTTGAGCAACCTATTTGCTCTCTTTGCATATAAATGTGTTCTCCTTTATTGGGTCAAAGCTGAACACAAACATGATGCCCATATTTCAGTTACTCTTTCTATAGTTATCTTCTTTGTCCATCGTGAACAAGCTTCTATATTAAACACATTTAAATATATTTTTTCTTTCTCTTCAAGCATTGTCAGTTCTTTAAAATGTGTGTTCTGCATGGATCATTTTTTATGTAATAGGGCTTTATTGTCCCTCTTTCTTGTCTTCAGGTTCATGTGACCTCCCCCATCACCTCAGCGCCTCCACCATGTCCAGTAGCAGCACCTACTGCTCCTGCACCATCAGCAGTAACAGAAGCAGCAGTGGCGTTGCAGCAGCGCAGAGACACTGACAGCCCTGGAACAATGCGCACTTTCCCATCCATCACAGAGTTCATTGAGGACCCCAGTGCCAAGCTCGAGACCCCTGAGCGCATCCCCACTCCGCCCAAAGCCCCCATCACAGACCTCCTTAACCCTCAGGACAATAACCTCCACCGACGCCCTGTTTCACCGCTGGAGTCCGAGGCAGAGGAGGAGCGAGAGAATACCCGTATGGTGTCCATGGAAGAGTTCTTACGACAGGACCAGGAGCCAGAGTTCTGCAGCAGGCAGCAGGTCAGTCACAATGTTTGGTAATATTTGAAACTGCAGAAGTGTCTGTAACTTTAAGAGTTAACTGAGTCTGATCAGTGGTGAGGACTGAGCTGAAAAGAGATTCACAGGTTGGTTTGTTTGTTTATTAAGATCCCTGTTAGCCTCTGTATTAAACAGTAGCTACTCCTCCTGTGGTCTCCTTATCATCGTTGACAATATGAAATTAGTTAGATTTTGATGTTTTGATGTTTTTAGATTAGATGTTACTGGACTGTTACTGGACTGTTAGGTGCACTCACACTATCAATGCAGTGTATAAGCACGTTTAACCCCTAAAGTCCAGTTTGTTTGACTTGTTTGAGTGCTCCGTTCAGTAGCTACACTTGGAGAGGTGTGATTCGGCACAGTACGGTTGCTCATGCACAAGCACAAGCTGTTACTGGACTGTTACTGGAAAGGTACTGGACTGTGACTGGAAAGGTACTGGACTGTTACTGGACTGTGATTGGACAGTTACTGGTAGGGCTGGGCGATATGGACCAAAACTCATATCTCGATATTTTTTCGCTGAATGGCGATACTCGATATATATCGATATGTCTAATATTAACAGTCAGTTGCACAAGTTCAACATGTACATGAAAATAAACTACCTGTTTGTGAAATTAATTAATTTTCTGCATCACAAAATAAACACAGTGGTGTGTTTTGTTATCCATTCGTTTTTTGAGTTCGGCTCAGAGAGAGAGAGAGAGAGGAGGAGCAGGGTGAAGAGGGAGAGACAGTGAGATGAGAAATAGGTGAACTGGCAGCTCTACAGAAGACGCATAAAACGTTATTTTAATGCAACATAAACTATATCGATATTAACGATATTGTCTTACCCTATATCTTGTTTGAAAATATATTGATATATCTTAAAAACTCGATATATCACCCAGCCCTAGTTACTGGACTGTTACTGGACAGGTACTGGACTGTAATTGGACAGGAACTGGACTGTGACTGGAAAGGTACTAGACTGTTACTGGACAGATACTGGACTGCTACTGGACTGTGATTGGACAGGAACTGGACTGTGACTGGACAGGTGCTGGACTGTTACTGGACTGTGACTGGACAGGTGCTGGACTGTGATTGGACAGGAACTGGACTGTGACTGGACAGATACTGGACTGCTACTGGACTGTGATTGGACAAGAACTGGACTGTGACTGGACAGGTGCTGGACTGCTACTGGACTGTGATTGGACAGGAACTGGACTGACTGGACAGGTGCTGGACTGTTACTGGACTGTGATTGGACAGGAACTGGACTGTGACTGGACAGGTGATGGACTGTGATTGGACAGGAACTGGACTGTGACTGGACAGATACTGGACTGCTACTGGACTGTGATTGGACAGGAACTGGACTGTGACTGGAAAGGTACTAGACTTATACTGGACAGATACTGGACTGCTACTGGACTGTGATTGGACAGGAACTGGACTGTGACTGGACAGGTGCTGGACTGTTACTGGACTGTGATTGGACAGGAACTGGACTCTGACTGGACAGGTGCTGGACTGTGATTGGACAGGAACTGGACTGTGACTGGACAGATACTGGACTGTGATTGGACAGGAACTGGACTGTGACTGGACAGGTGCTGGACTGTTACTGGACTGTGATTGGACAGGAACTGGACTCTGACTGGACAGGTGCTGGACTGTGATTGGACAGGAACTGGACTGTGACTGGACTGCTACTGGACTGTGATTGGACAGGAACTGGACTGTGACTGGACAGGTGCTGGACTGTTACTGGACTGTGTTTGGACTTAAAAACCAATGAACTAAAAGGCGGGGGTTGCAGCAGTGGAGTTGCTCTACAGGAGGTTGTTCAGTCCTTTTAAGAGAGTTTCTCTCAGCAAAAGGGGGCAGGGTTAGATTTATAAAGAAACAAATCTGAACTCAGAAGAATTCATCATTCATAATTTGTTTATCCATCCATCTATTTTCTGAAGCTTTCCTTGCACCGCATCACAACACCTGCATTATTACTGAATCACAAATAATCAATTCATCATTTGTAAGATTGAGATGTGTTTATGAATGCATTTTTCATTTAAGTACACATCATGTTTTTGTACTTTATCTGGTATGACTCAGAAACAGGTATTTGAACGGTCTTAAAGTTTCATGAACCGTGGAGACACTGAATTAAATCCACATAATCAGCTGATTGAAAGCCTGCTCATGTATACAACAGCTTTGTTTCAGGTATCGTTTAACTTGTTTTTCTTAACACTCAAAGGAATAAATAATAAGGATTCAAAGCTCCTGTGAGGAGTCTTTTAGCTGGTTATTAAACAGCCTGAAAATGTTATTGAAGCCTCTTCATAAGTTACAAAGCAAAGGAGACCACCAGCAACAAGGTTGACTATTTCTTGGTAGTTATAATTAATGGCTGAAACTGCTGCTGCAGGGAAGTGTCAGGCAGAGATTAACGGCCTCAATGACCGAAGCATTTGACTGTAAAAAGAAATCAGGATCTTCAAAAAAGGAACATTACGTACACACATCGAGAACAAAATGTGTACGATTTTTTGCAGAATTACAGCAGAGGGCTCGTGGAGCCTCCCAGTGACTACAACGCAGACAACAGCCGCTCCGATCTGTCTGACATCTTGGAGGAGGAGGAGGAGGACCTGTACTCCGACCACCTTGGAGAAGTGCAGGCCAGGGGTTACACTTGTGCAGCTAGAAGGGTAAAAGGAATAATAGCTCCTCATGTTTTGCTGCCATGCTCGACTACATTTAAACATGCACTTTGTGAGCTGTGTTTCTTCCTGTTTGTCTTGCATGGTTTAAATCTCACTTCTTGTTTCTTGCTATTTTTTTATGATGCTTGATTGAGATTGTTTTTGTTTTTCTTCTTCTTTCTTTTCTCTTTCCTTTGCATGGCTGGTTTGCACTCTGTGTTCTCTGCACCTCCCTCATTTATACCAAACATTATATCGCATCCCGCCTTCACCGACCCACTCATGCATGCTTGACTTGTGGCCCTCATAGTCACGCAATTTGGACACTCCCGACAGTGATGAGGAGGTTCTTGAGAGGATCTATAAGTTGCCTCCTCAGGTCGCCCACAACAAGCATCTGTTCAGCATCCCCGAGGTGATAGAAGAGGACGATAGCAGTCAAGAAGAGCCTTTAAGCCACCACAGTCAGCCTCGGACACGGCCCGGCTACCTTCACCCCAGAGACTCAGAACGCCTCCACTATGCCCCCCAGCAACACCAGCATCACCCTAACCCACACTCACATGCCCCCCCTACCCATCATCACTTTAACAGGGACCCCAGGTCTTTAACCAAAGAGCCTTCACTAAGACAGGGACCCCTGCAGGTCAAGCCTAAGACACAGCATAGAGTGCACTACGCAGACACAGTCGACACCATCAGTTATCCTGGACAAGAAGACGTGAATTTATATGAGGGTCCAACCAGCAGTAGGGTCCCAACCCGCCATCCTCCCCAGTTGACCCCCACCAGCAAAGCACTGCTCAGAGGGCTAGGGGACCGCCTTAGGAGGGAGGCCATGCTCAGGAGTCAGAGGACTGTGGCTGCAGCAGCCAACCCTGGCTATGGTCCTACCCCGCCAAGACCCTACCCGGTCAGCAAAACAGTACGCACTGTGAGGTCACCTGTTGGTCGCGAGGTGGAGATTGACGTGGAGTACGGCACAGACGACAGTGGGGAGCCTTCGGAGTACCCTCCTGGGGAGGTGGTAGTGGAGCAGATGAGTGCTGAGTGGTGGGTAGAGGGGGCTAATGTGGAGCACTGCAGACTTCCTCCTCGCCGAGGCCTGAAGGCAGATCTCCCGGTAAACGTTGCTACAGGCCGTGTTTTTACCTCAAACTCCTCCTCCTATCTCCTGTAGCACTGTGTGTCGAACCCTCTGAAGTACCACTTAAACATACCACCTTTTCTCTCATCATCACTGCAGAGGACAGAGGGAGCTCGGCTGTGTATTTAGTGCCATATTTTGATGATATAAAGGAAAACAAAAAGCAGTACTTACATTTGATTTTATGAAGGCTGAAGTGAATCTGAGCTCCCTCTCTCTTCCTGCACTCTTAGTCTGTCCTGCATCAGGTCACAGTGGATGTACTAACTCCTGCTCCACTAACACCACGAAGCACAAGATAAAAACAACCTTTCTATTTTAAATTAGCAAGATGAAGGAAACTCTGGGGGTTCTTCTGTCTGATAGAATAAGTACAGGGCTCCTGCACGGAGGATGCAAAAACACATTTTAAGGAAAACTTGTTGTGTTACCAGACTAACACCTCTTTCCTGTTTAGTTGTACCTGCATATATAAAGGGCATTACAAATATGAACTCATCAGTTATGAGAAAATGATACTAGTACTGCTCTGTTAGTTTTCTTCTTTTTGGGGCGGAGATGTTCGGCATTGTTTGGCCACAATTACAAAATCTTTTCTGTGAGCTTCATGAGAATCGTAAATAAGAAGTCTGGCAACACATTAAACGTTTAGATTTACAAGAAACACATCCAGCTGTTTTTACTCTGATGTCAAATATGGTCTAAAAATCTGCAGGGTGGTCTGGGGATTGGAGTCTGTAAAAGTCTGAAATTTTGCCGGAGCCCTGTAATAAAAAAATATAATGCCAAATCATTTTATAAAGAATTAGTTTTTGAATATGAAAGTAAAAAAAGGATCAGCTGCATTTGCTGTTTCTTTGAACCCTGAGATGTCCCTTCATCCTTATCAGTAACTGTGTGTCAGTATTAGAAGTTTTTTTTAATGCCTTGTTTCTAATTTTAATACTTTGAGCAGGAGCCCAGCCAAATGCCTCCAGCTGAGGCGGGTCCATCGTGGGGAGTCCAGGCTGAGCTCTCTTCCAAACCAGCGTGCTCGCAGGCCAGGCAACCCAGAGGTCAGACACTGCTTCCTGTTTTGTCTTCCTGTTTCTTTTGTCTCTTTCTCTCTCTCTAATCTTCAAGATGCAACAGCTAGATGATAAAGTGCTTCTGACACACCTCTGGTTTCTGTTGGCAAGTCTTCCACTCTTTCGAACGATGGTGGTCAGATTAGCACCTTGTGTAGAGGAGGGAGGGGGAGGTGCTATAGCTGCAGTGATGAAGTGGGAGAGAGCCCGCTAAGCTGAGAACAGGCTTAACCCAAAGTGGCTTGTCATGACAGGAGGAAGTGACAGACATTAAAATAGTAACCTCGATTAGCCAGCAAGCAAGCGGCCTACAGAGTGGACCTGCAAGCTTTCCTCTTCCCCCCCTCCCACCACACCTTCTCTTCCTCTTTGCTTTTCTTCACAAGCTGCATTCTCAATTCAACAAACCCAAAAAACCTCTGAGGTTCATGTGTGGGTGCACAGCTTGCTACACACAAATGCAAAAGCATACATGTGAAAGGGGGGAAGGGTGCAGGGAGAAGTTCAGTCCTATCTGCTAGAATACCAGTGAGGATGTGAAAGTGTGCTGCCTGTGACTCTTGCCACAGATGGGCTGATTCTCTCTTAATGAGATCGAGAACTCGTCTCTTCAGTGCAGCTTAAAATGTCACTACAGCTCTTCAAAATTGTCGCAGGTTTAGCTTTGAGCCTCATCAGTCTCATTCAGGACCTCAGGGATATCATGCTGTAGAAAGTGCTTCAAGTCATGTTTTATGAAAAAGGCTACTTTGCCTGAGCTGTGATCATATTTGATTTGTTATGTCTCTTGTATGTGTGTGTGTGTCCTCCAATCTATTTTAAAAAGTGGCGTGAACGCTGCTTTCTCCGTTGCTTGTTCCTTCAGGTCATGAAGGAGTGCCCGTTTGTCAAACAGCTCACTAATCTCAGGATCAGTGGTTTAGCTTGATTACCTCTTTTAAGGACATGCCTGTGCTCTGCAAACGCTGTTCATAGCATCAGGTTGCAGGCAGCGGGGGAGGGGCGGCCTGGCTAAGCTATTTTCAGAGCGTGTTGCAAGCTATGCTTTGGCCTGTGTGCAAAATACAGAAGTAGTGTGACGGTGATGATATTGAATTGAATTTTCTCAAGTTTACAAAGGGAGGGATTTAAGAGAGGAGAATGCATGCACACAATATAAAGCTTATGTTTTAAGATGTAAGGTATCGGATTTATGGACATTTACCTGCTCAGTTTGGCGCTGAGCCAAATGAGGATTGCAGGGACCTTCAGGTGTCACCTGTAGTGGTGTAAAAATATTGTTTTGACATGTAGTGAGCAAACTATTTCATCTGTGGTTACATGCAAAACGTACTTTATTTCACATTTTTTAAAGTAATATTTTGGGCGATTTTTGCCTTTACTAGAGGACAGCTGAAAAGAGAAACAGGAAACATTGGGAGGAGAGAGCGGAGGATGACATGCAGCAAAGAGCTGAGGACGGATTCAGACCCACAGCCGCAGTTACAAGGACTATAGCCTCCGTACATGGGGGCGCGCATCTGAGCCACTAGTCTATCGCTGCCCCACTATTAAACATTTTTAAAGGTTCCACCTCCTGGCTCAGCTGTGACCAATGACATGCCGGTATCAACAAGACTTCCTGTCGTGTGTGTGCGAACACATGCAGACACATCAGACTTTAAGATGTTCGTTTGCACTTCCTGACGTTGTTTCCTCCTCTCTAGGAGAGGAGGAAACAACTTGCTTGCTTGCTTGTGTTGTTCTTAATCTCTGATGTTCGTCACTTTGGATAAAAGCGTCTGCTAAATGAATTGTGGAACGTAAGGGAAGAGAGAGAGAGAGAGCCATTAACTCTGGCACAACTCTGGCGTTTTTATTTTCAAGTGTGCACCATAAATTCCCGACAAAACTCAGGGTTTGATAAACTGTGAACTTGTGAAAAATGTACTTCTTATGGTGACAAAGCTCATCACTGTCTGTCGCTCTGTGGATGGACCTCCTGCAGGGCGCTTCACTCTCAAATGACTGCATAGTTGTTGTAGACTTGTGATGTTGCACTAGACCTTTATTTTATATATTTGTTAAAGGAGTTTCAAGCAGAACTCATTGGGCTGCAGCAGTCTCTCTGCATGTTTCTCTGGTTCTTAATCTCACAGCAGCACACACATTTTACCAGCAACACTTTCTTCTTCTGTCGTTATTAAATGGCGGTTTCCAAACAGTTTTCAGATGCCCCACAGCTGCCGTCTAAAAACAACCATTAAATATCAGATAATAGCTGCATGAACTTTTCTCTGCAGGTGGTGTTGATTCAGCAAAGACCAAAGCAGACAGCGACATACGGGTCTTTGTAGCCCTCTTCCCTTACAATCCTTCGACCATGTCTCCCAATCCTGATGCTGCTGAGGAAGAGCTGCCCTTCACCGAAGGACAGATCATCAAAGTGCGTCCCCGAACAGCTCAAACATGACCACAAAAAACTTTAATATTCATGCATGTTACTTGTGCGTGTGTGAAACGGTCTATAAGTGACATTTCTTACACTCCTCTCTCCAGGTTTTTGGAGATAAAGACACAGACGGGTTCTACCGAGGAGAGTCTGGTGGTCGTCTGGGCTTTGTGCCATGTAACATGGTGTCTGAGATCCAGGTGGAGGACGAGGAGACGCGGCAGCAACTACTGCAGCAGGGCTTCCTGTCCACCGCTGCCTCCATGGAGAAGATAGGTAGGTAGAACTGTCGATAAATATTCTAGCATCTACCTAAACATGGACCTGAATATCTTTAAAATCTCTTAAAGTTGTGTGCCATTAAATCTGTTCTGAGAGCTACTAACTGTCAAATGTAGGAAAGCTTTTCATGAGGTTTATATTGTAATGTTTTACTCATGATATCACTGCTGTTCATGTTCAAGTGGGAAGTGAAAATAGCAGCACAAGTGTTCAAGAATCCAGACATAACATATGAATAATTAACTGCACATGTTTGTATCTGCTTCTGATTGGAGAATAACTAAAGCTTCCCGACCTTTTGACCTTTAAGTCAGCAGAGAACTCAAACATGTCGATTCTTGTTCACTGTGATGTTGATGTAAAGGGAATCCTAACCATCTACATATTCTAAGTATTCTCATGCAGGTGTCTAAAAACACTAAGCCAAAGTCTGTGGCGAGTCACACTTTGCTTCTGTTTCCTGCCTTCTACCCAGAGTGGTATACAGATGGTTTAACCCTTTCACTTCCACTTGTTCTCACTGCTGTGTCTGCTGCTCACTGGTTGTCATTTAAAAAAAAATGTGCTGTTCACTTGCTTCTCATTGTCTACTTTGTCTTGTCTGCTTCTCTCAAAATATTCCACCTCTGTGTTTCTTTTTTGTTTTCAATTTTATACTTTATTTGATGGTGTTCCTTTCTAAAACTCCATTAAGGCACTCGCACACATGCACAGCTTCCGCGTCGCCCTGTTCCACCGCCGAAACCGAGACGATCCAAGAAAGGTGTGTCTCCCTGCAGTGTGGCCTCTCGCCTCCCTCCTTTATTCTCTTCTCCGGTTTGCTTCTCTTTCATTTACTCAATCCTCTGCTCTTTCAGTTGCTGCTTTCTCACTCAGCACCCTGGGGGGATTTTTAGGCCAGCCACTGTGTTAGTGAAATCAGTAGTATGTTGAAACTGTAAACTCTCTGAAGTACTGTAAACACCTTCACATTCTCATATAAAGACCGAGGATTATACTTTATATTTAAGGGCTCAAAGGCTCCACATCTTTCCACAGGTACTCTTTTTTGTGATTCAGATTTATCGCCTGCTCGACAGCTTTATAAATGTCACAAAGCACACACATGACTGCGAAGCCGGTCCTGCTCTCATTGGATATTCATGTAATTCATTGCACACATTGCAACAGAATGTGGCCTTATCTTAGTTATTATTAAGAAATAAAAGTAAACTGCTCAAAAACTTAAAGGAACACTTAATGATCACAGTTTAACACAGAGTCAGTTCAACACCAGGGACATCAGTGTGTCCATTTAGGAAGCGGAAGTGATGGTGAATCAGTTTCCGCTGCTTCGGTGCGAATGAAAGTGACAACAGGTGCAATGGAGAGTGAAAACTTAAGACAACCCACCACAAAGGGAACAGTGTTATATGTGGTGGTCACAGACAGTTTCTCTCTCCTTCTCCTGCCTGACTGATTCCTCTCTTGTTTTGTGTTCTGCTAGTGTCCTCGTCACTATTGGTAGCATGAGGCTGTACCTGCAGCCCAATCAGGATGCACAGGTAGTCCAGCTCCTCCAGGATTGCACATCCATATGTGAGGTTGCAGTCTTAACAGCAGGGGGGAGATACCAGGAGAGCTGAGCAGGGTCGTAGAAGGGCATCATCACAGCAGCACGATCGCTATCTGCTCCTTTGTACGAGGAGGAACAGGAGGAGCTCTGCCAGGGTGTTACAAAGTGACCTCCAGCAGGCTGTTGGTGTGCATGTTTCTGACCAAGCTGTCGGAAACAGACTCCATGAGGGTCAGACGTCCTTTAGTGGGACCTGTGCTCACAGCCCAGCAACGTGCAGCTCGATTGGGTCTGGTTCTGCTCGAGGTTGCTTTTTCTTGCCACTGTTGCTTTGTTTAATGTTGCTTAGTGCTCTGCCCTCGGGGATTAATGTTGAGTATGGCCTGGACCTGCTCTGTTTGTAAAGTGTCTTGAGATAACATTTTTGAGGAGTTTGTGCTATACAAATAAAGATTGATTGATTGTTTGAGTGATTGGCGTTTGCCAGAGAACACCAGAATTGGCAGGTCCACCATTTGCGCCCTGTCATCTTCACAGATGAGAGCAGGTTCACACTGAGCTCAGGAGACAGGCTTTGAAGAGTCCGGAGACCCCCAAAGTGATCGTTGCGCTTCCTGTAACATCCTCCAGTGTGAGCGGTTTGGTAGTGGGTCAGTAGTGGTCTGGGGAGGCATATCCTTTGAGGGTCGCACAGACCTCCATGTCATAGCCAGCAGTCCCCTGACTGCTGTTAGGTACCAGGATGAAATCGTCAGAGTGACTGTCAGACCTTACGCGGGTTCCTCCTGGGACCGAACATTGCTCGGCCTCATGTATTCAGAGTTTGTAGGAAGTTCCTGCATGACAAAGGCAATAATGCCATTGACCGGCCCTCTTGTTCCCCTAAAATAAACCCAATTGAGCAACTGTGGGACGTTAGGTATGGGTTAATCCGATGCCACCCAAGTACCGCGATGGACTGTCCAGGAGCTCACTGATGGCCTGATCCAGGTCTGGGAGGAGATCCCCTAGGACACCATCCATCGACTCATAAAGAGTGTGCCAAGACGTTCTCAGGAGTGCGTACAGGAAAGCAGGGATCATAGTCATGTTATGAGTTCTGTGATGAAGTTCATGCAAGTCGGATCAGTCTGTGATTTCAAGTTCTTACTTTGTTTTTTGGTGTGATTTTGAATCCAGCCCCCGTAATGTGCCGATGTTTTTGGTTTCCTTCGACCGTTGTTGCGTCATTTTGTTCTCAACAAATTCTACAATCTGCATAAATATATATTTTCCACTGGTATAATTTGTTCATCGAGATCTGATGTGTGATTCAAGTGTTCCTTAAATTATTTTGAGCAGTGTGCTTTGCCAGAATTCTGCCTCAATGCCACAGATGCCTTACATAATCATCCAAAGATTACTTGTGAAAGCATCCATCCCCTCAGATCTCCATCCTTGACTTTGTGTGTGCGTGTTGACTGAGACATACTTTATCCTCAGGCCTGGTTATTCTCATATCATTGAGTTACTTATGCCTTTCCCCCCCCCCCTCACACCTCCTCTCTTCCAGTGGAGTCTGCAGCACTTTGGGAGGAGAGTTTAGATACGGACAGCCAAGGTTTGTCGTTAGCGTTTGACCCTCTGTTTGCACCTGCATGATTAATGCAGCATGAGATTAATCGCATTATTGTTCATTCTTTGTGCTCTTTTTTGTTTAGCCCACCTATTCACTCAGCGGCCTTTTTCAAGTGTGTGGGACGCTCCAATGCTGTTATATATGTCTGACTTTTGTGTTCCAGGTTACAAGTTGTATAGACATAGTTATCTGATCATTAGTATTCTCAGTTTCCTAATTGATCATCGACAATAAAGTCTGCACTGACCGGATCGACCACCGAGCGTACTTTTATTCACTAGTGGTAGACAATGAGGAAAAGTCTGAATGAATTCTAAAATTCTATTTCATTATGTGTTAAATCAAACCGTAATGTTAGCTTGAAAGTGGCTAATGCTCAAATCCAGCTAATGTATTAGCTTTATTCTAACCAAGTGAAGGAGATCTATTCTGCTGATCCATCTTTAAATACAGACATAAAATGTTACGATGTTGGACGTCCAAACAAAACCTCGGCAAAGTACGTTTCGTGGTTTCCTGCTGCTCTGAACGAGATGTTACGAGAACATGGCGAGATTTGTCGGGAACCTGACGTCACGTTCTGCCGACGTATCAGAGCAAAGCATGGAGCAAAGTTGTAAGACACGCCCACCCTGACAGCTCCTTCAAGGACACGCCCACCCATATGATCACTGAAATTTCTCCGCGACTGCAAACAGAGCAGGTCAATCAGAGGAGAGTGGGCACGTGGGGAGGCGGGCCTTAAAGAGACAGCAGCTGAAATGGAGCGTTTCAGGCAGAGGCTGAAATTAGGGATTTTTCTGACGTCAGTATCAGATACATAAGGAGGTTTTTGAGCTACACATCTCACAACGCTACTCAATAGGAGTCCCAGACTGACGTCATTAACGGTCAAAGTGAAAATAATAGATCTCCTCCTTTAATGGATATCATTTCATGAATCTGAAAGTGATCTCCTCATAATGATTTATTAGATTCTCTAAAGTTATACGATTTGAAACCTGTTCCACATCAGTAGGATATCGTCCTTTTAATGATCTCTGCTGGACCAGAGCGTGATGTCAGAGGAAAAAGGCCACCGTGTGAATATGTTGGAGCTGTACATAAACACCTTCTGTCATGCTCATCAGGGACTGTTTGATTGTGAGGGGGAATACAAAAAAACTAAAAGCACTTATAATGAACAGAAATGTCTGATCATAAATCAAAGTAACAAACTGATGTAATGAAGTTCATCATGAACCCCCCGCTGTGCACGTCAAGCAGTCCCTCCTCCTAACTCCTCTTTTCATTTCACAGTTCACGTGGCGTCATTTAGTTTATCATCAACTCTTTGCTAAGCTAGGTACGATCTTCATCCCACTGCAGATGTTTGCTGTGATTGACGTTTCAAAATTAATCCTAACTCTCACCCGTTACCCCCCACTGTTCTTATTTTTTTAAGTGTCAGACTGCAGTGGTGTGACGCTCACTCAGCTTCGCACGCCGCTGAGTGAGTCGCAGGCACGACAAGCTGCATGCAGCTGAGCTGAGAGGAAAAACAGAGAACCTGTCTCTCTTTTGATTATCAGGGTGTCAGACGTCATGTTCGCCCCTCTCTGTTTGATTGACAGATCCCAGCCAGGCTTCCACCCCTGCTGCAGCTGCAGCTGCAGGAAACCCCACCCCAGGAGCTCGCAGGATGGTCGCCATCTTTGATTATGATCCACGGGAGAGCTCCCCCAACACTGACGTCGAGGTCAGACAGTCACATGCATTATGTCTTTTTTGACAGAGCAGAGTATCATACGTGTATTTATTTGTTCTTTATGTGCCTCGTGTTTTATGACCGTTCAGGCCGAGCTGACCTTCAGTGCTGGAGATATCATACATGTGTTTGGTGACATGGACGAAGATGGTTTCTTTTACGTACGTATCCACACACCTTCTAATACATCAAATAAAATAAAATCAGAAATTATAGACCCCTGAGGGACAATATTAATACAGTAACACAAGAGAAGAAGAGATAGCGGCGATGAGCGGGCACTCGCACCCCTGTGCACGTTGGGGAGAGCAGCAGCCGTGGAATATTCCACATTGTAATCTGCACCAATAAAATATGGACCAAAGGAAAACAGAAGAATGACTTAAAACAGCTTTAATATGATTTATACATTCAAATGCACCGCAGTTATTTGAATGTATGAGATATGCAAAAAGTATTAGATACAAAAAAATGTCAGGTAGAGTAGGATAGAGAGAAAGGTTGATGCTACTATTTGCCTTTGGTCGGTTCTTTCAACAGCAGCCCCCAGACCCTCAGGAGGGGACTTGTCATTTGCAGGATCCAGCTTGGGGGGCAGAGGAGGGAGCCCCGCCACCTCTACCCCCCAATGCAGCAACCTGTATTGTTTCCAATGCCTTCATGTCTTAATGTCTAATTTCTCTTCCAGGGAGACTTGAATGGACAAAGAGGTTTAGTCCCCTCTAACTTCCTGCAGGCCGTACCAAAAGACGCTCCAGCAGAGCTCGTCTCTGCTCAGCCTGCACCAGAACCCAAGAAAGAGGCACAGGTAGCTCGGAGTTATTGTCGTTAGCATGCACTACTGTACTGTCAATGTGTGTCTTTTTATTTTAAACCCAACGTTGATGTAAAAAGTCTTCTTTTTTCATCTTTTGCAAATGTTTCCAGAGTGATTTTCTTCAGTTTATTCTTCCATTTCTTTAACTCTGTCCTGTCACCTCTGTTTTTCCTCGACGTTTCCTGCATGGCCTTTTGCAGAAACAAAAACGAACTGTGCACTTTGAGACATGATCGTAAGTCTTTCTCTGTAGATGTATAACAACCCTGTTTTTAAAGCTAGGGTAACCTGTTCAGTCAGCGCTTAACGTCCTCCTCCCTCGACCTTCACTGTAATTCTGAACTCCTCCTCTGTGTAGGATCCAGATCTTACCTCCAGTATGGCTCTGGTTGTTCCTCTGCCTCCTCCTTTGTGTGCATACTTGTGTTGTGTTTATATTATCCCAAAGATTTATTATTTAAGTCGTTGATTGTAGAATGTATTCATCAAGCCTGTTCTAATATTGTTTCTTTCTTCCTGAAGGAGACCTGCACGTCGTCGTCTTCAGAGCCACCAGATCCTGGGCCCCCTCTGAAAGAGGAGGCTCCGTCCCCCCAAACAGATCCCTCTTTTCCCCAAACAACAGCACGCACAGACCTACCTTCCGAACTGACAACCCCGACTGATAGCCCAACGTCGGACCTGGGCCCAGCTCCAGGTCCAGCTCTTCCAGGTCCGGCTGCAGCAGAGGCCTGCTGTCCCCCATCAGCCCCCCTCCCAGCCGACAGCCTCACACAGACAGACTGCTCTGCCCAAGGAAAGAAGAAGAAAAGCTTTTTCTCTAAAGGCAAGAAGCTGTTTAAAAAACTGGGATCCAGCAAGAAAGAATGAGGCTCAAAGTACTCGCATCACACTGAAAGCACTTTTTCTGTCTTTACTGTCAGTCTCACGCGGTAGTCTGTGCGGTTAGCAGCTATCACATCTAATTACTGATGCTTTAGAAATAGTACTTTGCCTTAGAGCACCTGCTAGACCAGCTGATACATTTAGAGAATGTTCAAACGTAAAGATGCAGCTGACTGCACCAGAGCATGTATGAAAGCATGTTTAGGTGTGCAAACATATTCTCTGAATACTTCCTAATTATCTAAGCATTTACAAACTCTCCGCTCAGTGTCGGCTTGAATGCGTCATATTAATGAACTGGATCAGGGTTATTTAGAGCTGTCTGTTAGAGAAGGACATGTAACAGCAGAGCAGACGTGGCTAATACGACATTAGCTTTATCGTTCACTTACTGGTGCCACTTTATTCATTGGAGCATCTCTTCCTCTGTGGGACTGAAACAAATGCACTAACCATCCTGATTGGATGTTTTTTTTAGATATCTGTCCGCTCGTCCCTCACATGTTTTCTCCTCTTCAAAAGTATTTATACATGACTTTGTACAGTTATTTATGTGTGTTAGACTCCTGCCTGGCCATGGCCACGTTGCATGAAGTGACATCATGGCAGGTTAGTCGAGCGTAGAGCTGTCAGAGACAGTCATCATCTTCATCTTCATCTTCATCATCATCATCCTCTTTGATGTGTGTTTGTTAGATCTGATCTAAGTTTGTAGTTTGAGTTTCACAGTGGACTCTGAATGTGAAGGTGTGACCTTCTCTGAGGTGTGCTGGTGTGCCTGTGTGTGTGAAGATGAAGCCGCCCGGTCCACTGGTGAACAGAAGCATTAACAGGAACTCTTCATGTTTGTGACAACACTCACAGCCAGCCTGACGATTGAATACGACCCATGTTCTGCGTGTGGGGGGGGGTGATCATTACAGTCTTTAAAAGTTATCTCTTTACTGTCAGAGCAGCAATCGATTTCCTTTACGCTGACGTAAGACTTGTAAGCAACATGACAGACGCTCATATTGTCACTGCTCTTTTATGTTTCTATTTGAAGTAAAATAATGTCCGATTTGGACGTAAAGCTCCTAAAAAGGCTTTGGGCTTTAACTTTAATTTAGCTACCAGCAGCAGTACCAGTAAAAGTTAAGTATCACATTTTTATAGTTATGCTGAAGAGAGGTCAAAAAGGTCGTGATTTTGAGGCCGGTCCTGCAGCTCTACGATTATTTCCTGGATTTCATGTTTGTTTGTTTTTGACCTCAGAGATTATGACGAGCTCAGCAGCCTGATGCTAAACATGCAACGTGATGCTAAACGTGCAGCAGTGATGCTAAACCTGCAGGGTGATGCTAAACATGCGGCATGATGCTAAACGTGCAACGTAATGCTAAACATGTGGTGTGATGCTAAGCATGTGGCGTGATGCTAAACATGCAGCTTGATGCTAAACATGCAGCGTGATGCCTAACATGTGGTGTGATGCTAAACATGCAACGTGATGCTAAACGTGCAGCAGTGATGCTAAACCTGCAGGGTGATGCTAAACATGCGGCATGATGCTAAACGTGCAACGTAATGCTAAACATGTGGCGTGATGCCTAACATGTGGTGTGATGCTAAACATGCAGCTTGATGCTAAACATGCAGCGTGATGCCTAACATGTGGTGTGATGCTAAACGTGCAGCGTGATGCCTAACATGTGGTGTGATGCTAAACATGCGGCGTGATGCTAAACATGTGGCGTGATGCTAAACATGTGGCGTGATGCTAAACATGCGGCGTGATGTTAAAAGTGCAGCGTGATGCTAAACGTGCAGCGTGATGCTAAACATGCAGCGTGATGCTAAACATGCGGCGTGATGCTTAACATGTGGCGTGATGCTAAACGTGCAGCGTGATGCTAAACGTGCAGCGTGATGCTAAACGTGCAGCGTGATGCTAAACATGTGGCTTGATGCTAAACATGTGGCGTGATGCTAAACATGCGGCGTGATGTTAAAAGTGCAGCGTGATGCTAAACATGCGGCGTGATGCTAAACGTGCAGCATGATGCTTAACGTGATGCTTATCGTGCAACGTGATGCTAAACATGCAGCGTGATGCTAATGCTGCGTTCCATTTACCTCGGAACTGGGAAGTCGGAACTGGGAATGACGTCACACCCGAGTTGAGCGTGTTCCAGTTGTAATACGTACAGTCTATTGTTGTAAGTCGGAAAAGCAACATGGACACCTCCAGGAGTACCTTTGTTTTGTTAGCTAATACCAGACGATAACAACACACTACGTGATAGTTTGTGCACAAAAATAACATGACAACATGTCCACAGATAGAACTTGCATGATACTATCAGTGTGATTGATTTAATCACACAAAAAGAGGAACAAGCGGCTAATAAACACTGTAGTTACAGCTTTAACGTACGGTTGATGCACGTAGCAGCCATGTTGGATTTTAACTCGGGCTCCTCCGACTTCTCCGAGTTTCCGACTAGTAATTACGACTTCAGGGGGCGTTCCAGTTGACATTTCCGACTGGGAACTCGTCCCACTTCCCAGTTCAACTGGAACGCAGCATAAACATGCAGCGTGATGCTTAACCTGCAGTGTGATGCTAAACGTGCAGCGTGATGCTTAACCTGCAGCGTGATGCTTAACCTGCAGCGTGATTCTAAACGTGAATAGACTCTGCAATAACTTCTTCATGTAACTTTGTCTTTTGCCTCCATGTAAAAGTTTTGACTTGTAGTGTGTAAAAAAGCCCGGCGTACACCGTACGATTGAAGAACAGTTTTGGTGAAAAGTCAGCTCAGACTGTACGACTGAATCAGAACAACTCAAGACCAATCTCACGATTTATGAGCTCATCCTCTACGACCCGATTATCATCATTACCTGAGAGCTCACGAGTTAAAACGGAGTATTCACAGCTGTCAATGAAAACTCCCACAGGCTCATCCTCTATCACACTCATCGCCGATAAACACGAGCTAACTAGCAGCTAAATCAAAACAAATATTCTCTGTCAGCGACTTTTCTGTCACGATCAGAGACAGAAACAGGCATACCTGCTGTTGCCATGGTGATTTCAGAAGTTGTCTGTCAGTATGTGCAGGATAAATCAGGACAAATAAAAGTATCAAAGTCTGGGTATCGTCTCGTGGCTCTGCTCTCACTATGAGAGAGTGTGCAGTAAATATCAAACATGCCACTAAATCATCCCACCGGTCAGGAGCAGCTGATCGACGTACCTCAGTCTACACTGCACGAACAACGACGCTCAATCGAGCTCAAATGTTGCTCGACTTGAAAATAAGTCGTGTCTAAATGGGTCTGAAATGGTACAGTGTGCGCCGGCTTTAGACGAGCTAATCAGTGATGTTCATGAGCCCATGCAGCGTACTGCTGAAACTTTGTTTTTTGTACACGTGTCCACATGTTTACATCATTAAACTGTAGACTGTTTATAAAGCTAATTAAGAGCAGCGTTAGCTCTAAAGCCCATTGAGAGAGCTGTCCTGTATCTACAGTCAGCTCTTCAGTTTAGACGTGAGTGTGTGGACCCGACCTTCGTGCTCAGCGACGACATGCATTGATTTTCACTTCATCAGTGTGATACGGGGCTGTTCAGGTAACTTCTCAGGTTTTTACTTGTAGTTTCTTATGAACGCTGGGCCACCTGTGACTCTGCTGTAAAAAAATAAAATAAATTAAAAAAGCAGAACATGCCAAAATCTTAGGTGCTCACCTGTTAGCAACCAGAAACCAAGCGTCCAGCAGCAGCGTGGAGGACGAGCCCGGGCTGAGGCCGGTCCTAAACATCACTCCCATCACTCTGTTTGCTTTAGTTTGGACGCAGGCGGACGGGATTGTTTCCTTTAATGTCGTGATTGTTTTGTCCGTCAGTGCTAATGAAGCGAGCACGACGATGCCAAGGACGAGAGATGGAAGTGAGGGCGGGTCGACAGAGACACTTTATGTGAATGAGCCGGGATGGAGCAGGACTGAGGCTGTACTGTATATCTAATTTATTTCTATATTCTTCTTTGTTTTTTTTTAAGGGGGAGTGAATGCTCAAAAGTTGCCGAAATGTACAGCGAATATTTGTACTCTCATTGTATTTGACGGCCTTTAATGCACAAGTATTCCTCGACCTGCTGTGTAGTGAGTAGGCGGCGGCTCGGCTGTGGACTGACTTCATGTAGCTCGTGGTTTTAGCTCAGCGCGTCATATTTAGCCTTACAAGAAGACCTTGTTTAGTCTTAATATGTTGTTTACACGATGTTAATTGACTGCATGCATACCAATGTGATATCCATGTTCGGCCTTATTTCTGTTTCTGTCATGTGGATGTTGATGGAGGCTGCTTCGTCTGCCATGTTTGATCTGCAGACGCTCCGTGCAGTGTGAGGAGGAGGCGTGTGTAAATACTGAACAGTGTTGTGTTATATTTTCATACAGAGCGGGAAAACCTCTTTGATTTGGTTGCTTTTGTTTGTTTTTTTGTCTTTCCTGCACTCATCGTTTGAAAACCAGTGTACAATGTCCCTTTTTTATATATTCACATTTTTATCACCCTTTTGGAAGCTCATGTGTAAATATTTTGTTAATCATGTTTTTCAGTTTCTTGATTGTTTTGCATGTGCAGACATTGTGGGCGGAGGATCAGTGAAGATGTAGTACGCAGGCCACTTGTGATGGTTTCCTTTCATGATGATCTTTTTACAGGAATAAAGTACGTCTATTTTCACAGAAAACCACCTCAGCTGTCGCTCACAGTTTGTGTTCCTCCAGAACAGAAGTGACCACAGAATGTTTTTTCAATCCAATCTTTATTTAAAATCACACACACTACATTGACTTTCTCATTCTCAGGACATTTGAACAAAGATCAACTTGTAAGAAAAAGCGTGAGAAGGCGCTCTGCTCCACGCCACACACCACCGACGTGGACAGACTGGGGCAACACTGTGGGTGGTGTGTGGCCTCGCGAGACAAAGCAGCTTCCTCCTTTTGACGGCGTGCGCAGCAGGCTCCACGTCAGGTTTTTCCTCTCCCTGAAGAAAACAGTACACTCATCCATAAAGTAGGAAACACTACACTTTGGCGATGAGTTTAGTAGTGCTTTCTACTTTATGGATGACTGCACTGTACATCCACCGCTCCTCTTCCGTCTTCTCTTTTCTTCTGCACCTGCAACACACACACACCAAATCCCCCTCCCCCCCAACCCAGAAACCCACTGAACTGAAACCTCCCAGCGCTACACCCCTCACACGCAGCAGCCCTCGTCTCTGTTGAACCAGAAAACACACACTTCCTGATTCGTCTTTAAACATTTGCATTCACAGTTTTAACAGACAGGTTTGTTCAAATCTAAGGTAACACTTTTAAAAGAGACAAAACCCCACCCATAGGACTCAAACCGCAGACCCCCCTCCCCTCTGAGCACTTTTATAAGTCTGAAAGGAAATGTGACAGAGGAAGCGCTATCTTGAGGAAGCCATTTTGGCGACCATGAGTAAGCTTTTCTGTCGAGAAACGGATCAGTTTGTACATTTCGACGTCACGTTAAAAAGTCTGATGTGAAGGACAGATTGTTGAGTTTTAAAGACAGATTCAAACGAACGTGAAGATCGAACAGATGCATTTAAGACGTGACGGTAAAACTTGCAGAGCAAAAGAAACAAAAACATTCAACGTTTTTTCACCTAATTTCCAAACGGTCGTCTGATTGGAGGTCCAGAATGTGGACCAGGAGTAATGAGAGAAACTCAGAGTCAATCAAGTCAAATTTAAAGCTAATAAAAATCTAACCCCAGATCTTAAAAAAATAAAAAACAAGAGAACAATGTTATAGAGAAACAATAAAAGCATAAAAACACTCGATGTCAGCCGTGATACTTCACCCAAACGTCAGCGCTCTGTCTCTCCTTGTCAGCAGCGACCGTCCGGCAGCCTCGCAGGTGTCTTCTGTTCGTCCTCTGAGCGGATGAAGAAGAAGAAGTCGTCTCCTTTTGAAGGCCTCCACGGTCACGTGATGTAACCACAGGAAAAGGTCTAACAGTCACAGCCGCTCTCTTCTCTGCTTCCGTCTTCACTCTGTGCCTCCTGCTCAAGCTTTTTTTTTTTTTTTTTTTTTTTTTTTCAAAACGCTGACAGCAACTACGAAGACAGTTTTTTACAAACCGCACACGGCTTCATTATGACACAAAATATCAGGGTAACACAAAACGCTCGTACATGTGACGTACGAACACGAGAACATTCTGAGTTTGTCTCAGTCTACGGCGACTCTTTATACAAACGCTCCTTTTTTTAACCTTAAATGACACTTTGCTGCACGGGATGAGGTCATAAATACTCGCTCTCCGTTTGGTAATAAGAAGGAGAGAGATGACAACACTTTCTGTGAACTACAGAGAGTTTATAGAACATGAGGTTCATCTTATTAACAGCTTCATGATGTATACACACTCTGACACAAACTGGGGAAAGGGCTTCTGGGTATTCTGCACCCTCAGCCTGGAATCTGTTGCAGAGTGACTTAAAACTCAAGGAGCTGGAGTCCTTAAATGTTTTTAAATCTAAAATAAATGACCTGGGAGCGGATTCTAGCTCGACTGCTTGAACGTCTGAGTCCCAGATTCGACTCAGAGATGATCTTTCTCTGTGAATGCAGACTTTGTGTCTGTGTGTAACTCTGTGTTTGTGCTGCTGACTGTCTTGGCCTGGCCTCCAGAGGTTCTGGATCTCAATGGGACCAGCCTGGTTAAATAAATAAGTTTAGATCCTCAGATCATCTTCAAGTGTCCTGAGCAGGACTGTGATCGTATCTGTGTATGCACTTCTCTGACGCAGGAAGGATGAGTCATGTACTCGAGTACCTGACGAGTAAAGCCGCTCCTGTGAGACGATCGTTTCACTGATGATCTGACTTTCCGTTGCAGGAAGTTAAAAAAAACTCACATGTTTATTCACTGTTCGATGAAGCAGAGTCGCCAGCTCACACGCTGTGACGATAACAGAAGCTGAAGGAAGAGCCGCGTCGTGTGAAACGCTTCTTTCCCCCCCACTCCGTGGTTTGAGCAGAATGTAGCGTGTTGGAGTAAAAATATGCAAAACATATAAATATAGATTAGAGATGCACCGATGTTTCTTTTTGGTGTCAGACTCCCACAATGCAACATTTTCTCTCATGTTTGAAAACAAAAACCCGTCAGTTTGTTCGACAGGTGACGATAAAAAACCTCTTCTCTGAGTGCGTAGTTAAGTGTTCTAGATGCCTCAACATCGTCTGACATCGGTTCGTGCCACATGATGTCGGTCAGCAGGGCCGATACCGACGTTGAAGCGATGCATCATGCATCCCTAATATTCATATTTCTGGAGTAACATGACCCTGAACCTGAACTAGCGAATCCTCGTACAAACCTCACATGCTCATGAACGCGTTACAGGTTTCTGTACGGGAGAAACATCCGAGTGATTCTCAGCACGGGGGAACTCATGGAGAACTATGACATGATCCTTTATTTTAAAGAAACTCAAACACAGGTCAATACGACGCCCCATGTACAGAGGCTGCAGTCCTCCAAGCGGGTGACCCGGGTTTGAATCCGACCTGTGTCTCCTTTTTCCACATGTCATCCCCCCCCCCCTCTCTCTCCCTTGCTTCTGACTCTCTCTACTGTCTCAAAAATAAAGGTCACTTATATTCCTGATTTAACATTTTCCAAATACAAATCTTTGCATGCAGACATTTTAATCTCCATGGTTACCGTTTGGATTCTGAGGATTTGTGAAAGGCCGCAGTTTCACTTCCTTCCTGTCCGTGTGAGTTCTCATAATCCAACCTGCAGCTCGATACAGAGTAGGTGATGAATCAAAGTTCCACTGACGACCTTTAGGGAAACACGTGTTAGGGCCTCCCTGATAGGCCACAGTGTGGGTTATTACCGAGACCAGAATGGGAGACTTCTTTAGTCCTGAATCGGATCCATTCATGTTTATTTCTCTCCCTCGTTACTTCACAGTCTCATAATCTCTGCCAGTGGAACACAGCTTGTAAAGAATGTGAGCAGTGATGAAGGAGCTGCAGTCTGAGCACGCAGAAGAAGAAAACTTCAGACAAATAAGAACATTCGTCCAGTTTGGTGAAGAAGCTGCTTGAGTCCTCTTAACCACTTTACAGCTACATTAAAGTGACTCTTCATTAAAAGCTCAGTGCTGCACAGTTTGACTTCCTTTCATATCGTTTTCAGTCTTCACAACGAACCCAGCTCCACTCTGTTCCTCTTCCCTCCACAGCCCTGAGGAGTCTGTCCTGATGAGCCCGTGTCCCTGCACAGAGTCCAGTATGTGGAGTCGTAACGTGGATTTATGCAGCGTTGGAAGAAAAAACTCAGATACAAAATGTATTGCAGGTAAAAACCTACTGAAGTCAAAAAAAGATCAGAAAGTGTCCTTCAAACCCTGAAATCAAAGGAACCTTTCCTTCCCTTTCACACACTCGAGTGCTCAGAGGCCGAGACAAGACCAAGACATTTAGGGATCGAGACTGACTCAAGACCAAGACCATAAAAATCATCATCATGTGTGCAGCGGGCGTGTCACTCACTTAGACCGTAACACCAGGAAGGTTGCGGCCGTAACCAGAGGATAAAAATCAAACTACAAATGACTTGAAGTTATTCGTTCTTTTAGAAAGAGGAGTTTTCCTTCTGATCACAGTGATGACGTGGAAAAATAGACAATCAGTGGTATTGATTTAAAATCTGGAGTCCACCCAGTCTGAGACCGAGACAAGACAGAGACCTTCAAAAAGTGATCTCCAGACCAACACTGATTTTGAGTATTACAACAGGTATAAATTAAATGATGTAAATTCTTGAGAGGCAGCCGGTTTGATGTTTCGGTGAGCTCATTTTCCCACACTTTGGTAGTTTAGTGATTTCAAAAAGTCTCCAGGAGAGAATCAAAGAATCTGTGAGATCATTTGAGAAGAAGACAAACACAAAGCTGTCCTGTGAGAGTTTTAGAGGACGTTTGAAACTGATTTATTTCTCTTATTTACAAAGATTTGAACACATGATCTCTTCTGGGTGTTTAAATCAAAACATCTGAGATCTTGGAGGTGAAACGTCTTCAGCGGATCTGAGAACAAACTCACTGAGATCTGACATTTAACAAACACACCTTGATTATAGAAAAGGCTGAAACGTCAGTGTGTTGTTAAACATTTGTGACTATAGATGTCAGATATAGTGCAGCAGAAAGTTCAGTACATGCACTGAAGGGAAGACTCAAAGTGTGCAGGGTTTGGATGATCCCACACAGTCCAGAAAAGTGCCATGACCCCCCCTCCCCTTCAAATCTGATTGGCCACCCCAAAAATCCTTAACTGATACAGTTACCTTTTCTTCTGTATCCTGATTACCCCCCCCTCCTCCCCATCATGTATGATGTCTTATATATGTTGTATTTGTTACCTGCCAAGGGACAGCAAGTGTAAATTAGCCGAAGGATAACTGGTGCACATGTTTCCATGTTTTTAAGTTGATTTAAGTGTTGAAGTTAGAAAGGGTAAATCATTGATATATATGTGAGTGTGTGCACGTCACACTTCAGGCTGACAGTACATCAGTCAGCCCCCCCCCCCCCCCCCCCCCCCCCCCCCCACCCAGAGGCGCTGCTTGTCAACAGGCAAGGCAGGCAACTGCTTGGGGCCCCAGGCCAGTAGGGCCACAGCATTGCCTCAAAAATGTGCAAATTTTCCAATGACAGTAGGAAACCTCCCTGTGGGGACTTCATGTGGGTTAATGACTGAGGACGACCAGAGCGGACATCCCTCTGACATACATAACTCTGAAACACAACAAAGGAATCAGAGAGGAGAGATGACGCGCTTTGATTCATAAACGACGGGGATGGTGAGGTCAGACGTGGAGCAGATAAACACGCCGATCTCATGCTGAGGATTCTGGGTAGTGATCTGTTTATTCTTTGATGAGGTGAGGATCCATCGTGATGCTGCAGCTCAAAATAAAAACCGTCAGCATCGAGTCTTGTTGAGAATATTCAGCATATAAAAGCCACTCATTTTTTAACCTTTAACCCTTCAATCTCCTGACCCCTGCCCTGCCTCTAATCCATGCTCTCTTCAGCCTCCAGTGTGTGTGTGTGTGTGTGCGTGTGTGTGTGTGTGTGTGCGTGTGTGCGTGTGTGTGCTCCCTGCACAGTGAATTGAAGCTGGGGCCTTCTCGTCCCCGCGCTGCCTCCTGTGATAGACCTTATCTTAGCCGGCAGCCTCTTCCCCTCCCTGCCTGCTCTGTGAGCTCCTCCTGGGCCTCGTCCCCGGGTGACGACATCGCTTAACCCCCCTCCAGCAGCCCAGCTCAGGATCCACAGAGACCTGCAGAAAGCAGATTTACTCAGGACCATGGTCTTACACTATTTCATACCTTAGATTGTAAACTTACATAACAAATAAAAACTTAACCCAGCAGGGATTCGAACCAGAAACCTTCTCGCTGTGAGGCGACAGCACTAACCACTGCAGATCAACTTTTCTATTGTTTGTGTCTGACTGCTCCTCCGCCCTCTGTCCTCCGGCTGCTGTCTCTGAAGGTCGAGGTTTTTGATTCTGTTTACGTCTTTACATGGAAACACGGTAAAAAGGAAATGAAATCCTTCAGTGTGCCGAGCTGCTCTCGCTTCTGTAGCTAACTCCTGCTCTTAAAGAGAGAGGAAGTGTGTCAGCGTCATGACACGAGCGCACACACACACACACACACACACACACACACACACACACACACACACACACACACACACACACACACACACACACACACACACACACAGACACACACAGACACACAGACACACGCACACACGCACACGCACACACACACACACACACACACACACACACACACACACACACACACACACACACACACACACACACACACACACACGGCTGTCCATCCCCTTTACTTCCCTTTCTCCACGTCTTCATCCCTGTCACAAAGTGCTCGTTTTAACAGAGTGCATTCATCTTTGTTTTCCCTGTTTGAACAACAACAAACAGCCAAACGTTGAGGTGACACCTCGTTTCCTGATCTGAACTTTCCCTTCAATTTGAAGTCTTGACATTTCCAAATAAGGGCAAAAGTCACCGTGCACCAATGAGGCCTGCAGACAGGCAGGCTGTGTGTGTGTGTGTGTGTGTGTGTGTGTGTGTGTGTGTGTGTGTGTGTGTGTGTGTGTGTGTGTGTGTGTGTGTGTGAGAGAGAGAAACTGAAGGGCGTGCTTCACTTCTCTTTGCTCGGCTGCTGCTGCTCCAACGTTTGAAGTGCACAGAGAGGAGCGTGTGGGCGGAGCCAACACTCTTCCTGTGGTCGTGGACGCCTTGCAGCACCGAGCAGCAGAGCTCTCTCGGTTTTGTTTTTAGTTTGTGGCGCTGGTGAAATAACCTCCCTGACATGACGTCAGAGGAGGGAAGAAGTCACAGAGAAATAACGCTTAAAAACATTTTCCTTTTACCGTGAAATCATTTGTTTTTGTTTTCACAGCACAAAGGGAATAAAAGCCACCAATAAACGCCACTTTCCTCCCCTTCACCTGAGCACTGAGTTACAAACCCACATCGAGGCGCACTAACAGACACCTGCGGTTCATTTCTCATTTGATTATAAACCGTCTCAGACCGCCACACAGTCAGATCACAAGTGTTTGATCAGCTTGAAGCGGAAAGAACCAGACATTTGTACATTTGAGTAACAGTTCAGTGAAACCTGTTTGCAGTTCAGTTTTTAAGTAAGTCGAGGATACGATCAAGAAGTATTTCAGATCTCAAATAAAGAGGAGCCCCTTCTTTATTTTACAGACTTTATTCATTCCTGGGGGGGGGGGGGGACATGCATCAGTGGAGAGTTGGACTGTTGGGGGTTCGGTACCCTGCTCAAGGGCACCTCGTCAGTACTCAGGAAGTGACCTGCACCCTCTCCAGCAACCAGACCAACTTCCAGCTTGAACCGGCGACCCCCTGTTCCCAACACAAGTCCCCACAGTCTGAGCTAGGCTGATAGTGTCAGTGGGGTTGTGTGTTCGAGTTAGATCTCATCTTCACCTGCATGCACGGGAAACGTCTCACTCTGTGGCACCTGGCAGACAAGCTCCTGGGTGTCAGATTAAATAGTGACCCACTAGATCGGAGGATAAGAAGAGAGAGTCGTGTTGATTTCAGTAGAAGGAACTTTTTAAAGCTGCACCTGCACAAACATGTTTGATAGTCAGCCATGTTTTATTGTTTGGACTCCAACGTGTGAAGGTGTTCCGTCTCATGGACAAATAATGTTGAATGATTGAAGAACATAGTATGCAAGATTACCACATCAAGATGGACGACTGAAGCAGCAAAAAGTCACATTCACAGTCATACACTCTGTGTGCTAAACTTCCTGTTCAGCTCAATTGTTTTGCACCGACATCCCGGATGTGAGAGGACGATGGCGTTCGCCCGCCGCTTCTCCATCTAAGTTTCCGTTAATGAGAATCAGAGCTGGTTACTCATTAATATTGTCACTGCAGCGATCCTGCAGACGGTAAAGTCAAACTTTATTGATATAGCACTTTCACAAAGTGCTTCTCAAATAACAGAATCAAACAGATTCATAAGGAGAGTCCAGCAGGTCAGAGTTAAGATCAGACAAACAGAAACAAACTATAAGCCCGACAAAGGGTTCAAGAGTTACAGCTGGGCTTAAGATGCTTCCTGGAACAGAGCTGATGGTTTGTTTAATTTCTGTGCAGGTAAAGGTGTCAGACCTCGAAGACGCTGGGCAGTTATATTCAGGGGCTGCATGGTAGTCTTGTAGTACTCGAATTCGGCCTTGGTCTCAAGACTGGGCAGACTCCAGATTTTAAATCAAGACCGGTCAAGACCACCACTGACAGGGTATTATTCCACATCATTAATGTGATTAGAAGGAAAACACCTCATTCATAATTTGATTTTTATCCCCCGGTTACAGACGCAACCTTCCCGATGTGACGGTCTAAGTGAGTGACACGCCCCCTGCACACAAGATGAGGATTTTTCAGTGATATTTATGGTATTGACGCTGTCTCGATACCTAAATGTTTTGGTCTTGTCTCAGGTCTCTCCTTGCCTTGGTCTTGGTCTTGGTCTTGATCCTAAATGTCTTAGTCTTGTCTCAGTTCCTCCCTGCCTTGCTCTTGGTCTTGGTCTTGGTCTTGGTCTTGGTCTTGTCTCGTCATGCTCTTGGTCTTGGTCTTGGTCTTGGTCTTGACTCGGTCTCCATCCTAAAAGTCTTGGTCTTGTCTCGGTCTCAGAGCACTCTGGTCTCGGGTATGTCTTGGTCTCGGATAGTGGGGCCTCGACTACAACACAAGGGCATTGGGGGCTGTGTTTTTTTTTTACTTTATGAATGTAATAATTGTATTGCACAGGACACAAATGTATTTTTCTAACTGTAACGACCAAAAACCCGCTGAAGATACGACTCACAAGCACGACACGACATTCAGTCGAACTGTCCCAGAAGGGAGGGGAGACAGACTCAATACTAAGGTGTCGGGGAGACGATGAGACGCAGCCGGAGATAATCAGGGCGGGGGAGACAATCACACAGGCGGGAAACACACGAGGGCAGGAAGTGAAGGGTCTGAAATGAGAGGAGAAGTTAGAAATACAAAAATAAAACAGGAAATACTACGCGGGAAAAATTAAGACATAAGTTAAGATGCAGAGCTGGACATGACACTAATCATTTTTTGTGACACATGGGAGTCTGAAGCGCTGACCTGATGGGAGTGAAATCTTCCTTTAAATCCCCTCCACTGACATGTTTCTTTGCTCCTTCTGTCTTTGGATGGTTGTGATTATCTTCAGTATTTCACAGAGACAGAGAGTGTGCGTGTTTAATGTGCACTCGGCCACTTGTGACCTGCAGCATCTTGAAGTAAAGCCACCTGCTTCACTTGAACAAACCATGAGAGACGTTATGGCACTATGTTCACATCACCAGTAATTGGGATATGCTGCCTCCTACTGGCAATAAGTAGTACTGCATGTTATTCGGATTTTCAGGGAAAAAAGCACCATCTTGTGGGCTACATTAACAAGTACAGAGATGTCTCCAACATGTCCAAACAACAAATTACCCGTCAAAAAATCTAGGCCCCCCCCCCGGCCTCTCTTACAGAGATTATTTGGTAGTGTTGTAGTACTTGATATCTCTCTCGGTCTGAAGAGCGGTCCTGAAACCACTTCTTGAGAGTCTCAGAATCGAAAGCATCTTTTCCCGGTCTCAGACTGGGCGGACTCCAGATTTTAAATCAAGACCACCACTGAGAGGCTATTTATCTACGTCATTAGTGTGATTAGAAGGAAAACTCCTCTTTCTAAAAGAACACATAACTTCAATTCATTCATAATTAGATTCCCCGGTTACGGCCGAAACATTCCCGGAGTGACGGTCTAAGTGAGTGACGCAACACACAACATGATTTTTCAGTGACATCTATGATCTTTGTGTTGTCTCTATCTTGGTCTTGTCTCGGTCTCGGGTATGTCTTGGTCTCGGTTAGTGTGGTCTTGACTTTAACACTATTATTTGGCACACGGTGCAGCGGTTGTCGATACATCAGCAGACCTCCCCGTGTTTGCAGAGATCGATACATGAATCACACGTATGTCTTATAAAACAGAACTTTATTTTCTCAATGATTCACAGAAATAAGAACTTCTTCAAACATGTGTAATCACAACATAAAACAACAAATTAAACAGTTGAAAAAAATCCAGAAGACATCACAGACATCGTTTAAAGTTGGCAGCGGTATTAAAGGCGTCAGGTTTACGACTTCACTGCGGTATCTCTGGATTTATAGATCACTCCTCTGCTCTTCAGCTCCCTCACCACGCCTGTAGGAGAGCAGAAAACTGTTTAAACAGCAGGTGGGAAAAGTGAATGCAATGCTCCTATCCAGAAGAATCCGGGATTTAAAAAAAAAAGCCTTGGGGGGGGGGGGGGGGGGGGGGGGGGGGGGGGTTGTTAAAGGCATCGTAAAGAATCACGACAGTTAAACATGGTGTACCTGGAGGTAGTCTGCCCGTCACTGACACGGCATAAACACCTGGTTTGAAGTTTCCTGTTGGATGGAGCAGACATAAACATCACAGAATCATTCAAATGAAAAGATTGAAACAACACAGAACAAGAGCCAGATTCAAATGTTCTCAACAGCCTTGAGGTTAGATTTAAACTACAGGTTCACCAATCAACAGGTTCAGTGATCGCCCGGTCCTGTCTGTTATATATATATATAACAGACACGAGCTGCACGTTTCATGCCCACAGCCACACAATCACTGACTCGACAGTTTTAAATTCACAAACTTACATTTCTGCAGTTTGAACACGAGGTGCAACAGATGAGAAAAAAGGATTTACCGACTGGAGGATAAACAAAAACGTTTCCCGGCACCTTCACCTCTTCCTCCAAAAACTACCTTTACCAGTTTTTCCCCCATCAGCGCTGTCCACATGTACGTATTCTCTCTCTCTCTCTCTCTCTCTCTCTCTCGGATATTATAGTTGGGACTGAGCTTTCTCTGTACCGGCAGACCTCCTTACCTATTCTCTGCCATTTAGCGACCCAGCTGTCCTCAGGACTCATCATGGCTACCACCCTGTGGACAAACAGACAGTAGTGGTAAGCTTAAAAAAACATCAGTTCAGTCCATGTGGCATAATGTACATAAAAGGTTATGAATAATCAATATGAAATCCACTTTTACCCATCAAACGAGGAGCTTGTGCATTCATAAACCATCTCTCTGTTGCCCTTCATCTGAAGGTAAGACTCACAGTTGTCACAGCCGTCGTATTCAAACTGGTCGATGGTCTGAAAAACACAAAAACACCGAGAGTTGGTGGTTGGTTATATGAATACAGCACGATAAAAGACAGTGAACAATGGTTAAATACCTTCTGAATAAAAAATGATACTCCTGATCCTCTCATACCAGGTGGAGTCTCACCTGAGTCGATGTGTGTACAACGACTACTCATCACGTTCTTATTAAACTGAACTTAACTGTGATTATATATATATATATAGCGGTTTCTGCTTCGACAGACAGACAGACAGACAGACAGACAGACAGACAGACAGCTGTAGAGCAAGATTTAGAAATTGAGGACGCACCCCCGTCTTTTAAGCTTTTTGGCTTCAAGACAGAAAATGAAAGAGGTGAGACGATAACAGACGAGACAAAAACTGTGAGACAATATTACAAGAAGACAGAGAACTACACAAATAACACAACCAACATGATGCAGACACCACAATGAGAAGCTCCAATCACCTCCCCTTGTTGAGAGGAAACAAACATTAAAAGGACAAACCACACTGACAAGCAGGTTAGCAGCTCCTAAAGGAATCTTTTGTCTACAGTCTCATTTAGTAAAACAAATCGTGACAGAATCGTATCGTGAGTTTAGTCATGAATCGTAACATCCCTAAGAAACATATATAATGTAAAATAAGTGTCCTAATAAAGACCACATCTGCTTATAATGATGATGTGGTATAATCCAGTATATGTATACATAAATATAAACATCACACATGTTATAAGGATTTATTCAAGATTCAAAATGTGGCTCTTTAGGCAAGGCCAGTTTCTTTATAAAGCACATTTCAAGTAGACCATCAGGACCAGCAACATTACCGTAAACAAGTAGTACAAGACCTGAGCTAGGTTCTAAGTGTTATTCAGTAAATGTGAGACATTATTAAAGCCTTCAATTTACATTTTAGGTCAAGTTTGAGACACAACAGAAGACACAGGCTGCAGGCTAAACGGCTAAGCGTTAGCATAGAAGCTAACTGAAGCTAACGTAGTTTCTCTGAATTCGCGGCTTACCTTCACTAACGAGCAAAGGAGACAAGCCCGCAGATGGCGGAGGTCTTTGGGGACCGTTTCCAAAGCCATGCTGATAATCTCTGACAGAAACTCTGTCAAAAATATACAAAAATCTCAACGGATTAATGTTTTGAACAGTTCCCGAGGCGCTGGGGAATGACGTCACTGGCTGAGAGGACCCAACTGAAGTCCGGAAAGAGGCGTCCAGACTGTGCGCCTGTGTGAAAACCATTTTCTCTACGATCATATAAAATAAACATTTAATTACAATTAGAGGATATGTTAGGTGATCTTTATGTATAGTCACAATCTGTTCATTTATTCTACATGTTCAGATATACGTATACAATACACAGTGATCTGCTCGAGTTCTTACGTCATAGATCTACCATCTCCCAGGGCAACCACATCTATCATCTCCCAGAGCAACCACGTCTATCATCTCCCAGGGCAACCACGTCTATCATCTCCCAGGGCAACCACATCTATCATCTCCCAGAGCAACCACATCTATCATCTCCCAGGGCAACCACACCAACACACAACTCAACTAAAATCTAACTCTCTAAAAGAAACTTTGCACAGAGCCCATGAAATCTGAAAAAGTAAAAACAACAAAATCTCATGTGCACACGTTATTATCATTTGTACACAAGATAATTATGTTGAGCTCATAATATTATAATGTTGTAGCCTGCTTATAAAATTAGGCTATGTTGTGGGCACAGGATTTGTCATCTTCTACAGAAAGGGATTAGAGTCAGGAGAAATAAATTGTCTTTCCCAGCATTTAGACTTTTTTCTCGACTTTTCAAGTTCTTTCCGACATTTTGAGTTTATTCTCATCATTTTTTACTTCATTTTCCAGCATTTCAACTTTTTTCTTGACATTTAGACTTTTTTTCTCGGCAGTTTTCCCACCATATCAACTTTTCTATTTTCAGCTTTTTTGTCCCTCGACATTTCAACTTTTTTTTCTTGACAATTCTGACTTCATTCTCGACTTTCCAACTCTACTTTCACCTTTTTTACTTTTTCCAGCATTTCTTTTTTCTTGACATTTCGTTTATTCTCAACATTTCGACTTTTCCCTCGACTATTCTAACATTATTCTCGACATTTTCTAGACTATTTTCGACTTTATTTTTCACCATTTTTTACTTTTTCCAGCATTTCAACTTTTTTATTTTCGGCTCTTTTCCCCTCGACATTTCAACTTTTTTTTTTCTTGACTTTTCGACTTTATTTTTCACCATTTTTTACTTTTCCAGCATTTCAACTGTTTTTCTCAACATTTCGCTCCTTTAGCATTTCGACTTTATTCTTGAAACTTCAACTTTATTGTCGAAGTGCATGATGAAAAAAATCACTGGTCCTAATCCTCTTCCGTGATAAAATAACCAACATTCCCATTAAATATGAAATATGAAATATTAAAAGTAGTTTCTTGCTGAAATATAATTTATAATATTGTTAAATTTAAACTCCGAGCAGTTGGTAACTAACTGAAGAACCATCAACTGCTCCAACGGCTGCGAACAACCAACGGTCGGTTCCGAGAATCAGCGGGTCATCTTCATCGAGCCAGGTAACCTCATCATCATCATCTTCATCTTCATCTTCATCGAGCTAGGTAACCTCATCATCATCATCTTCATCTTCATCTTCATCGAGCCAGGTAACCTCATCATCATCATCTTCATCTTCATCTTCATCGAGCTAGGTAACCTCATCATCTTCATCTTCATCGAGCCAGGTAACCTCATCATCATCATCATCATCTTCTTCATCATCACTGTGGGTCTTTTTCTTTCAGCTTGACCACACACTCACACCAACAGTGACATGTGAAACTAAAGTTTGACCTCTTAGAGAAGCTCACTGTTTGAAACAGAATCACTTTATTGACTAGTTCACTTTGAGCTAACGGCCGCCTCAGTAAGCTAACGGCTAATGCTAATCACGTCACTTACATTATGTTCGCTGAAAGTTAGCACTTCGCTAATAAATGATATCTTTTATTAAATTAAGACTGTTCGTAACTTGACTCAGCTTTTTGGAATAATCCTGGATGAACTTCTTGAGGTCGTTAGAAGCAAAACTCATTTAAACCTCCGTTTTAGCTTCCAGTGAATAAGTTGATATATGAGGCGAACTTAAAGAGCTGGAAATGTGTGAATCACTCAAATGATGAACCGTCTGTAATACATAATGACTGTGATAGACATTCAGTCTACAATATTAAGTAGGGATGTACAGATTAATCGTGATAAATCGACTCAAAGGTGTCCAGGTTCACATCAGTACTCTGAAACATGAATCTCAATAATATGGTGAGCGTCAGCAGCTGTAGAGCAAGATTTAGAAATTGAGGACGCACCACCATCTTTTAAATCAGAGGTGTGGAAGCATTTTGGCTTCAAGACAGAAAATAAAAGAGGTGAGAAGATAACAGACGAGACAAAAACTGTGTGACAATATTTGAAGAAGACAGAGAACTACACTAACAGCACAACCAACATGATGCAGCATTTAATCGACACCTCAATGAGAAGCTCCAATCACCTCCCCTTGTTGAGAGAAACAAACATTAAAGGCCAAACCACACTGACAAGCAGGTTAGCAGCTCCTAAAGGAATCTGTTTCAGTCTCTTTTTGTAAAATAGATCGTGAGAGAATCGTATCGTGAGTTGAGTGAATCGTTACATCCCTAATAATCAACGTGTTTAGAAATGTAGAAAATGACAAGTGTTAGTCCTAAATATGAACATATTGAGTAAATGTCAGGGTCCTGGAGTTTTATGGGTTTTATTTCACATTTCATCATGAAAGCCATCGCTGCCTGAGTGGTCCTAGTGTGAAGATGCTTTGTAACAGGTGAATTATTAACTGATATTCAGATGAGGAAAAGCCTTGCATTCATGAACTTTAACATCTGCTGCTTCTGTATCAAATCCTAGAATAAAAAAAGCATGGATGTTGGTGAATGGTCACTACCGGAGAGCATCAACCCGAACAACTTCCCTGCCAAACTGTGGCGTTTGGTGAACAAACCTGAAAACAATGCCATCCGGTGGGATAGTCACGGCGAGGGCATCCTCATAGACCAACGTCTCTTTGAGAAACAGGTCCTGTCACCGAGCACCATCCCCTCAGACAACGCCAGTGCCTTCAAAACTACCAACTTCTCAAGCTTTGTCCGCCAGCTCAACCTGTACGGCTTCAGGAAAACCGACACATCCAATGAAGACAACAAATACTCGCCCAGGGAGAGTGCAAAGTGTCAGCATTTTTACAACCCCATCTTCAAGCGGGACCATCCTGAACTCGTCGCAAGTCTGAGGAGATTAACTGCCGACAACAAGGCCAAGATAGAGGCCGGTCAGGACGTCAGATGTCGGCCCCCCCAGTAAATTCACCAGATTCAGTCGGGGTAATAATGCTGAAGAGAAAAATGTGATGAGAGGCAAGTTTTACTGCATACTCCGAAGAAGATTGTGATAACAATACCATAGTCACAGCAGCCTTACTCGAGTGCAAGAATATTTTTACTTCCACAATCCAGTACTCACTCATTCACTACTCCCTACCCACTGTATAAGGAGTTCTCTGTAGCTGCCTATGTAGTGCACTCATTCTATTTTCACACCAAACTAAATTACAATATTTGTGTTCACAGACTCTGGTCTAATGACTGTCACCATCATCATTAGGAAACACTAACGTCACTCCGTTTAGAATCTGTCTCTCCTCTGTAACGCCTCTGTTACTACCTCTGAAGACAGTACAGAGGGGCGATCACTTCTTCCCCCAGTTACGACCTTCAGCTTCTAGATTTGAGTAAAAATGTCTCCAAATAAGACCACGTCTGTGTTCACACCGTCGCTCCTCTCGCCCGTCTGAGAGCAGTCGTGTCAAACGCCACTTTCTGCCTCTAAAAGTCTTAGAACCACTAATAGATAGATAGATAGATAGATAGATAGATAGATAGATAGATAGATAGATAGATAGATAGATAGATAGATAGATAGATAGATAGATAGATAGATAGATAGATAGATAGATAGATAGATAGATAGATAGATCCAGTAGCAGTATACAAACATGCAAGACACATAGCAATAGTTACAGTAAACACCCCCTGTCCCCCCTCCCATACATATATTACCCCGAAAACAAAGATTTAAGAAGCCCCTACATGAATAAGAATAAAAATTAAAATTAAACCTGTGCAATTTAAAAATAGACCTATACAACTTATATAATGAAATGTACAAAACCTGTGCAGGAATAGATTTATATGTGCAATTTAAAAGAAACCTATAAACAGTTAAAGAGCATCTGTAGTTAGACCTGTACATAAGAGATGAAGAGTGTTGACCTTCTGAAGGTATGTGTTGTTGTACAGTAGTGTTTAAGATGGAGGTAGTGCAAGAAGTGTGAAAACAGACATTAAACAGTCATTAAACAGTCAGTGCAGACATTAAAGTGATTGTCAGATAAGCATGATGGTATGGCTCGGATTGGTTGTACGCTACTTTTCACAATGCATTGTGGGATACATTGAGTGCACTATATAGGTGAGGATCATGCTCACTCAGAATACGGACAGCACTACATAGTGGTGTATTCTCCATGTAGTGAGTCGTGTGTGATTGCGGCCTCACAGCCTCTGTAATAATCACCGTCTAACAGGTTATTAATAAGCTCTCCTTTTGTCTGTCTGTGCAGAAAAGTCTTCACTGCACAGCCCCACCCATCAGGAGTTAACTCATCCTTACTATCCACAACCAGCCCAGCCTGGGACAACTCACAATGGAACCCCAGTCCCACCAAGATACCTGATAAGGGGTCATGGCGCAGCTCTTTCTCCTTCTGTATTCTCTGCAGACAAAGGGATACAGGTGTCTGTAAGTCACCACTATGCAGGCGTAGCCCCGAGCTCCAGTGCTATGCACGTTCAGCAGGGTTTACTGGCCCGTGCCAACCGTCGAAATGTACAGCATCAGCCTGGCTACTATTCCCCAGGTGAGCATTACATCAGTTAGCCTGTTGGACCAGTTATAGATCCAACTTGTTGCATCACTGTACTGAAAGCAAACCTCAGCTCAAATGCACCAGTAAGGGTCTGTGTGTTAAATAAATGTTACTGATGAGTGATTGATGATTGATGTTTTGTTTCAGCTGAATTCTTTTCCTAACCAAAAGCCTGTATTTGATTATGTCAGATATTTATCTTTGTCCTTTGTAAAGTCTGCCAGTGCTACGGCTTGAAGCTTGGGGCCTCACAGATGGCCTGTAGTGGGCTTCAGACAGGGTCATTCTCTCCCTACAATTATTATCAGGTGGGTGACTGATTGCTCCTCAATGATGACTCTTCTTTTTTTACATGGATACTAAGTCTAACGTATGGGTTTGTTGATTCACTGCTCTTAGGCCAGCTACCCTGTCAATATGTTCTGCACTGGGGACAACAACCAGGAACCACAGAGCAAGGACAACCAGGAGATGAAAAAGTACGACATTAATTTGGACACAATTTTCCAGATAGCAGATGAGGTGATGAAACCTCTGCCCAATCGATGCATCGTTAAAGTTAAGACCCCAGAGAAGTCAGTCCCTGTGATGGCTCCGCCCCCTGACACCTTTAACACCAGCGCCATGAAAGCTCTGGCTGTTGAACCAATTATAATGTCCGTCTCAGGCAACGCCAGTGTGGTCAAATTCAAACCGCAGGAGGAATCTGGGGTTTCAATACCTGAGCAACTGCCTGAAGATGTCCTATCCAAGGTAAGACTTTAAATTTGAGAGTTTCACAAGTAAAGAGGTTGGTCTTTTCTAAAAGGAACAAAAGTGCAAAGGAAGGAAGGGTGTGGTCTCTCCAGCAGTCTGCAAATACAACCCCATGTAAATGTGTTTGTGTGTTCGTGCGTGCGTGCGTGCGTTTTTCCTCTACTGGGCACTTTGCAGAGCCTGGGTGGAGGCTGTGCTTAAAGCCAGGGCTCCAGGTGACTGAATGAAAGCTAACAGTTTTCACAACGTGTCAGCCTGTCAGAGTTCATCCTAATCATAGTAGACGTAGCCTAACCAGTTTGTTTATTACTTTGTGTTTGTGGACGCAGTGGGACGGCGTTATATATCCTGTGTTGACATAATTGAGAAATAGTGTAAATAAACGGGTTGAGATATCCAAATAGAAACAACAATGGAGTTCGCTTATTCCTTCGAGCTGAGCACGCGTGTGAAGTAGCTTCAACATTCGTCCCTCAAGTGACTTTTTTAGATAATGTTGGTTTTGTTCAAATTGGTCAATACAGTAATGATTTGCAAAGCGGTGGCACAAGACAACATATCAAGTGTTGACACTGAGAAATGTTGTTGTTCTTGTAAAATGATAGGCATGCCAGCAGCATGTTTCAAAAGTCATGTTACCACTTTGTTGTATCACTTTTCTTTTAAAGGTCACAGATTCTGTAAAATCCTCTTCACCATGTTTCTCTAACTCTAACATGTGTCTCTAGTCTGTCTACAAACCCCCCAATGATGAGAAAAGTCCATCCTCTCCGTCTTTTGCCTGCTCCACTTTTCAGAAAATGTGTGCTCAAACAGGCCGTTTGGAGATTTTCCCTTCATGACATCACAAAGGGCAGTAACCCCTCCCCCAGGTGGGTGACACTCCCACAGCTAGGTGTTTGTTCTGCCCTCTGAGTCTGCCTTCTCACCGTAAAGAAGGACTCACCAAGGTCTGCTTGGTGTGTCAGGGCCTTTCTCTGTTTTTGTCCTGCTGAAATAAACAAAGCCGTCCCTGAAAAAGAAGTTGTTTATTTGACAGCTCCAACCCCAGAATATATGGGTCAGCATTAATGGTGCCTTCACTAATGTGCAGGGTACTAGGGCTGTGCTCAAAAAAATCGATACAGCAATATATGGTCATGTGCTCCTTGCAGATACATGTATCCATACAGATGTTACAGAGTCGATACTGCTGCAATGCTGTGCTGACAGATTTAAAAGACGATTGACCGATGGTGCCGTTCACAAAGCTCTGGGATTAAAGTATTTGAATGTGTCTCTAGGATCTCTGAGGACCTGATGTGAAGTGTTTTAAGTTATAGGATCCCTAATATACCTCTGCTGTTATTGTCAACAATAAAGAACAGCTGTAGAGAATCCTGTGTAGGACACATTCATTATCCAAAATCAAAGTAGTGGCCTCTGATAGGTATTGTATCGTGGGGTTGTGGGAAATACTCAGCCCTGCAGGGTACCTATGCTCTTTGCACTAATGCATCCCCCTACCATGACTGAACTGCACTGATAACCTTTTTAACCGTGACACGTTCAATCAGGTGTTTTGTTTTTTTAAGTATTTCATAACTTTTGGATTCTTTGGTTTCCACTGACACGACTTTTCTGAAGCATCAAATTCAACGTGGGCTTAAAATAAGTGTCCAAGTTGCTGACACATGTAGGGAGCTGAAAGGTGTGCAGACATTCCTCAGCTCACATTCTGTTTTTATTCATAAATGAAAACCTTTTAGGAAAAAGCTGTTGTAGAAACTGTTTCCCATGATGTAGATCTTTATCTTTTTGTGTAGCAGTTCTATACATTATGTGCTGAGCTTTCTTCTGTACCCCGTCAAGGTAACCAGTGACAACGCAATGGACAACAACGTCATACTTGTGGAGGATAGCGACAGCGCCAGAGACACCGGGCGTGCTAAAAGCAGCAGCTGCACTACAGCTTTATAGGTAAGACTTTACACTGAACATTCAGCACATTCACAACCAAACTAGTGAAAGGAAAAGCATGCATGTTCACAATCATCACTGGAACACCATCACTGATAGATGAACGTTATTTCTCGTTTTAGATCTCAGCTTGTTGTTTTGATTGAGAGGGAGGCGTCATTCAGCCAGGACGTGATCGCAACGTCTCACTTTTACTCTCCACTTTTTAAGAAGTTTAAGTGTTTCATTTTTAATCTTATTTTGAAAATACTTTGTACATTTTGGTGCGATTTATGAAAAGTGCTTCTCTTTATTATTAGTGACTTTTTAAAAACCAATCAGTGAGAAGAAGAGTGATCTGGAGCAGCACATTTGAATACGAGTAATAGAGAATAGAGTAATGGTTGAAATGTTTTTAAAGGATATTTTACACAGAGAAGAAAAGCCTGCATACACTCAGTCTCCTCTTTTTAACATGCACAATGTTTACTTTTAGCAAGTTTGAAATGGGACAACATTGAATATATGAACTGTGTCATTATTGTATGTATTAGTAGTTATTATAACCAGCTGCTGGTTTTACTTTCCACCTTTGTACTTTTAACACCTTCATTTGTTGCTGCATTTATTTAAAACGTGTAACTTCCAGTTTTTAAAGGCAGGTGTGTTTACGTTTTGTATAATTAAAATAAATATTTTCTTTCACGCAGCTGGACAGTTTGTGTTTGTGTGTTTCATATTTGTCGTTTTCACCCCGGTGTACCTGAGTGTCACGCTGGTTCTGGTCCTGTTGGGTTTTCTCCACTAGAGGGAGCCACTCACTTGTTTTTGATGAGCAGTGCTGGTCTGCGTCTGCTCCGCCCTCAGCGGTGATGTGGCCTTCAAGTGCAGCTCGTAAATTCCCATTATATTTTTTATTAAACGATTATAAATTCCGTAATATTATTTCTTCCTCTGGGAAAGCAATGCCTGACATAAATCAGTATTATTAATAGTTACGTTTCAATACACAATCCTCTTATTACCAGAATTAATCAACAAATACCACTCAGAACTTTACTTACATGCTGATTGTAACATCTTGATAATCAACAGTGGCATAGCAACATGTGTTTGTCCACTTTGACTTGTGTAGAATAAGTCGTGTGATATGATCCCTTCCCTCTCCTATGAGACATTCACGTTCCTGGGCATCACTTGCATTAACGTCCTCTCTCCGAGCGCTCGTGAAGGAAGCAGGACAGTGAGCAGGTAGAGACTGTCAATGAGATCCCAGGGGAGCCAGAGATAGTCTGGGAGGTAGACTTTGGAGACGGCGTCTCTCAACTTTAGCAACTTTACATGGAGACCACGAGAAGTTTGGACCGCGTGCTTTTTCTACAGTCGCGCGACTCTTTCAGCTTCAGTTAAATTGATAAAGGATTCTTTTTTAACTTCGGCGTCCTCGGTCAGAAGGATCGAGTCTGATTTCTCACAGTGCTACCTACGGAGGCACTGAACCCAGTGTGTGTGCGTGTGTGTGTGTGAGAGTGCTTTTAACAGTCAGCGGCGTCAGATGAAGAGCGGCTGCAGAATGAGCTGTTACAGAAGTCTGAACACAAAGTTGTGAGTGGATTTCGACAACAGTCCGTTCCTTTAGTTAATAATTAGATACAACTCAATGTAACTACTTCTTCAAGGTAATTTTTCGCAACTCCTTCAGTTGTAAAACTATTACCCAACGCGTTGGCACCACATTATCTAGCAGCATGCCTTATAACCTTCCGGCGGCAACCTGTATCCCAGCCTTTGAAGTCCGAGCCTCGGCCTCTCTGCGTGTTGTTGTGTGGATTTATCCGGAGAGTGGGGTGCCCACGGGATGTACCTCCATCTGAAGGTGTTGATCAACTCGTGCCTGGGCGCACAATGTGATTTTCCTGCACAGTGACTGGTGCACACTGTAATGTTTGGTTCGGATGTACGGATGAAGATTGATGCTGTTTCCAGGAGCTGCCAGTCTCTCAGAGGATACAACAGTTTCACTCCACGAATGAGGACTTGAGTTGTGTTGTCGTATGAGGACCAAGCTGCCTGAAACCAATGCGCACTTCTTCAGGCTCTAACTCAACACAACGTGTCTTCACGGTTCATTTGAGTGTACAATGATTCGCCACCCACATTAATGACACTGGATAAAAGTTCATTCACGCTTATTTTATCCCGGAAGACACAGTTTAGTGTAAGAAACGCTCCTTAGCTCCATGTGGGCTCTGAGTGTGTGCATTTCTATACCGTGTCCACTTTGAATATTAACTCTGCTGCTGAATGGAACTTTTAGGACATTCACGCATGAGTTATGATGGCAGACCTCCAGCTTTAAAACTTTGGATGCTATCTGTTTTGCAGTAGTCGCCGAGGCTGAAGGAACAAGTGGGACTCCTATTTAAACATTTCTCCGTTCTGTCTCTCCGCGGTGCTTGCCTGCTTTGAAGTCCACCATGTGCGGCCGGGCACCGCCGCTACAGCCGAGGCCATGACCGTCCCCCAGCGGCGCCTGGCCGGGCTCTGGCCGTGGCTGCTCATGGCGGCCCTGCAGGTGGTGCTGGGCCAGCCGGGCCTGGAGTCCGAACGTCCGGCCCTGCGAGCGGTCATCAAGGTGGCACTGCTGAATCAAGAGCCGGCGGGGAAGCCTATCACTCTGGAGGGGGTGTTCGTGGGAGGAAGCGCAGGCTACGCAGAGGGGAAACTAATGCAGGTAATAAAGTTGTCATAAAAAGAGTATGTGCATTGTATGACCATGCTGTCACTCATAATGTAGACCTACCCCCAAAACATGTAGACCTCCTAAATAGAGGGATTCTGGACAGAGTTACAAGGGTGCAAGTGGGCACCTGTTTGCTTTGTGCTGCTGTGGCCTCTACAGTTTCTTCAGGCTCCCCTGAAAGCTGTTAGGAAGTGGATGCCTTGATCAAAGACTTTATGAATCAATGTGTTAAAGAGGGAATATGTGATCTTCAACCCATGTGGTGTGTCTGCAGGACAGCCTAACCCCTTGGCAACCGTTGTGCCCTGTTACAATGGAGAGATAAATTAGGGACTAAGAACTTAAAATACTAATGCTGAAGTTTTCTTTGGGACGCCCACAACAAATCCACTGGACTGATCTGCACTAATAACACATACATATTCACTCCATTGAACTTTTCCATTGTTTGTCAGGTGATAACGGTAAAGGTAAAAATGGATTTTATTGGTGCTGTATGCAAATGACGGACACAAAACAGTCCAAAATTTAAAATGATGAACAAATACATATATGTTTAGCTTTGAGCACTTTGCTGTGGGACCGCCTGTTAACATCAGGTGCAGCCGCCTAAGGTTGACTTGTGCATTTCTTTATATTTGACTCTGTTTGGTTGTTAAGAAGAACTCATAAGTCGATTCAAACTCCACGGTATATCACCGTAAAATGAAGAGAACTCAAAGGCTGTAATAAAGTCATTATAGGGCCTCTACATCGGATACGTTCACTTGATTTTTAGCTTAATGAGACTATGCCGTCCTGCCTCTCAGTGCCTCTGTGCACGGTGACTGTTTTGGACTTGGACACACCTGTACTTGTTGCTGTACGCCATTATAAACTGTATTCACTTACATACTGTTCACAGCACCCAGCATGTGGTGACAGAACATCGACATGGTGCTGACTTTCAGGTTTTATTGAACTTAGTTTGTTTTCAGTCTATTTTTACTTATCCCTGATGTTGCCAGTCTTATAGGTGTATCCTTTGAAGGTGTCAACTTTGTTTTGCAGTAACTATTTATGGCATCAAATGTTCTTCCAACATTTTAATATCAAGGCGTGGTTGAAAACAGTTATACAACACAGCGAATCGTGTTTGGACCCATTCTAACCCTTAATTGAAGCAAAAATGTGTTTTTGCACAATATAGAGAGAGAAGCATGCCGCCGCCACCCTGCACATGTAAAGTATGCGCTCTATTCAGCGTGCATATTTAGGATTCAGGAGTGGATTAGGGTTCTGGGCCTTAAAGCTGCGGCTCTGTCAATTTATTTACCGTCTCCAAAGAAACGGGACGACAGATATGAGGCACTGTAGGATCTTGTCTCTTCTCACTCAGCGGGCGTGGGAGGTTTTGTGAATGGCGAGCCAGATGCTGCAGTTTGCCATAATTGATAAGGATTTACGTGGCTTCTCAGCAGAGAAAGCCCCGTATTAAGTGCCCTGAAAGCCATCGCTATTTTCCTCTTCTCTTATACTCTATTTGGCTTTAATGTGTGTGTAGTGGATGTGACGCCATGTTATGGATCTGTATCACAAGTGAAGCTAAGATCAAAGACACCTCAAGCTTTCTGGGATTTCCAGCTTTTGGTCGTTTTTTTTCCCTCCATAAAACTGAAGGCTATTTAGTCGTGTTCCACTGGCTCCAGTACAAAGCAGCAGAGCGCTTTAGGAACATACTTATTAGGGTGCACATGGGTGGTAGCAGAAGTGATATCTGCCCTGGTTTCCCTGAAGGTGTAAAGAAAGGTGCACACAGTCAGACTAACTTTTTTATCTGCCCTCCTCAGAACGTCTGTCCAGTTGGTTTTGTCCACTCTTCTGTATTCTTGTTCCCCTTAGGCAAACCTGTGATTGTGGTTCTGTCCACGGCTTGGAAGGTATACTTTTGTGCGAGTCTCTCTTCCCAAGCCGTTTCCCACAGTGCACAGAGGTGGTGTTATGCTGCAGGATGCTCTTTGTTAAGGCTTAGGCCTGTTCCAACAGGTCCTCACTGCTTCTGCAGACTGCTTTATGGTCCCGCTTTATGTTCATGGCTTCTCCAAGATTCAAGATATTTATTGTCGCCCTGAATGTGGAGAAATAAAATAGAGTGACTAAGTAAGTGGTAATACAAACACCAGTTAAAGGGGGAAAACATGCAGAGAAAAAGAAAAGTACAGTAATAATATTTAGAAACATACAGGGCTGTTATTGCACTGAATGTTTCATTTATTTCAAAGTGATGGCTTGGTGAGAGAAGCTGCTCCTCAGGCTGCTGCTGTGTGCTTTGAGGGACCTGTACCTCCCTGCTGTACCTCCCTGCAGTGAGAACAGGCTGTTGTTCGGATGTGTGGAGTCCTTGATGATCCTCAGAGACTTCTTGAGACACGGCTGGGCGTACAGCTTCTGCAGACTGGGCAGTTCAAAGCCAGTGATGTGTCGGGCCGTGTGCACCACCATCTCCAGCCCCTTACGGTCCATGCTGGTGCTGCTGGGTTTCCAGGTGGTGAAGCAGCCTGTAAGGAGGCTCTCTATGGTCCCCCAGTTGACGTCCCTGAGGATCTGGAGCCTCAGGCCAAATTTTCCTTAGGCGTCTGAGGCCGAACAGTCTCTGTTGAGCTTTTTTGAAAACCATTGCGATGTTGTTAGCCTGTGTCAGGTTCTTCTGAAAGTTCACCCCCAGATATTTAACTGTGTCCCCTATCTCCACCCCTGTCCCATTGATGGTGAGGGGGGAGTGAGTGCCTCCGACGTCTGTGTCAGCAAACTTCACAATACTGTTTGAAGCCTGTGTTGCCATTCAATCATGAGTGTAGAGGGAATACGGGAGGGGGCTGAGGACACAGCCCAGGGAGGCTCCTGTGCTGAGGGTCAGCGGTGAAGATGTGTGGCTGTCCACTCTCACCTCCAGGAGGGAGTCCAGAATCCAGACTCACAGTGCTGTGTTCAGGGGGGGCATGGGACATATGAGGGTGTTAACCAGCCTTTCAAAACACCTACTGGTTTTAAGGATGAGGGTTTTGATCACTGCGTGATGAGTACGAGACATTTTGTCTCATTCTGAGAATCTTCGAAATTGATAGAAAAATAAACGCATCAGACTCGGTGTGCAAGGTGTCTGTGTGTGAACGCATCCGGAAAAAAACGGACTCAATGTGCAAAGGCCTTTACTTTGAAAACCTTACAGTTGTTGGTGCTTCCTGTTTGTATGTGAAGCCAGCACAGAGTTCAAGTACATTTCTTTAGATAAATTACATTTTAAAGAATTAAATTTATTTATTTTTGCTCAAAAAGCTTTACTACAGCTTTATGTAGCCTTACACATAATACAACAAAAACACTTTAAATTATGATTTAAAAAAACTGGTTTTGGTATCAGTATCAGTTTTGGATCTGAACTGAAAGAAGTGGATCGTGCATCTCTAATATTTACTATAGGCTCATTATTACTTTCTTACGTCTCTGTAAAGTACTCAGTGTTAAGTTAACATATCTACATGTTAAATTTGACAAACCCTGAAACCATCCACCAAAGAAATATGTCTTTAGATCATTAAAACAATATGATAAACATGCAGCTAATAGGTGAAACTAAGGACTACTTGTTTAACGTCAGAAGAAGTCCTGCTTTTAGCGGCCTCCAGTTTTCTGACGGTGGACCGGTAATCTCATTTCTCAAAGGATCAGATCCTGTTTTGATTGTTTACCGACACATGTCAGTAACTAACTCCAGAAAGCTGTGCATGGGGACAGAAGATGTTCCCTGTTGTGCTCTGTGTATTCAAGTCATAAGACTCAGTACGTGACCTGGTAAGCTTTGGTATGTATCTCTATGATCCATTAAACTGTGATCTGGCTGGAAGCTCGCCCTGTTCTCTGAATGGACACGTTCATTGGAACACTGGCTGGGGTCTGGCCAGCACTATTTGGACAAATACAAGTGCTGAGGAATTCTGACTCTCCCCCCTTTCCAAAATGAAGCTTACATTGTGCTCAGAGGAGAAGTACAAAGGCTTCTGGGATAGCTTTGAACTCGAGGGGATTGTCAACTGTTCTCTGCTAAGAGAAGAAGTTTGGGTTTCTCCTCCGTCTGGAATCAGGCCCTCGTGAAGCACATCATAAAAGCTCCTCTCTTGACTTTCTTTTCTTATTTTGAAATGTTGAATCGACCTTTGAGAGATCCTTTAAATACATCGGCTATAATTAAGGCGGACCAGGCAATTGCCTGAACATCAGTTAACTCTGCACCACTTCACATTCTTTCGTCTCCTTTCTCAGTGTCCCACAAGGTACTGAAAGCCTCCCTGTCTCTCTCTCTTTCTGAGCCCTCCGCTGTCAGAGGACACTATCTGCACATTTCCCTGCCTGGCCCTCTGCGCGGGCCGTTTGGGAGTGAGGGATGGGAGGGCGGAGGGGGCGCTGAGGGAGAACATCAAAGAGCGTCCAGTTCCGAACGTGAGCTGGGATGATTAAAAAACAGGGATTGTTTACTCTGCACTTCCCATATGGGCCCCCTCCTCCCCCTCCCTGTAGATTTCCTGTCCATACTTCCTATCTCCCTGGATGAGATAACAGCCTGGACTCAGCTCCTTGGGGCTCCTCGCTGCTTCACTCTGTGGAGCTGCTGCTGTGCATAGTTCTGCTTTTGTTTATGTGACATAACATTTAATCATATCAGAGAATATAAATGATGTTGTTTTTGAGACGGTCCTAGAGTGTGTGCAGGGTCCTGAGGCTGATTTTCAAATCTTGTCTCTGTGAGACCAGAGACATAAGATTATAATCCTCTGTACACACACACACACTAGACGTTTGGACCAGACTGCGAGACCACACACCTGCTGTTGGTAGTTACGATTACGCGGACACGAGATCTCAAAATCTCGTTGGATCGAACAAAACTTCAAAAGAAAATTCCACAAGCTGCTTTTTTCAATATTCCTCTTGGCTCGGGGCTCGGTTCGTTCGCTGCCATGCACATCTGGTTGGTGACGCTTCCTGGTCTGCTCGCTCTCATTGGCTATTGCAGCCTGACTTGGAATCTTAACTGTCAAGCATGTTTGATATGTGATATATGTGGAAGACTTAATATGTTGAGAGGAATATCTTTACAGTGTTACTTGAAGGTTTGATGATGTTCTTGTATGATGTCAAAATGTGTTGAAAAAGTTTTCATAATGCAACAAAATCTTTAAATTCAATTTCAGCTGGCTGAAGGATTTTATGGATAAGAAGGTTTTTTGGGGGGGGGCTTTTAATGCCTGTATTGTAGAGATTGTCAGTAGATAGAGTCGGAAATCAAGAAGGAAGAGAAAGTGGGGAATAACATGCAAGAAAAGGAGCCACTGGTCGGACTCCAACCTGGGCTGGTTGCTTGGAGGCGATGGCCTCTGTACATGAGGTGCATGCTCTAACCACTACGCTACCAGCGACCCATGGATGAGAAGTTTTAACGTTTTCATCAAGCTTTCTGCTTTGTCTCACTTAAATATTCCCATGCATATAAACCTGAAATCATTCAGCTTCATACTTGGTGGTTTACTAATGAATCTGCGATCAGGTAGAAACCCACACCTTCAGCAAAACTCCCCAAATTCAGATTTTCACGTTTTCCTTTAATCCAGTCAGCGTGGAAGAGGGCTGCTCTGAAATCAGCTTCATCGTCCGTCCTCATGCCTGGCCTGCAGAACTCTTCCATATCCAGTAGCATGGACACTGATATGAGACCTGAACGTAAACAGCCATCCCACCTTCCCTTCAGCAACACTGGCACATACTTTAAACTTCAAAGCTAGAATATAAACACAAGAATCATGCTCAGTGCTGTTAATGGAGAGATTATTCACATTCTTAATGTGGCCAAGCTCTCACAGATCTGCTGTCAGGACGTGTTTGTCTTCTATATTTCCATATGGCCATCAGCTCAGCCTGCCTGCTATTGCTTTTCTGTCATCTCCTTCCTCTCTGTGATCTGAGACTACAGTTCCGTGCTGCCTCTGGCTCTTACCACGAACGGACCCCCTCGTGTGTCTAACTTTTCAGACGAGCTCTGGACTAATGGTTTCTCCTGCGCAGGGATCTGACAGAGCTGCAGCCCCGAGCAGCGGTGAGCACTGTGTTGTCCAGTCGTCTCCACTAGAGATGCTGTCGAGATGTTTCTCAGGGCACTGAGAAGAAGGGAGAGGCAGGTAGAGGAAACATGGCAAATCTCTTAATCCTGCCGGCCCCCTTCTTTTTAAGTCATTAGACCAGGTCTGGAATTCTTGAACGTTATACAACACATTCTTTTCTACTTTTCATTGCTCTCCTCATGCACATAACAAGAGAAAGACTCTGTAGCTTCTGTATTCACTCTGCCACGATCACTGCCGTTCACTCGTACATCTGTGTAAAAGAGTCGCACACAATGCAATATGGTAAAGGCATTTCCACTGGACTTATCCTTGAACCGGCACTCAGACAGATTGATCTGGAGAGGACGGAAGAGGAAAGAGGAAACATGAGCGCTGAAACAAACAGGGTTAGAATCCTCTGTTTAAAGTGAGGGCTTGTCTTTTACAACACTTGGTTTGTGTGTTTTTAACCTCACACACTTCAGTGAACTCGGGTGGAGTGGTGCAGAACACTCAGGTAAACATACAGATTAAAATGTTAATGATGCAAGCCTTTTCTCACTCTGCTTTTTGAGCCCTTTTATTGTCACTCCCCCACTGAGAAACCCCGGGGGCCGCTGAAGGAGCAGCAAATGTACGAAGCTCTTTTAAGTTGTGCCATTATGTGCCATGCATCCATGACAATAGAGAGGAATGAGTCACTGCCAACTCTGAAAGAACATATGCACGCCCTCACTTCTACACACAAGCACACACATACGTTCCTTTCCCTTTGAAGCCGCCGCACCTGACACAGGGCCAGGCAGGGCAAAGGGTGCGTTCAGGGTCAGTGCAATTCAATTATGTAAAAATGTCCAGGGTTAAACAGTTGAGAATATCTTTGCATTTTGGCATTCTCAATGAGATGAGTATCTCGGGTGACCTTTCTGAATGTATCCTGACAGTGCAGGTCAAGTGAAGCACCTGTCCAAAAGCTTCCAGTTGAAACCAATCCGCTGGGAGTACACTGGAAAGCCTGCTGATCCACGGGGAGTGTGCAGGCCAAGCTATCCCTTCCCCGGGGATCAAGGCCACATTTATGGAGATTTACAGAGAAGCATGTTGCGACAGATGACGATTGCACCATGTGGCAGGAGAATGCTTTTGCTACTGACGGGAGGTTGACTGTGTTTGTATTCCCCACTAGGTGAAGGCTTACTTACATTTTTTACCATGCATTGCCAACATTTTAAAAAGATCTTTTTTTTATCACTGTATCACACATACTATACCAGGCCTGTATGGACTGACAAGATTTAAAGGTCACATATTCTCCTCCTCTTCTCCAGTGTAAATAAGTCTCAGAGCTCCTCAAAACATGTGTGTGAAGTGTCTTGTTCTAAATCCACTCTGATCCTGTATTTGATCATGCCTATAAACCCCTCTATTTCAGCCCTGCTCAGAACAGGCTGTTTCTGTGTCTGTAGCTTTAAATGTAAATGAGCTGTGTCTGACCACGCCCCTCTCTGGAAGGGCTCGGGTGGCTCGGGCTTTCTCGCTCCATGCCCTATTGTTTACGGTGAGAAGGCAGACTCAGAGGGCAGAACAAACACCTAGCTGTGGGAGTGTCACCCACCTGGGGGAGGGGTTACTGCCCTTTGTGATGTCATGAAGGGAAAATCTCCAAACGGCCTGTTTGAGCACACATTTTCTGAAAAGTGGAGCAGGCAAAAGACGGAGAGGATGGACTTTTCTCATCATTGGGGGGATTGTAGACAGACTGGGGACACATATTAGTGTTAGAGAAACATGGTGAAGTGTGTTTTGAAGAATATGGGACCTTTAACAAATGCCAAAGCAGGATGCCATTGAAGGTTACATAGGGCATTGAGGATTTTCAAATATGAAAATCTAGTCCCAGGTATGTGTATTCATTGATTTTGGTTTGGTAACATTTTGTATGAGTTAAAGCCAACCTTAAATAACGTGAATTGAACCACTTCAATCATGGGTTAGTACAGATTCCTAACATCCTTCCTTGTTTGTTGTACAGTTTGTTTAATGATTGAGCTTCTGTAATCACTTGGGGCCTCTTTTATCCTCGCTGTCTTATCGGTAGACGGCTAATATTCTTTTAATTCCAGCCAAACTAAAGTGTTGACTTTATTGAAGTCACTCGATGATACTTCAGCCCAGCCTGTTGCGTCAGGAGCCACCGCTAACATCAAAGGCTCCGAAGCTCCTCTTCTGTTTTTTCTTCATATTTCTGTTTGTCTTGCTCCTTTTTTTTCCCCACCGCGCTGCTTCAAATTCCTCCTCCTCCTCCTCCTCCTCCTCCTCCTCCTCCTCACCTCCTCTCTTCCAACCAGCCCTCTCTTGTTTCTTGACAGCTCTTTAAAACGCTTGTAATTCATTGCTTGTGCTTTCAAGGACAAATATGGCTACGTTAACTCAAAAGGCAGGAAGCGCTTAGTTTGCTGAGAGCTTGGAGGAAAAGAGTCATCACCATACCACAGATAAATGCTCTCCGACACACTCCCTCCCTCTCTTCGGCTCCCTGCGGCTCCTTCACTCACTTTTTTTCCCTCTCCACGGCTTTGTGCTTGCCGCTTTGGCAAACACAGCAATCACCTCCCAGCAATGACATTTCATACCAAGTTATTTGATTCATGTATGAGAAGCTGAAAGTATTTTTTACTAGATGTGAAGGCACGTTTGCATCAGCCCTGGAGAGTGCAATTGTCAAAAAGCAAAATATTCAGAGGGCACGGTCGAGTCTTCTGAGAGGAAGCACATTTTCTACTTTTCTGCTTGAACGCTCGGCTCAACGATCCGCAAGAAGAGGAGCTTTCACCTGTGCGACGGTCTGGCTCTTATACATGTATGTGTGTGTGTGTGTGTGTGTGTGTGTGTGTGTGTGTGTGTGTGTGTGTGTGTGTGCAAGCATGACTGAGCCATTGTGAGTGTGTTCACAGCCTGTGTGTGTGTGTATGTGCGGAGGAGGCGGAGCTCCTGTACTGAGATCATTTACCAAACTCTATTAAGCAGGATCAAAGTGACTTAGATCTCTCAGTGCTGCATGACTACAAAAGCCATATTGTAACCCCAGATCCAGGGAGATAACTCTGCTGACAAAAAATGCTTTATGTCTCCAAAAGTCACATGGTCACTTCCACACTGTAACCAGCATGTCCCTGTTTTGACCTCTTTTTTTATCTTCTTCTCAGAAAAGCTTCAGGGTTAGTCCTCATAATGGCCGACATACGTCCCGGATTCATTTACACTTTAATTTGATTGAACAAGTAAAGCCGAGTACAAATGTCAAATTTCAGTCTTTGCCCCCAAAGATGAAGTCTGATCGGCTCTCAGTTCAAAACAATGAATCAGCACTTACTGTAAAATCAGGAGTACAGGACTCAACAGTGTGAAAAACCCATTCATGATCTCCATAGCCGATTTGATTATTAGTCATGATGTCATAACCTTAACAGGTAGACTGACCACGATCTACCTGAGTGTGAAACGATGGTTTGTGCTCCTGTAGGAGACACAAGTTCGTCTGATATCAACCTTGTTTAAAGACTAACAAGGTTTATTCACGATGTCGGGTAAGAGAACTACACTACCCACGATCAGAGTGTCACAGCGACGTCTCTGATTGGTTGGGCTCGCTGTTACCATGGCAATGTTTGTCGCCCCTCCTCACCGAATGCGAACAGATAGTTTCGCTAGCAGGCTAGCTAGTTAGTTAGCTAACAGGAAAGTGAATAACCTTGTCATGCCACAGTGAATGTTGTTTACATTTTCCACAACACAAACTACAAGATTTTAAAACACTCGTATTAACAGCATAAACACGATAACAAGACTTCAGTTACATTTAAGAAGAAGAGGGATCATTCGCAATGGATTGTGGGATGTGTAGTTCCTTGACTCCAGACGTAAATTATGTTAGTTATGCACAGTCTTGTACCTTTGCATTTTTCTCCCTTTTTTTCCGGCATTTTGGAGTATTGGGTTAGAAGGTTGTCATGGTTACAGGCTTCAATCTCTTGATTTAAGGATTTTGTGAAATGTCAACCGAGGATTTGAATGGGGAAATTTACTTCCAGACACTTTTAAGACTTTTTTTTCATCTAAAAGGTCGGCTGCGTATTAAACACCGTTGCGACCAATATACCAGTATAAATTGCTGACACACACGCCATCTTTACCACGAGTGCAGCCGCCATCATTACCTGACACCATTGAAAATTCATCCCCATTCGTTGTGTATTGCGAGCTGTGCTACATATCAACACAGACCAGGCTGGCTGGGCAACTTTTTACATCTTTTCTCTGTCACGAGGTCATAATCATACATTTAAAGAAAACAATGGTTTATTGTTCAGTTACTTAAACTTGTGGAGCGCTCTCTTGAATGAAAGACTCCGAAAGTTAACAAGTGACCAGCGAAGGTGGACAGCGTCTGTACTTCAGAACTTTCACTGCAGGCTGAGAGCTCAACTTCCGTACTGAAGCTAGTAGGAGAGCAAACTCCACAAAGAGAAAACAGATGGAACTAAAAGAGCGACACAGCTGAACAGAAACTGCGACGCTGTAGGCTTCTCTGAACACAATAGAAAAAAAGGTCTAAAATTAATGCTTTTTTAAAAATCTCAATTAATCTCATGGTATTTTGTCCCTTCAGGCTCACCGTAGATAGTCGTCCTCAGCGTCTCCCTGTAGTCTCAGTGATGTAAAAGAAGGACACTGCTGCATCTTTGAATGTCTCATTTCACTTTAACAAACTCTCAGACAGCTCAGCTGACGAGTCCAAAGTCATATCCACCTTATGACATCACACATTGACCTTTGTTACCGTTCCTTTGAGCTGTTTGACCTCAGTTTGGGATCCCTAACCACTTCCTGTTTCTGTGCTTAACTTCATGTCCTAACCTTCACGCTACAGGAAGGGCCTTACTGTATTTCAAAATAAAAGCACACATTAAGGAAAGTACTCTCAGCTTAAGACAGGACAAGAATTCAAAATAAACTAACTTTAATTATTTTCAAATGCGAAATAATGGAATTTCAAAAAAGCGATTAAGAATGTGATTAATCGTGATTAACTATTGAAATTTAGCGATTAACCGTTGTTAAAATTGTAATCGTTTGACCGCCCTACGTGAAACGTAACTTTGGCTCATTAACCCTGGACTACATTTTTAAATAAGTTCCTGTGGATCCATATTTCCTCGGTAGGTTGCATTAACAGTTACTCAGATAATTGGTCGTCCATCCAGAGAATTTAGCTACGGTTAATTGTTAGCGATCTTTATCAGTTTCCCTTTTTCAATCCAGAGGTCAGTCTTCCCGATTTAAGATAATAATAATAATAATAATACATTAGTTTTATATAGCGCTTTTCTAAAACCCAAAGACGCTTTGACAGAGAGATGGCCATTAAACGGTGCAAAGAACGAGACGCCACTTCCAGATGGATTCAACAGAACAATCAGTGAGGAGGTGGCTTGTAATGTTTTGTTTGTGTGAAGAGTCAGCCCAGTGTTTTTTTATCCAGAGCGTAGTTATATAAAACACTGTAAACTGAAAATGACTCGCTTGAAACCACGCCGTATTTATTCCCTCTGTAGCCACTTGCCTGTTGCTAATGACTGCAGCGTGAGTGGGAGGTGAATGATTACTCTCTGTGAACATGGCTGATCATCATACAGCCAGTCACATGCCTGCCAGCATGATAGATGTCTGTTCTCTCAGTCGGACTAAATGAAAAGTGCATGCTTCTGAATCAGACAAAGGGTTAGTATGTCTGCCCGTGTGTAACTGATGTGTTCATCTGCGCTCACCTGCAGGGAGACTTTCCTCTTCCCCTGCAGGGAGTTTGGTTGAAAATGCACAATCCGGCCTGTAGAGACACAAAGTCCCATGTGACTCCCCCTGGAGGACTTGAACTGTTGTCACATGACCTCGTGTCCTACGTGCGCATGTGCATGCTGGGATGCATTTTACACACTCCATTCAATGCAATCAGTCCCACTTAACAACCGTTACCTGTTCATTTAGCACAGTGATCCAGATCCAGGTCACACTTAGTCATCATGCTAAATAGATTTCACGATGGGCAAAATCTCTACAGGTCCATTTGTTTCCAGCAGTCTTTAAATCTCAGTTCTGGATGAAATGACAAGTGATGGTAACATCACTCGGTGGTGAGATCTGTCCACAAGTCTGCAGTAACAGACACTGTGCTGATCTGCTCAGTTCTGCTGCTCTTTCCTCAAACATCTCGTCCTCTCTCGTAGCTTACATTCTCTGTGAAGGTGGTTTATACTCCGGCTCGACAAACGCCATCAGCTCGCTGAAGCCTTCTCCTTCCACAAAACATAATGGCAGCATATTTGCAGCCACCATTTTGTTTATTAGCAGGTTAATCTTCTTCACTCTGGTATCATCACAACGACGTGTGCTAACAGGGTTAGCGCATGATGTGATGCAGACTTCCTGTCTCTGCTGGTTTCTCCTTCTGCTTTAAGCTCATGTGGTGAAACATCAAACTAGTATTTCTATGATGACATGACGATATGCACATTATCGTCATCTTTTGTTTTGTTTTATAAATGTGCTCTCGCCCTTTGGAGTGTCCCTCGAGACTTGCCGTCGCTGCCGTAAAGCGGTTGTTGTTGCTGTAATCTGGCTCGCTGTGCACGTGTGTGTGAAGTTATACGTCTCTGTGCACAGTTTTAGTATATTCAGTTAGATGACACACGTTAACGCTAACTGATGGCTGCACGAGTAATGAAACGTGACTTGAGTCATATCGTACCCATCCCTACTCTCCAGATAATATCGGTCGACCTTTTAATAAATATGAATACATAACATCAAAACTCCTCTTTAGATTATATAACCTTTATTTATGATCTTTATTTGATAGCCCACCACGCTGCTTCTAGTGTTGGGGCGTGTTTCATTTAACCGCGTGATGCATCAGAAGAATCAGTGACCGTGTACAGTGTTTGTATTTCTCCAGGGACGAGACTTAACAGTATGATATGAAGTGATCAATACGACACTTTGTGACGTTCTATATAAAGAAACTTGACCTACTTACCGTACTTTAGTGTCCACTAGGGGGAACATGTCTTGGTCTTTTAAGGGCTCTGGAGGAGCTCGTTCATCAAGTGTATTTAGTTGATTTGAGTGATCTTTGTAAACACAAACAAAGAGGCTGATGGGAGCCATGTGAAGGTTGCAGGTGTGTCTCTGGGAGGTGATGCACAAGGAAGGGAACCAGGTCTTTTACCCGATCAATGACATGCGGTATGAAATGTTTGTCTGTTTGCATCTTCTGAATTAAATGAAGAAAAGTGATTCTCCACCGGTTATTGAGCCTTTTATTGTCTGCGTACGAATCTACTGCAACCATGCATCAGTGTCCGTTTGTTAACTTTAGCGTTTACCTTTTGTTTTGGAGAAATCGCCACAACAGGCTCTGTTGTAATTTCTTTCAACCACGTGATGCATCAGAGTAGTCAGTGACCGTGTACAGTGTTTCTGCAGCTACAAGATGTAACAGTATATGATGTGATCAATACGACACACTGCTGCACATATTTCTGCCTGAATCAATAAATAAAAACAAACATGTAAACAGAGAAGAAGCACAGACATCATGTTGCACACGTCACTTTGACTGTGTACTCTTCATAACAATGTCTTCTGTTGCCGCTCCTCGACCGTCTCGGAGGTCTTTATCGACTGCAAACACTTGACCGCTTCTTTGAAGCTTGCGCTAACAAAGCTGCAACCAGAGGATTATTAGCTTTACCCCAGGTGGAGAGACTGATTCAGCACAGCCATGCTCTGACCTCGCTGCATGCTCCAAAAACTATAAAACCCAAACTTGACTGTACACCGTCCCACCGCTCTCAGGAGAGGACTGCGTATCTAGGAAACACACGTCAATTGGCCATGACCTCCTGACTGCCTGCTCCTAGTTAGACGCCTTCCCTCACTGTGCCTCCCTCTCTTGTGCTAAGTAAATACCTTGGCACCCAGCGGGAATGCTGACAGTCTGCTGTTTAGGGTGCTCTGAGAGAGGCTGGGACAGTCGCTGACTCCGCTCGTGTTTAACCCTCTGCAGCGTGCATTACCAGACACTAACAGCAACGGAAACACAAATGACTTCATCGTTGAACTCACGCTGAATATGCGTTACTATCTTTGCTCTTTCATGCCTGCTTCCTGTGTTGGTTTTCCACTTTGACAGATTATTTTCTACCAATGGCCTTGACCACAGACGAGGACTTTGTGTGGAAGTGATAAAGCCGACTATGTATCATCTGCGTCTGCGTTACATAACCTGTGCAAGAATAACTTTATTTATATAGCACTTTTTACAAAGTAACAAAGTGCTTTACACTTCAAATGAGCTGACATTTCTCCAACATAATCTCTCCTGCAGCCTGAAAGCAAAAAAAAAGTAGACCCTGCTTTCGTGTCAGGCGCCTTTAGTGCACACCGCCTCACTGGAATCAGGTGGGCGGATCAAAAGGCAGGCTTTATTTGAGGGAACAGGGCCGTTTACCTGATAACTTCCTCTGTGTGCGCCGCTCAAAAGAAGCAGAAAAAGAATACTTGAGAGCTAACAAGGCATGTTTTTAGGGCTGTATGGAGTCATATGGTCTGTTGGTGACTGCGGTGGCCAAGCCTCAATCTCCCAGCCTGCTATTTAAACCCCCAGATTGCTGTGCGGGAGCGGAGCAGAGCTTGGTGTTGCTCTTTGTTCTGGGCCCTAGGTTAGCTCGAGCACAGCATTACACCGCAGCAGCCCTGAGAGGCAGCTCTGAAGACTAAAGCAGAGCTGTGTGTGGTTTGGTGTTTGGTCTGCTCACTCTGAGATTAGCGCAGCAGGTTGGCAGAGCGTCCAGTAATGACATGTCTACTACTCTCGAGTCCTTGGACTGTCTGGGACACGCAGGGATACATGAAAGCAGAATGTAAACACACACAAACACACACAGACACCTACACACTCCTTCTACCAGTACAAGTTTGACTTCTACATGTAGAAAAAGCATACTTTGTGGTCACAGACACGGCATAATATTTACAATGTCTGCCAAATGAGATGTGACATGGTCAGCCACTAATAGTGGTGGACACAGATGACACATAATGTTCCACTAATGTCACAGAGTCGAAACCCTGTTTGCACAGCTCTCCGTCTTTGTGAATAATAGTCTGAAAATAAACCTGTGAAACGGAGCGTCTTCCAAATAGCATGTCAGTGTGGATCATAACCAGGGCTGTCAGACCTTTAGATAAAAAATCCCATTTTAATTGTATTTTTTTCCATCATTTGCTTTTATTTTGAATTGTGTTCTGTCTAAGCGTATGTTACTTCCTGTTTGGATACAGACCTACTTTAATTCTGAAAGAAAACAAGGAACTTCTGGTATATCGAAGGTCACGTCTTTGACTTAACCACGGATAAAGGGAGTTCTGTGTGCATACACCGTTCTCAGGGGCCTGTTTCATGCTCTGTTAACTGTAAATGTGAAGCTTTAAATCGTGGTTATTGTTTGAATGTTTTCAGGTATCCTCTGTGAACTAGCCCTGACTGTATTTATAGCAGTGTTTGTCTGTTAGGAACTGAATCACTAAATGCCCTGACACACCAATGAGATCGTCGGCAGGACCGACAGTAAGCGATCGTCACCATAGTTTTTGTGATGTGTCCAGCTCCTTCGCTACTCGCCGGCCCCTGTCAGCCTTTTTTCAGGCTGATTCGACATGTTGAATCGGTGTTGGTCAGCATCAGCGTGGTTGGTGAGAGGAATCACTCTGATTGGCTGTTCAGGGGTTTAACTCCAGCTCTCGACACAGGTTCGAGAAAGCCCCTTGAGCATGCCGCTGTAGTATCCATGCTTTCACCCATTAGTGCGGTTTCTCCTTATTTGTCGCCTCTTCTTTTCTTTTTCCACTAAAAGACCAAGGGCTGACAACGCCAGCGCCATTTTCAACTTTTTATCAGACATTATTCTCGATTAGTAGTCTACCTGTAATACGAGTGGTGACCATCAGCGGTGTGAAAATGGTCTTCTCGTATCATAACAACGGACTACCGCCGCCTGCTGGCATGGAGAGTTATTTCTTCTCACGCGTGTGCAGAACGTACGTGATGGTTGGCCGTCAGCTGTAGCCTTTGCGGTTTGTTTCTAGTGCAACCTTTTTTTGGCCAAGACTAAGGCAACGTGAGGCGACGATGGTCTTCATCGTCACTAGTTCTTTGCCGTCTGCTTGATGTGTCAGGGCCTTAAGACTTGTATGGACTTGGACTTGAGCTTGTATCGTTCTTTTCTAGTCTTCTGACTACTCAAAGCGCTTTCACACCGCAGGTCACACCTACACATTCACACCCTGATGGTAGAGGCTGCTGTGTAAAGTGACCATCAGAAGTAACAAATCCAATGCACATTCATACCCCACCCAAGAAACAGCGGGAGCACCTTGGGGTCAACTCTCAGACATGTAGCTGCAGGAGCTGGGGATCGAACCCTTGACCTTCCGGTTGAAAGACAACCGACTAGTCCACTGAGCCACAGTCGCCCTGTGCACTTATTTCAGATTCATATCATCACAGTTTGCATGTTAACGTTTGACGAGAGTAGTGAACTTGTGGATTAGGAGAATGATGATCACACCTGAGTTAATTTGAAGCTCCGTCCAAGGCTTTGATGTTCTTCCTCTATCGCTGCATTAACGAAGGTGTTCGCCCGGTGCGTCCGTGCATTCTTCCCATTTTACACACGTGTGTTTGTACATGCTTGGAATGTTCTCCGAGGAGGATTTAGTGTTTTCCACGTCTGTGTATCCACTTTGTGCATTTGACCCTGAGTGGAAATGAGTGCATGTTAGCAGTCGTACACTTTTGATTGATGTCATTCCTAATCTGATCCATTACCCTAAAAATCACAACAACGAGGCAGCCAATAACGTTGTTAATGTGATTGTTTATTTTAATCACAAATCAGACTCATCAGGCTGTTAGTTTGATCCCATTTACATCCCGCAGTATTTTATGGATAAAAGTCCTGCGCTGTGCTTGTTTTAGCACTTTGTCCCATATGAGTCAACAGGCTGTTTACGAAGCTGCAATTCAAAACTAAGACCCAGGAGGTGAGCCAAGAGTCCCGGTGCAGTGCCAGGTCCATCTAAGAGAGGGAGGGGAGAGGGGGAGAGGGAGGGAGGGGTTGTGCTGCAGGAGGACAGCAGTGTGTCTTTAGTGCAGCTCTCTGACCTACCTCCATGCCGCTGACTTCCACTGTTTGCCCACTCTGTTAACTATTAGCAAAAGGCTGTGTACCTTGGCTGCAGCCCAACACTCTTACACATACTGTGGCCCATTATCAAAGGGAGACCTGCACTACAAGCCCTGGAGTCTTTCCAAAAAGGCCACAGCCACAGTTTCAGCTTCAAGACATGTCCCAGCACTGAAGTCCTATCTGAGCACTCCCTCAGTCCTTTTTGTCTCCCCACAGCTCTCTCTCGCTCTCTCTCTCTCTCTCTACCTCCCTCCCCTGCATGAACATGCACGTGTTTGCTAAAATGTGCTCGGCAGGTACCTCACCCTCTCACACATCTTTTTATAAGCCTTTCTAATGTTTGCATTCATTTTGCTTTTGTGTGGTTCAAGTGCATAAACAGTGCAGGAGTAAAAAAACAAACCGAGTGCTTAGCCTCAACCCATGAAAGTTTTGTGTTTGCGGATTACATTTTTCAGTGATGCTGCTACTCATGTAAGGCCACTGTGTATCACACTTGCTTTACAATTTGAACAGCAACAATCTAGTCTTAAAGGTAGGGTTGGTCATTTCCTCCAGATCCACTTTTTAAGATTTGGGTTGAAATTGTCTTTAGGTCCTGACAGAAATTAATAACTCATGTGCTCTGAAAAAGGAACAAAGAAAATCCATCATCTGTAGCAGTTGTAAGCCTGTAAAGACTTCAACCAATGTCTGCCACGAGGTACCAATCTGATGAACCAATCACACGCCTCCCTGTCTCCCTGCTCGTTCTCTACCTCTTGCGTGCTCTAGCACACACTCAAAGCGCGTCACCGATGACGGAGGTTATAATGAGTTTTTTCGTCTGCCGTTGTGAGTAGTAAAATGGTCACGTTTTGTGTTACATGTATTATGATAAAGTTTACTTACCGCTGAATGAGACATGAGACGACGTAGTTTCTACTCAATGCAAGCGATGAGCTGAGGTCCACTTCTGGAGCAACGCTGTAGTATGCATGTTTCCTTAATGTCTGATCATATAGGAAGGTCACTTTATAAATTCTCTCACTACACATCTCACTGATTGGACCTTTAAGGCAGAGCTTATTCTGAGTAAAATAGGTGCTGCTATTTGACTGTGAATATAAAACTCAACCTGGGCTGATAGTGCTGCTCATAAATGTTCTCACATCTGTGATCCACATGTAAACACATCAGCCGCTCCTCCTCTACCAAAGAACCAAAAGAGAGGACTGGAACGTGTTATCACTGCTTGATTAATTCATTACCCTGTTATCAGTTTACCACATTGTGCACATTAGGCCTGTTTGTCCGCCAACTCTCATGAAATAACAGCTCCATTATACTGCTATCCTGAGATATCAAACACTGATCCCCCATGACGATCCTATCTGGAGACAACAAAGATGGAGTCACCCACACACGGCTTGATACAGTTTACAGTCAGGACACGGAGTGAGTGATCAAGTGATCAGATCTTACTTCAATCAATCATTGACTCTGAAGTCAAACGACTACATAACGAGCACGCAGACTTGGCCAGAGTCTTTATCTGCATCAGTCCAATTGGACGCTGGCAGAGCAATAAACAAGCTTTCACAGATAGTGAGATATGTGGGTCAGGATCACAAGCGGGCGATTTAATATGGAGGTCGTTATGTAAGTGTGTCATTAAAGGGGGCCTTTGAAGGGCAGAATATCCCAGCGAGTTGTTTTAAGATGAGATATGCTTCAAATTGTGTTTTCAATGCGAGTCTGCGATTGGAATATTTAGTAGTTTATTGCAGTGTCACCGCCGCTTTTATCTGTGTTTGATTTTTACAGATCAGACTTTGTCCCCTGATGCTTCAACGTTCACACAGTTGTGTTTAAAAGGTAAATGTTCAGGACTGATCCTTACTGATATCGTCAAAATAAAAAACATCCTTTATTACTACTACTCCTTGAATCTCTCCAGAGTAAAACTCGTCCTACCTGTACCTAGTGTTGTAGTCAAGACCACACAAACCGAGACCAAGACATACCAGAGACCAGAGTGCTCCCAGACTGAGACGAGACATTTAGGGATCAAGACCGAGTCAAGACCAAGACCATAATTATGACAGAAAAAATCTTCATCTTGTGTGCAGGGGGCGTGTCACTCACTTAGACGTACCACCGGGAAGGTTGCAGACGTAAGAGGGTGATAAAAATCAAATTATGAATGAATTGAAGTTATGTGTTGTTTTAGAAAGAGGAGTTTTCCTTCTAATCACAGTGATGACGTGGACAAAGTCCGCCCAGTCTGAGACCGAGACAAGACCGAGTAAAAAATGCTTTTGATTCTGAGACCTTCAAAAAGTGGTTTGGGACCAAGATCGATTTCGAGTTCTACAACTTCAAAATTACCTGCACCTCCACTAACCTCCAATTTCCACATACTCCATGCGCGCCGCGCACCATGTCACTGTTCGCTGCGAGCGCTGCAATCCGTCTCAAGATCATGCTAGCAGCGCCTGGTCAATTTCAAAATACAACACTACACAGACTCACGATTGGTATTCCATCACTTTATCAACATAACAACGAAGAAGGCACCGAACGAACAACAAATCATCCTCAGAAAGACAAAGCAACATGTTGTTTGCAGTCTGTAGTTCTCCTGTGATCTTGTAGTTCTCCTGTGATCTTGTAGTTCTCCTGTGATCTTGTAGTTCTCCTGTGATCTTGTAGTTCTCCTGTGATCTTGTAGATCACTGTGATCTTGTAGTTCTCCTGTGATCTTGTAGTTCTCCTGTGATCTTGTAGTTCTCCTGTGATCTTGTAGTTCTCCTGTGATCTTGTAGATCACTGTGATCTTGTAGTTCTCCTGTGATCTTGTAGTTCTCCTGTGATCTTGTAGTTCTCCTGTGATCTTGTAGTTCTCCTGTGATCTTGTAGTTCTCCTGTGATCTTGTAGTTCTCCTGTGATCTTGTAGATCACTGTGATCTTGTAGTTCTCCTGTGATCTTGTAGTTCTCCTGTGATCTTGTAGTTCTCCTGTGATCTTGTAGTTCTCCTGTGATCTTGTAGTTCTCCTGTGATCTTGTAGTTCTCCTGAGATCTTGTAGTTCTCCTGTGATCTTGTAGTTCTCCTGTGATCTTGTAGTTCTCCTGTGATCTTGTAGTTCTCCTGAGATCTTGTAGTTCTCCTGTGATCTTGTAGTTCTCCTGTGATCTTGTAGTTCTCCTGTGATCTTGTAGTTCTCCTGAGATCTTGTAGTTCTCCTGTGATGTGTGTACAGCTGATCATGGCCGCGCTCATGTTTCAGAAACTGATCCAGTGGGGCAGGCCTAGCGCCGTCTGATGGAGCAAAACCGTGGCGCTGAGAGTATGTGGAAATTGGGGGTTAGGTATAAACTAGTGTATTAAAATCGAACTCTAAGTGAGCGGGGCGGACATATGAAAACTCCGTCCCTGATTTGATCAGGCGTCAGCCCCGTCACTCTTGAACCAGGTGCTCCCCGTATGAGGTTGACCTGGTCCATAAACACGGCACGCTCGATGGCGTGTCAACACACTTTGAAGTGTGGAGAGTTGTGTGTATATTAAACTTGGAATCTGATTCTTTATAATTGATATGTAAACACGAGCTGCTTTGAAGTGTGTGTGTGGCGCAGACTGTCTCTGTGAGCGTGATGTCAGATATCCTCGGGCTGTACGCTGCTCTGTTCACCTGGAGAGATAATACCCACAACCCACCACCTCTGCCTGGCTCACTTCCTCTCCGCAGCAGGAAGTAGTATCCACTTCTTTATAACATGATGAAGCACTGACGGTAGCTTCTGGTGGGAGCCTTATCTCTGCATCTTTTAATTACCTCTGAGCTGTCGTGCTCGCACTTCTACGCCGGGGGGGAATCATTAGGTATACAATAGAAAGGTTTCACTTTAATCCTTGACCTGAATGTGCTTCATCGTATATTAAAGTAATTTTACATTCATAATAGCTCACCTGCAATTATCCCTCCTAGTTTGCAGGAGCAGCACGCAATCTGCTCTGACACACAACGTTACTCCAGCAGCGTGTGTAAGTGTGGAGTTATAAACACGTCCAACGGGGAGAGACAGAAATCAGCTAGTGGAGTGATGGTGAAAATGTGTAGCTTGAGGAACCTGGGACAGTTTAAGCAACAAGTCGATAACACAGAGGCTTCTCAGGCGTCATTAAGCTGCAGAGATTTATGACACTGCAAGACAAGCATTCGCAAAAAGTCATGGCAGTGATTATTTCATCTTTGAGTCTCATGATTAAAGTAAACACACTGCTAACATGCTAACATGCTAACGTATTTAACATCAAAGTTATGTGGGTTAGTATGCTGACATTTCTTAGTGAGCTCAGTAGCAACACATTAATCGCGTGTCATTGAATATTCAATCACATGTTTGATTTCATTATTTTGCTTTTCAATGATGTTTTTTTATGCTTTTATTTTGTATTTTCTACAGCCTTTTTCAAAAGTCATTTTTTTGACCTTTTTGCCTTTATTGTAGAGGAAATCTGAAGACAGACAGGAAGTGACAGGTGACATGTCGTATTCAAATCCACTGCCGCTGCAATGAGGACTACAGCCTCTGTACATGGGGTGCGAGACATAACCGCTAGGCCATCCGGCTCCCCTATTTTCTACTATCTTAAACTGAGATTACTTTACTTGCTGTGTGCTTTTATTTTGAAATACAGTTAGGCCCTTCTGGTAGATGGAAGGTGAGGACATGAAGTTAAGCACAGAAACAGGAAGTGGTTAGGGATCCCAAACTGAGGTCAAACAGCTCAAAGGAACGGTAACAAAGGTCAATGTGTGATGTCATCAGGTGGATATGACTTTGGACTCGTCAGCTGAGCTGTCTGAGAGTTTGTTAAAGTGAAATGAGACATTCAAAGATGCAGCAGTGTCCTTCTTTTACATCACTGAGACTACAGGGAGACACTGAGGACGACTATCTACGGTGAGCCTGAAGGGACAAAATAGCACAGGACAGTGGATAGAGTTGGAAACCAGGGAGAGAGAGAGAGAGAGAGGGGAATGTCATACAATAAAGGACGAACTTGAACTCGGGCCGCTTGCTTGTAGGACTAGTCTCTGTACGTGGGGCATACGGCTACCGGCACCCGTTAATGTGGAACATCTGAATCTAGTTGAGTATAAATCAGAAAGTAGTCGAGGCGGTTTATTCAAATCCACATATTTGAACTTCATGATAGCACGAAATTAAAAGTTATGAGAATTCCTCCTCTGGGATCCATGAATGTTTGTCTGCATTAAATATTTTCTATCAACTCTTTGTGTGTGTGCGTGCATGTGTGTGTGCGTGCATGTGTGTGTGCGTGCGTGCATGTGTGTGTGTGTGCGTGCGTGCATGTGTGTGTGTGTGCGTGCGTGCATGTGCGTGCGTGCATGTGTGTGTGCGTGCGTGCATGTGTGTGCGTGCGTGCATGTGTGTGTGTGTGTGTGTGCGTGCGTGCGTACATTCTCATGTCAACTCGGTGTGTCAAAGCAGAATGTTACAAAACACTGTGTACAGATTTTATAGGCGTTGACTACAATCAAATTACCTGCTTTATTCTACGTGCCTGTTGGCAGTAGTCCTGTTGGTTTTCTGTCTCGCTGAGCTGCAGAGCTCTTTGTTGTTTTCTTATATAACAGTTTGCACACAGAACTGAAGCAAGTGTTGGTTGCAAGAGAGATTAGCTCAAAGACTGGTAAGTCGAGATTTAGTCGTGACTTTTAGAAGGCCCATTTAATAACAGGTGTTTGGTTGGTTCCCAGAAGACAAACACTGAGTGCACTTCATATTCTGCTGCTGCTACAAACCTCTCATTACAATATGCAGTGTTTGCAAAAGCCACAATACAAACTATCAAGTCTCCAGTTTACATTTCTGCTGAGAGGTGGAGTCAGTAGAAATGTTCGTTACAGTTTGTAAACATTCCAACGTGGCCCCTCCTCCTGGGCTCATCACCCCCAGAAGCTCTCGCTCACTGCAGGATGTAGTGTGTACGTTTACTGCTTGTAGCTACACTGCAAGCTAACGCACGCTAGCACAAGCTAACCGCCGGTGTTTGTCATCTGCCTGTCCAATAGGAAGTGGACCAACTCCACGTCTGCAGGTAAAATGCTGCATTCATGTGCTGCTCAGCTGGTCCAATTTTCCGTGTTGGGAAGTTGTTCTTCCGACTTCAGTGTGTTCAAGTGATTTCAGTTCGGAAAGTTGTTGTTGTAACAACAGCAAAAACAGTGTGGATGCTACGAAGAAGATCTGTGGAATGTGACTTACAAGTGATATTTTATATTTTGCCCCCATGTGATGATGATTCTGACGTCAAGTCGGCAAGTCGGGCACCTAATTCTTTTCCGAGTTGTTGTTGCGTCTTGAGCAGGTGTTCGTGTGCATTTTACAACTCGAAAACTCATTTTTCCGATGTATCCGACAGCACATGAATGCACCAAAAGCCAACACAAGGTACACCCTCGTTTTAGAACGAACTTTATCCGCTTGGTGTTTCACCTCACTGTGATTATATTTTCATATTCACCAGTTTGAATCGCGTCCAATCACTGAATCGTATCCTCTCCTTAACTCACCTGCTGCGCTGTCATTGGCTGGAGGAAACACACAAGCTCCGCCCAGAAACGTCCCGAGTCAACCAAAACAAACCAGAACAGTAAAATCCAATCAGAGGACAGAGTCTCTGCAGACACAGTCACCACCACACATGTACGGAGGACCAGAAGGGACGATGGAGCAACTTCACTTTAGTCTATATTTAATGTTATAGGATTTAGCTACTGACTGCCTTTAAGCTAGTACGTCATTATGTGTAAAACACACAGTTACTCTTCAACGGTCTAAAGGGGCAAAACTTTAACTCAACCACACAAGCCAGACAGTACACACACACACACACACACACACACACACACACACACACACACACACACAAAGGCATAACATGCCAGTGGTTCAAGTGCACAAGGCAAGCAGGGAGACAAGAGGACACAACCGTTCCGAGGGTTTCTCCTCCACGCCTACGACGCCTTTGTTTCCTCGCATAATGTTTTCCTTTTGGGTCACCTCTCCAGCCTTTTAGAGCAGTGAAAGTGGATCTGTGCGGGGCCTCTCCATTACATAGCCCATCAGATAGGCAATGCTAGATAAGTCCCCCCTGTATAATAAATGTCTCATATTTGATCTTCACAGGTGGGAGCGGTCTCACAGCGGCGTAGCCAGGCTGCCTCTCCTGGGACAGCTTGCACAAACAACTGCTCTTAGAGGAGAGGAAAAAGACGCGGCGTCTAGTTGAATTCTTCACTCGCACATTTTTTTTAAAATCACACCATGATGTAGCCGTTTCCTGAGACCCTTTATGTGGCTGCGTGGGAAGGTCAAAAGTTAACATGTCCTTGCTTACTCAGCCTGACAAAGCTATATGGTGCAAATCATAAACGGGTTAACCCCAGACCTCCAGCCCTCGAAAGAGAGAGATAGAGAGAGAGGGTGCCTTTGACTGGGCGGTTCAAAGTTCAGACGCAGGCCCCGACAATCATTGACACAATAAAGCGACACCATTTTAATGGAAGGAAATCAAAGGGCAATATAAGAAGGCTTGGCCACACAACAGACAAGAGATCATAAATACAGCGGGGAGTAAATAGTGGAGGCAGAATGTCAGGCCGCCTTGTTAGCAGGTGTAGTGTTGCATGGCTGCGGTCTGAACGGGACGCTCTGGAGACATTGGAAGCAACCCTAGCTGTGAGTTATGTGTTCCTAGCTGCACAGGCATGCAATACTCCTTAGCATTCACCAACACTCAGAGCCGTGGCCTGTCAATCATTTCCAGGGTGACATTTTCCTTGAAGATGATTGGCCAACCAGGGGAGGGCGTGTTTCACTAGACGACCCACTACAAGCTCTCCCTCTCAGCCCCACCTATCGCTGAGGTTAACTCTCGGACACTGGAAATACAGCGACCTGATTCTGAGCTGTGAGCTGCCACACGAGTTGCATAAGTCTTGACCATAATATGAACGAGAGTTTAACACACATTCATGAAGTGGATACCGGAGGAAAAGTTTGATATTGTTAAGAACAGAGAGCAGCGTTCTGAAGGAAAATGAGCTGCAGGTGGTTACTTTTGTAGAAGTTGAATAATGGAGAACTTTGAATCTCTTAGTTAAACATAGTAAAGATGTGGCTTTGAAACTTTGGGTTGTTCTCTGCTTTATTATTATTAGTGTGGCTGATTTCATGTTTATAGAAAAAATCTTCTTCATAAAAACATCATCTCTGGTATTAGAAACAGGCAGCTGCGCATCGTATATAACACGGATATGTTTATCTATTACTCTGCTGGATATTCGTACAATTAATAGATGGTTTGTCAGAAAGGTCCCCAGAGAGAGCCCAGAGGGACTCCAGATGGAGAACAAAACCTGTTACACTAAAGGACCCGGTTTAACATTTTTAAAAATTATATTTTAAAGGTCACATATTATTCACAATCCTCTTCTCCATGTTTCTCTAACACACGTGTCTCTAGTCTGTCTACAAACCCCCCAATAATGAGAAAAGTCCATCCTCTCCGTCTTCTGCCTGCTCCACTTTTCAGAAAATGTGTGCTCAAACAGGCCGTTTGGAGATTTTCCCTTCATGACATCACAAAGGGCAGTAACCCCTCCCCCAGGTGGGTGACACTCCCACAGCTAGGTGTTTGTTCTGCCCTCTGAGTCTGCCTTCTCACCGTAAACAATAGGACATGGAGAGAGAAAGCCCGAGCCACCCAAGCCCTTCCAGAGAGGGGCGTGGTCAGACACAGCTCATTTACATTTAAAGCTACAGGTAGTTTAAAAGGAGGAGAATATGTGACCTCAAAGACTTGTCAGTAAACGAATAAAGTTTTTCTCTCCGGTGTTGACACATTTCAACTTAGATATGAATGTTATGAATGCACCGCTATCTCCACTTTGTAAAACAAGCTAACAAGCTGGAGAAAGGTGAAAGAAATCAAAGAAACGTTTTCCTGTAAGATGCTGTCAGAGCCTTGTAGAGCCCCCTCCTTCCTCCTTCCTCCTTCCTCCTGCCTCATTCTCGTCCATTTAAAGCTAAAGTCTATGTGAGCGACAGGAAGGAAGATAGAAGCGGGCGTTAGGTAAAAAACGTCACGTTGCACTGATTCAAGCTGCATCGCTCGCAGGCTGTTGGGAAACTAAAATAGGAAACACATTGAATCCATTGTGGGTGGAAAATGCAAAAAGGCAGTAATAGATGATATAAACATATTGCATTGTATTCCCTATGTATTGTTTATTTTGTTTTTCGTTGCATCTCAGAGTTTGTCTGAATGCTCCAGTTCACTGACTAATAATCTACACATCAGTTTTGTTGTACTCGAGAAAGGTCTTGGTCTCAAGACCGGTCTAGAGACCACTTTCTGAAGGTCTCAGTCTCGTCTCGTAATCAAAAGCATTTTGACTCGGCCTTGTCTCGGTCTCAGACTGGGCGGACTCCGGATTTTAAATCAATCATTACTGTGATTAGAAGGAAAACGCCTCTTTCTACAAGAACAAATAATTTCAATTGTACTTTGATTTTTATCCCCCGGTTCAGGCCGCAGCCTTCCCGTGTTACGGTTTAAGTGAGTGACACGCCCCCTGCACACAACATGATGATTTTACAGAGATGGTCTTAGTCTTATCTCGGTCTCGCCCTGCCTTGGTCTTGGTCTTGACTCGGTCTCTGAGCACTCCGGCCTCGGGTGTGTCTTGGTCTCCGTTAGTGTGGTCTTGACTACAACACTATTACACATCCGGGCTTTAACTCTTGAGTTCACCTACCTTCAGGATGGATCTGAGCCCAGCTCTGTGTTGTTGTTGTTGTCACTGTTTGTATCCAGTATCAATGGAAACAGGCTTTTCCTTGTTGTTATCTCCCCCTCTGTTTCCTCCACCATACATATGCAGTCATTGTAACCTGCACGCTTTCCTCTGTCATCGTCTACCAGCTTCTTCTGGTCCCTTTATATTTTTAGATCTCTTATCTGATATCGTCATGGTGATGCAGAATGAACAAGCCTTTTAGATAGCTGCAGGTTTTTGTTGGCAGTGCTTTGATCAGAGGGGCCTTTTTATTTTGTCAAGAAGCTTGAGAAGCCGGGAGGGAGCTGGAGCGACAGCGAAGAGGACGGAGGAGCAGCAGAGTGTCCCATTACTTTGAAAAAGTTCTTCAGTTTGAAGTGTCCATGAACCTGCATTTTGATCCTTGATATTCATGAAGTGGATGTTTACTACAGCTGAATGTGAAGAACGTCACATCATTTAAACTCCAAGCTATGCTAAGGGGAAGAGACGTAATAAATCCATTAAGCATTTCATTGGGTGCTAAATTAAGACCGGACCAGGTCTTAGGGCGCTTAGGGACCAGGTCTTAGGGCGCTTAGGGACCAGGTCTTAGGGCCCTTAGGGACCAGGTCTTAGGGCGCTTAGGGACCAGGTCTTAGGGCGCTTAGGGACCAGGTCTTAGGGCGCTTAGGGACCAGGTCTTAGGGCGCTTAGGGATCAGGTCTTAGGGACTGTGGGGGTGAAGTGTGCTTAGGCACGGTATGCCCTTAGTCTAATTTGGTCAGCAGTGATTATTGGCAACTATGACCCACTCACAGATATATTGGTTGTTTTCTGTGCAGATAAGAAAACTTTTTTCTAAAATATAAACTTTCTGCAGCACATTTAGCAGCTCAGCAGTCGGTGGCCTCGATCGTGCCTGGAGATATGGGTTCAACATCCACATGAGAATGTTTTACTTTTATTCCAGCACTTACTGAAAACCGTCTTGTCATCGATTGACACAAAGCATGCCTGCAACATATGTGGACGATGACGTGTTGTTGATCTTTGTGAGGTCGTATATGGTCGTACACACGTGACTCAGCCAAAGCATGAAGTTTTGGATGGCGCGTGTATCAGCTGGAGTGATGTCTGTTGCATTGTGGGATAGGGGAATGGAGGTATAGACGGAGAATGTGTGCAGATATGTGCGTTCCCATTCGTGTTTGTGCGCTACAATGTAGGTGTTTGTGACGGTATGTGCGTGTGGAGTTGTGCATGAGCGCTGAGCCCCTCCATGGTGAGGTCATTGCTCATTGGCCCTTTTGTGGGGGTAAGGTTGGGAAGCACTGATGCCTGCTACACAAGGGGAGTGTGGGAACCAACTGGTGGATGCACAGAGGATGGGGGGTGGGGGTAGGAGATGAGGTAAATGTTCTGGAGCTCAACAATCAGCATGTTGATGTCTTCACTGGGTGGCCTAGTTCTATGGGGGCTGCAGGACAGAGCAGGTCGCTGGGTCTCAGGGCATCATGGGAGCAGGGACACACACGGCACCATCCTGCTGGACATGATGGATGAGCTGCTCTCTGCTAAAAATAACAAGATGGAGTCATCACATGGGGTGTCAAAGTATGACTTCCACTCAATACTGAGTCCAAACTCATGCAGCAAATGATGGACTTAAGGGCTGCTGTGCACGGGAAACAAGCCCGTTCATGGAAAGGCGAGATTAGAATGGAATAATAGCGATTACAGTTGATAACTGTAGTGTTGTCTTGTTATTTAAGGGTTGATGATAGCATTGATTGCTTTTGCCTCGTTGAAACACGTACGTCTCCTGTAAGAGCTTTAACGGTTTACGAGTTTAAATCTCTGTCTTCTGTAAAAGTAGCATTTGCTCCGTTGGTGAACAAAACAGTTCAGTTTACCCTGAGCTTCCCCCGGATGTGATCGTACCCAACTGGCTAATTGTAGTTTTGCTAACAGGGCTAGAGTCCAAAAAGTGTCTATTATTGTAGGTTGGGCGCTGCTTTGTTGGCGAAACATCACAGGTGAGAGTGTTGGGTCTGTGATTTGTAGCTTTGGCACATTTAGCATCCTTCACAAATAATGATTAGCCTTAGCTTCTCTCTGGAGATAGCATGCACTGTCATGGTGGTGATAGATTTATTCCTCCCCGTAAATCTGTTGTCCAAAGACGAAGCATGGTTCTCTTGACAGACTAAGACACCCAAGCTGCTCTTTTCCTTTTTTCAAGTACAGTAGGCTCCTGTTGGAACAATGCCCCCCCCCCCCGCCTCTTTAGAGTGAAATATCTGGAGCACTCAAGGCCTGTCAATGAAAGGCCAGCTGTTCCTGTACAGGCCTCTGTTAGATGCCTGCCTCGATATTCAACCCGCCCCTCAAACTCTCCCACAAACACACACAGAGCACAGGCTCGTGCGAAAACATGAAATGCCATTACGGTGGGCGTCAGGTTACACGGGCATCGCACCAAGCTATGTCCCCGCTGCTAACGAAGGATTTAGTGAGAAACTTGAATGCTAGATTGCTAACTGCACACCCAGCGTGGCTCTGTTGACTGACTCTTCTGTTCAGTCGCAGTTCTCAAGGCTCCTGGTTGTCATAGCACAATTCTGTTAAAGTTAACCATAGGACAGAAATAGACACGGCAGTCTTTAATGTTTGGGTCTCCTCAAGAAAACACAGGCTGCTAGCGAGACCCCGAGGAAGAAATGAAGGCTTATGTGTCCAGCTTGTATGTGTCTGTGAGGGAATAGATCTTAAACTGTCTCCTATAGAAAATAAAATATAATGACAGCCCATGTTACCCTCTCATTATCCATGACTAGCTTCAAAGCAACAATATGTGACTTGTCAACCTTAAAATAGTCGTTTTAAAGTCAAACGAACAGTACAATAACTTCGAACAGGGAGAATGGCGTCTGCCTCCCGTCCACAGACCGCCACAGTCGTCTGCTTTCAGCTCTATGTAACTTTGGCAGCGGGCCGAGGTCATCTCATGAGAAGTGCGTACGTCTTTACAGCACTAGTTCACACAGCAGCCTTCAGCTACAAAGCAGCCAGTTAGCCCGACAGAAAGTCGTCTAACCCGAGTTATGTCTCAGGTTTGCTACGAATAAATCAATAAATCCATCTGACACCAAAAAGTCATCTCTTTCCTCGTCCATCTCCATCGACTCCTGTCAGCGATCGACTCCTGTCAGCGATCGACTCCTGTCAGCGACCGACTCCTGTCAGCGATCGACTCCTGTCAGCGATCGACTCCTGTCAGCGATCGACTCCTGTCAGCGATCGACTCCTGTCAGCGATCGACTCCTGTCAGCGACCGACTCCTGTCAGCGACCGACTCCTTTCAGCGACAGACTCCTGTCAGCGACCGACTCCTGTCAGCGACCGACTCCTGTCAGCGATCGACTCCTGTCAGCGATCGACTCCTGTCAGCGATCGACTCCTGTCAGCGACAGACTCCTGTCAGCGACAGACTCCTGTCAGCGACAGACTCCTGTCAGTGACTGTCACAGCTGTAATTTGTGTTCAGCGTCACTTTAAAAGCACATCTCATGCTGATATTCACCAGGTACGATGATCACTGCTGATCGTAGGTTAAGCATTTGTTATTAGTGGTGTTTTGGAGCAGTACTTCTCCCCAGGTTTCCCCCGATGTCATTTTTGAGCTTTAAAACAAAAACAATACTCTTATAGTTTCCAGCTTTGTGAAAAGTCTCCGTGTGTTCTCCACATGATGTTTCAATGTTCATAACTTATCCACACAGTATGATTGATAGAAATGAGATTTTGGTTCTCTGAATATTTCCACATTTCAAGCCCAGCAACAAACTAACTCTCAGTTGACTGATGGCACAGTGTTGTTGCAGATTGTAGCGTTGGTGTTTTTGCTCGTGTGGAGGGATTGGTTTCATTACAGCACGTGGTAGACATGCTCTGCATAGCCCGAGGATACAAACTAGATATCTTTTGCATCCGATATCAGCTCGGATCACTTCTTGAGTCTGGTCCATCACAGGCTGCGTCACTGTTTTTCCTTCCAGCAGAGGCTCTTTCCCTCTCTGAGCGCTGCTTTTAAGCTGTCAAGGAATTATTATTCCTCCACTTTTTTCAAGCCTGTGTTTCATTTTTCAAAGGTTTTTTTCCAACTCCTACTCTTTCTCTGCATTTCTCTTTGTCAGAGTCGGGTTAGCTTAAATGAGTGGACTCCATTGTTACTTGGGGCAGCCGCCTGCTTGCAGCTGTGGATGAAACTATCTGGTGTATTTGGCACGGCGCCCGTCTTGGGCCTCAGTTTTCTAACAGGAGGAGGAGGAGGTGGTGGAGGCCAACACATTGGATGTGCTTGATGTGGCCTGATGGACAGCAGACAGCTTGCCATGTTTGCAGGAAAAACAAGAACGCTCTGCAAAGGAAAGGAAACCGACTTTATAGTAGAAGAGACAACTCCGTTGAGATCAGTGGCTTGTCCGTGTTTTGCTTGTTTACATGGCCCATACAGGAAACTCTGTATACGACAACATCAAACTACTGTAAACTCTTCCTTAATCTCTGAGCTCCACTGTCCCCACCGTCCCTCATCAGACACAGCTGACAGACAAAACATTCACATCTTATCATTTGTCCACCTGGTGATGAATGACTCTGCTGTGCCCAACGACTCTGCCCCAGTATTTCTGAAACTTTATAAATCATCTCTGACATCAGCTGAGGGTCCCATAGTCTCACTCAATACACATCACACATATCAGAAAGTATGTCATGTGTGAGCTTCAGGGTGTTTGGTTGAGCTCTTCAAGCAGAACCAACACCACCGCTGAGATATGTCGGTATCTATCTGCACATTATGGGATCAGTGTAAATATAGAAAAAGGAGGCACATCACGTAGGTTCAGGGCAGACAGCAGACTGAGGAAGAAGATAAACCAGCGTTTGGACCAGGGGTCTTCTCATCACCTAAAGAAGACCCCTGGTCCAAACGTTGTGATCAATGACAACTTTTTGTGGCATTTGAGCAAGTGTGCCGGCCGATCTTCTTCCTTCGTAAGTGTTAATATAAACTTAAACTTTTTAGTTGACCTCATGTCGTTATTTTACTTATTTTTGCCTCCTGAGACCAAAGTTTTCAATCCTCTTATCACCATCTGCAGAGCATCACAGAAGGGCTGGGTAGTCCCAACAACACCATGATACGATAAATATCTCGATACAGAGGCTCGGTTACGATATGTGTCGAGCTACACGTTGATAATAACACAGAAATCACCACCACAGCTTTTTCTTCATTGTGGAGAATTACAGCAAAGGTGTAGATGTAAGGCTCCTACAACTTAGGACACTTCAAATTCATAATGCAGATAATCCCAGAACTCTTGATTAATGCAGTTTTAATATCTTTATTGTTAAAGTAGCCCTCTCTGTTTAAATCTACTTATATTTGCAAGAACATCTTTTCGCTTTACATCTGCTAACTACAATTTCTTTTGTAAAACTTTGACACAGCGTGCCTCTCACTCATTACTCATTCAAATAAAGCATAAAAGTGCTTCTGTGATCTTCCGCTTGTTTAGAAGTTGTGGAAAATGTTGACTTGAAAGTGTCATAGGCCCTGTGTAGCGAGCCTAGCTGTTGTTGCTAGCGCCTTGTCATGTGAACACGGAGGTTTGTCGTGTTGCTGCAGTATTTTACCTTGTTTTTTGCAGAGCTTGCATATTGCACGACTCGTTTCCACGACTACCCGACCTAAAAAGCCTCTGCATGTTTCTAATAAGCTCCACGAGCAGAAACGTGCTCAAACTAGGATCAATATTGGAGATGCTTTTGAAAAATGGAGAGAGGTTAGAACGCAGAAAGGTTTACAGACCGATGCAGAGCTGGATAAACACTGAAGCTTCAGTGTCCACCACATGGTGACCTGCGTGAGCATCCACTCTAGAGAGGGGGGGGGGGGGGGGGAGACAGCTCTCTACAATGTTTTGAATTTGGACTGAAGTACCCATTTTAAACACTAGGTGTCAGAGTTACATACTGCTCTTTACTGATGAAGGGCCATAATCACTGCAGTTCTGACTTTTAACACAATAACTGTGACTGAATGCTTGACTGTGCATTCTTAACTTTAACCATGTAACACAGTTTGATTGTATCACTCTCCTCTGAAGTGAAAACATGTGCAGTAAGAGACGGGATCTCACTGTGTGCTTCACTGTGTGTGAGTACGTGTGTTGGGAAAATCTTGAAATTCCAACAGAGTACGTGCTGGACAGGAAGAGGTTTTTGAAAGCCAAACGCTCTGCACACCTGCTGAAGTCATTGTTGAGTCACTGGTAGTCATCCTTCACAATATTGTTGTGCTGTTTTGTGACTCGAGGAAGTCTTCAATTTGTTGTCATGCTTGGTGGTTTTGGTTTCCAGGGGCAGACTGACCATGCACCCAGACTTCTGTAGCACATGCAGAGTATTTGGTGTTTGTGCTGATTTCATGCTACTCTGATCAGCAGCTGAGCGGGTTACTGTAAGTGGCCAGGATGGAAATAAAGGATCTGAATGAAAGGAGACAGATTACATATTCATCTGGCCCATTTAGAGGAAGTGAAGCCTACAGAGATGTCGACGCACACTGACAAACACAAGATTGCTCACAGGTGCGACTGTGTATCGCTCAGTCCTTTTCTCTTTTTTCATTTCAGACGCTTGTGTTTCGCCACCTTCAGCTCGCCGTGTTTTATCGTAGGCCCTCATCTTCCTGGTCTTGGCGGGTTTCTGCATGTACAGTCTTTGTCTCTTATCGCTTGTCTACCATGCTTATCAGTCCCCTTTTATGTGCAAGTTTTTTCTTTTTTTCCCCCCTCTTGTCTTTTGTCGGCATGCTTTTAATTTTCCACAGTTGCTCACAATAAGGTCCTTCATAGTTCTGCTTCAAAGCCAGTGATGTTTCCGTCCTCACTGAGAGGCGAGAGAGTTTCAAACAGAACGCGCCCAGTCAGTGAGGTCGCTGGTGTCGCCGAGGAGGAACGGAGAGGTGCAGAAATATCGTGGACATACGTGGAGTAGTAATCTGAAATGATGGTTGTTATTGAATATACTCTGCTGTAGTCACTGCAGAAAATACCTGTGACAACATAAACCTTGTGGGCTTACTCGCTTTGTGTGATGTCTTTTAACTTATATACAATAAGTAAAGCCAGTTGAACTTGAGTTATAGCTCTATTGTCTGTACTGCATATTTCATACACTCCTCTGTTTCTTGTATCAGAAGTTCCAGCAGTGGCGGCTGGTGCATCGTTCTCCAGGGGGAGCATATTTCTCACAGAACAACCTGGATGTACAGCTAAATGTGTTAGCTTGATGCTAACACATACAGGAAAATGCCATTAACTGGCTAACCGAAATAAGCATCGCTATAATTTTAAACGATTTATTTGACTTAGCACACTCAACAAACAGCACCATGTGCACTCGTACTTACAGACATGTTTTCTGAACTCTGTGGAGGCAAACTTAAAAAACTGCTGACTCATGCTAGTCTGGTCTGCTGCTCTGATCCAGTGACACTGCATGATTCTCTCTTTATGTCTCAGTTCATATGACGTGTCCCTCCTCTGCCTCCCTCTGGGTGGTGGTGTGTAATGAGTTCCTGTGCGCATTTTTCCAGCGGCCACTGAAGCTCCTATCTGGTATTGAAGAGGAGAAATTAGCAACTTGTTATGCGAGTCAGTGGACGCCCTGAGCGCTGGATTTTAGCGCCTAAGACGAGAAACAAGCACCCAATCATTAAACAGAATGTTTTTTACAATAATAGTTTGAGATTATCTGCGTCACTGTTTCTGCACTGTCTGCTAACAAGGTCAACCAAGCTTGGTGTTTTCCGCTGTTTGCCGTCTTGATGCTAAGCTAAGCTAGTTAATCTGTCAGATACAGACACGAGGCTGGTATCAGTCCTCTTCTCTAACTCTTCCCAACATGTCCACCATTTCTTATAAACCCTGCTACTCTGAATCACTAATGTGTGAGGAGTGCACAGGAGACTTCTGGCATGAATCTCTTCCTCCTTGGGGGTCTCTTAACCAACAGGTGTGATCATGTTTTTGATTCATCCCCGATTTTTCCTTCTTTCCCTCGTCCTTCCCCACTTTCTGCCGTGATTGGCCTACAGGGCCGCGTAGACGCCATGCTTCTGAACAGATCCACACCAAAGGAGCGCAGCAGCTCAGCTGTCGCAGGTCTGTGCCTAAGGCCAGATCCATCGCGTGCAACCACTTCAGCCTCTAATTAAGCTTCTGAAGAGAGCGACAGCCTTTATTAAGAATAGAGATTTTTTTTTTGCTTCCTTCATATTCCACGCCCCGGCTGCTACAAAGACTGGAAACTAAATAAAACGGGCCTTTGGTTTACGCCCTTTTTTTAACCTCTACGCTGCTCCATTTGTCAGATCTATAGACCTTGTGATATATTTCTTTTTTAAATGAAGAGGTCTGATTTGAATGAGCTTTGGCATCTTGTTTGCTGGTGGTGATGATTGTGAACGGGGGGCTGCAGCCACTTGAAGGGGGATGACTCCTCCAGATGATCCTGTGTGTAGCAGCAACATGGACGCAGCTGGAATTGTTATCTCCTTTGATATTAAGGCCGCATGTAATGTGGAAAACACCCTGGGCCGGCTTCACTTCCTCCTCAGACGTTAGGGGTTTCACATGCCAGTTGGTTTTATAATCCCCTCGAGATTTGTAGTTTATTCCACTGGAATCAACCTTAGATATTTCCCCATCGCTCAGAGAATCATAACATTTAGTTTTGCTCTCTCTGAACCTAATTAGGCACAAATGCTGTTTGGCATGGTGGTTAGCTTCTGATCACACGCTTTGAAGGAACTGAACTAAAGGTAATTAATTCACACCTGTGGTTCGTGTGATACTATGATGCCAAACTCAGTGACCATGTAGGTGAGGCCTGGAAAACAACAATTATGCTGGAGTGTTTTCCTCTGGGCCTTTACCACTAATGCGACGCTCCTTCAAGATGATTGCCTGAGATTCTTAGTGCGTCTCCCTCGACCTTAACAACATGTTCCTTTGGAGGGAGTACGAGGGAGGAAGTGCTTTGGATGTCACTGCCCGTGTACCCAGAGGGGTTGCATGTTGAGGCACACCCCTCCCTCCTCCCCTCTTCCTTTGCCACCTCCCCTTCACACCCTTTGCACTGATCTTCCAGCACATCCGTGTCTCCCGAGGCAACAGTCCAGACCGTCTCCTCCTGTACCAGAACTGTCTGAACTGTGGGGTCCACACAAAAAGACAAACACACACACTCACCGTAACACACTGCCAGATTCACTTCAGCACTCCTGTGGTACAATGATGCAGACTTTCTCGTGTGTGTGTGTGTGTGTGTGTGTGTGTGTGTGTGTGTGTGTGTGTGTGTGTGTGTGTGTGTGTGTGTGTGTGTGTGTGTGTGTGTGTGTGTGTGTGTGTGTGTGTGTGTGTGTGTGTGTGTGTGTGTGTGTGTGTGTGTGTGTGTGTGTGTGTGTGTGTGTGTGTGTGTGTGTGTGTGTGTGTGTGTGTGTGTGTGTGTGTGTGTGTGCGTGCGTGTTTGAGTGTATGTCAGAGGAATGTCTAAAGTAAACCACCAATAGTGAGTGAGGTCTGTGCAGCTGTTCCCTGAAGACACAGATGTTTGCTCGTATCTTAACATTCACCATTGAATGAATGTAACCCCATCATACCCGTCACACTAAAGCCACATATAGTGTGTGTATGGCCCCTCCTCATTGTGTGTATTATGTTGCAATGACCCATTCATCCAGTTTTGGTTCACAACCTCCCACTCCTTCCAAGATTATAACCGAAGCACCTGAAAGTTTCTAGATCATTTCAGGAGGACTGCTCCTGAAATCCTCCTGACCTGGTTGTTCACACATGCACCTCACAGCGAGAGACTATCCCTGTCAGATGAGAGGGGGGGGGGGGTCACCTAAGGCAAGACATGACATAAAACGTGGAAGTAGCAGAGTCGTCCATACAACGCTATAATGAGAATATGTGTCTTTCTATCAATGCTACGTGGAGTTGAACAGAATCACAATCTGAACTAAAGAGTGGAGAAGAACATACTGGAGAACAGGAAACAGAATGCAGCAGGTTCATTAGAGCACGGAGATCGTAGCGGTGGCGTGCAGACAGTCTATGCACCGTGCAGCGATCACAGGGAATAAACGTCACCACCCCCTCCCACTCCTACTCGCTCGAGGTGATTTCTCCTGATTATATCCTGCTGCGTTCTCACATCAGGTCACTCTGACTTTCTGCAGAATAAATACGAGGAGGCTGCAGGAGAAACTCTGGATAAAGTACGGATAGTTTGATGCGCTTTGGTGCCAACCGAAGGACTCTCAGTGCAACTGCACTGCCGTAAGACACACACAGTGCTGTTAACTCCTCCCCCTCTGAGACTACGTTTATCTGTTGACAAGCAGATGGAAGTGAAGTCGGCAAAGACGTTGTCTGAAGAAAAACAACCATGTCGACTGACAAGGTTCAGGATTATTATCAGGTTTTGCAAAAATCTCACTCAGCCCGTTGTTGCTAACTGTTAGCATGTGGAGTATGACTGTGCGATTTCACCTGTTACCATGACGACTATAGGCTGTGGCTGAATGTCTACATTGGAGAGGCTCATTTATTACATGCTAGTTGAGATAGGTTTGTAAGGTTCCAAACTTATTAATCTAACTTGAAGATGGACGAGGAAAGAGACGACTTTCTGGTGTCAGATGGATTTATGGATTTATTCGTATCAATCCTGAGACATAACTCGGGTTAGACGACTTTCTGCAGCCGGTGAAGCTGCTAAACATGAGACAACGATGACACCGCTAACGACACAGGCTAACGTTACGTCTCAATCTGTTCTGAGTAATATCTGCAGGGAGGGTCGCTCTTGTCTTTGAACGTGGGAGAGACGCCATTCTCCCTGTTGACAGTTATTGTGACCTTCGAGACGTCTGTTTAAAGGTGGAAACGTTACATATTGTGGCTTTAAGCTGACTACCAACTACTGTGTTTTTTATTGTTCAGCTTGTTTATGAGCCTCTGCATGTAGTGTGAGCAGCCAGAGTTTTAATGGTTTCCCTTCAGGCTAAGTGATAAATGTTTTCTACTGGATGGGAGGTCTGCAGTCGTTGGCTGACGTTCTGCCTTAAGAATACCCAAACTATGCGTAAGAAATCCCAGTTAATTTATCGTGGAGTAATGATGAATTACTAGATGAACTTTAAGGCTGGGTTCTAGCGCAGTAAATCAGTGGCTCGTCACTCTCGAGTGTCCCGCTTTGAAGGAATTAAGAGCTGCCAGTTAAGCAGCCGTCACATGAAAGGCACCCTGGGGCCAAACAGCACTGAGTAACACAACAAGGGAGTCAGTTTAAGAGGTCTGGTTTTTGTCAAGAAAAACACGTTTTCTTTTTTTTCCCACCCCAAACTTATGAAACGTTTGCTTTTATTTTGAAAAACATTCTTTGAACTGAAACAAACTCACCACAAGACGACTTTCTTCAATCAAAATGTGATTGTCTGGCTGTAAAATTTGAGTCCAGCGTGAATGTATTTATCTGTAATTGTTCTCGCGTGTATCGGGACTCAGGAGGCGTTATGGGTAGGACAGCAGGAGTAATGATATTCCCTGTTTAGTTAACCTGAGTGATGTGTCTTGCTGGCACCTGAGAGGAACGCCTGTCTAAAGTGTGTCTGTGTGCCAAGAATCACAGAGCGAGCACGAGATAACCACTTCACTTCATTGTAATGTTGCCTGAGCATGAACGGTGCAACAGCCTGTGCTATCAGGATGACTCACATCACGTCATCTTTAAATGTGGCGGCGATAACAGCCTGACAGAGCTTCGCCGTGACTCATCATCTGCATAAATCACATGTCTTCTGATATCGATTGAACCGCTTAATCAAGAGCTATAGGATCGGTCTAAATACTGGTTAACACCTGACACACCTACAGCTCGCCTAATGCTTTATGAGCGTCAGACAGAACTAATTCCTCTGCACTTACAGAGCTCGATGAACGCCGTGAGTCACGCCTTCTGCAGGCACATGAAGTCGATTAAATGAAACAGAGGGAGGAGACGGAAACAAACACGGGATTAGTGTGTTTAAACTGTGAGAATGGAGTGAAAAAACAGTGAGCGTTTTATTCTTCTTCTTCGGATAAAGTCAGAACGCCTCTGAGGAAGGATTGAGGTCTCGAGACCGCACAAACGCATCACTTCCTGTTTTGTCCTTTGCGTTTCATAGAACATATTTAAGAAAGTTAAAAACAAACACGATAACTTCTAAAGGGAAAGAGATTTTGTAATGAAATAGACACAGGTACAACTTTTGAATTATTCAAACGACCCAGAACATGATGCAGCAAGTGACCGATAAAACATGAGAGACAGAATGACACCCACCACGTTGACCCTGCTGAATATTAAACTACCTGAATTTAGCTGAGGCCACATTTACACGAGAAGGATCCACTGAACACAGACCCACAAGAATGACTTTAAACGCTGTAGTACACATGCCTGACCAGTAGTTGGCGGTCACACACATGCACATGCTCTTCCTTCCACAGATAGCGAGGTGTAAACATTCAAAAAAAGGTAATCGTACAAACGTTTGTGTGGACGGACGACAGGGTGGTGTTGTGACTTCAAGTGACCCAGAACTACAAAGAGAGAACGTTTCAAGAAAATGGCGACTGGGAGATATTTTCCCAGGCAGAACTCGGTAGTCCACCATTGTTGTTGTAGTCCACTGACTCGTGCATGGCTGACTGGATTGACTGGAACCGTAAGACATGTGCATAAAGTCTCCGTTTGCAGAGGAACCAGTTTACTCCGCGATGGAGACGGTTTCCAAAATGTTGCACTCTGGAACCCGTTTTCAAAACTTTCCCCACGAATCGCTGTTGTCATGTGAACGCCAAAATTTCAACAAAAGGTTACTGAAAAACCGCTGTGGTGTAAACGTGGCCCAAAACTAGGAGCACATCACGTCACTTAGCAGCAGTATTTATACCTTCAGTAGTGAGGGCTAAAAAAGTCAAACACGGTGCAGAGTGTGAGACAGCCACCGTCGTCCAAGTCCACCTGGCGGTTATGTAGTGCGCCCCGTGTACAGAGGCTGTAGTCCTCATCGCAGCGTCCGTGGGTTTTAATCCGGTCCCAAGCAAATATTCTCCGTCCCCCCTCCCGTCTGACCGGGATAGTCTCCTGCTGTGAGGAGCATATCCGGAGCAGTCCTCCTGAAATGATCTAGATATTTTCAGGAGTGAAGATGTGTAAACAGCTAAAATGACTCATGAAGATTAAAATGTTGTTACCACATCACTAGCGAGCTCATCACTTGTTTGCAGAACTAACAGGTTGCCGTTGGTTCCAACTCTTCATTTTGTATCAGTATGTAACACTAAAAGGCCCGAATGAGAACATGTGGTTGTGAAATAATGGATGAAAATGATCGTGATTGAAGACTGGCGTGCTGTAATTGACCTTGTTGTTTCCCGTGTGCACGCAGACAGATGTTAAAAACCAGCAGAACACCCCCACCAGCTTGTTTCGAGCTGTTTAACTCAATCGTTTAAGGTTGATTTACTGCACCTCCATCCACAGCTCTGTTATTTAACCATTATCCCGCCATGATAAGCAGGTGTGAGTGGGAATGGGAGGGCCGTGACAATCTGGAGGTGCTGAGTGGTCGTAAAGGTCAGGGTTGGTGGGGCTGTGATGTGGTTTACCAGGAGAAAGCAGCAGCGTGATTCAGCGTGGCAAAGAGGCAGCTGGTCTCTGCCACACAGCCTTTGGTTCCTCCGTCGGGCAGGACTATAAAAGCTGGTTCTGATTTGCAGCCCACCCACATAGCTGCTCAGCATGAATGGACCTAACTTAGGGAATGTGCTTTCCTCTCCTCGTCATTTCTCTGCCAGAAGTTTAAATGTATGCAGTTATTTACTAGAGTCGAGTATTGCTCCCCCCCCCTGCTTTCTCCTTCGTCTTTGTGCCTGCTGCAGGTGTGTGTGCATTCAACCGAGGAGATGTTCTGGCTTCTCTACAAAGGCTCCGACATAAAAATGGATCAGGAAATTCTGGTTCCACCTTCCCTCCCCTTTTATGGCATCACAAGAAAAACCCACGGCTGCAGGAACGCTGGTGAAAAGTTAGTCATATTGTTTCAGTCCCCTGCCCCGTGTGGTCGAAAACACTTAACCAGTAGTCTGTAAGAAAAACACATTTTTAATGATTTGATGGCAGGAAAAACCTGAAACAGGACTCTCTGTTTGTGCCGCAGGCGGTTCAGCAGACGGACTGGACTCAGGTGACTGTTAATAACACTGCAGGAGCGTAAGCATTGTGGACCCTCCAGTTGAGACAGGATTTCTTAAGTCTCCTTTCATGTCATATGAGGTCACCTTCTTTTGTGTCCGCTGCACACACACACACACACACACACACACACACACACACACACACACACACACACACACACACACACACACAAATACACACACACACACACACACACGCAGACGCACACGCACACACACCTCAGCACAGAGACTCCTGGATATCCATAGTCGTCACACCCTCAGGGCCGGAGGAAGGAGACCCGGCAGAGGAAGTGTAAAGGTCTAATGTGAGACTGCTGAGTGACTCTGGAAAGAGAAAAGATCAAGTTGCGGGGGGGCTGTTCCCGGAGTGTATTGTGAGGATGAGATGATCTGTCTCTGTGAATGGGTCTCGTCTCTGTCAGCAGGGTCCTGCTTGTGTGAGGCAGACCTCTGCTCCTGCCCGCCGGCTCCAACCGCAGAAATTTGAATTCCTTTGTGATGCAGAGGAATCCCATTGATGAGTTTTTGACTTAAAAATGGACCATGGAACCAGTGGATTCATGATCATGTAATTTTCTGCTGTTATCTGACACGTTTAGACACCAGGATCTAAGAGTCGCTTTTTAAGATTTGATAGAAGAGAGGTGGCTAAGGCTAACGCTAAATGTTACGCAGTTCTTGCAACCGCACCTGCTCAGATCTGACATAAAAGTGTTGACATTTTATGACGTATACTGCCCCTGGCACGGTTAGACTTGGTTGTGAGAAGTATAAATATTGTTGGGGGGCCAGGTAGTATCAGGGTTGTCACGACTTGGAGCTTGCATGTGAGACTGGCTCTGTTGAAGGTGGCGATGCTCTTTTAGTTGCTGTGGAGACTAACGGCCATGTGGTAGGTGATGTAACTTATCAGTAGGATACAGAGGTAGGACTGGAGGACACGGTGTCTCCACTGAACGCTCATCCTGTCATTAGGGACAAGTATCTTGGTCTTTGAATAAGATTCATTCATATATATTGAGCGTATTTAGAATAAACAGAGGAGTGTTAATATTAAAGATGTGTGTCTATGCAGCTCCTCTTTGTACTCTGTCTGTCGCTCACACGTCCCTGTATGTTAAATACAGCCTCCCTTTGATTCCAGCCCTCCTGGTGTCAACCGGCTGGTGTTTACGTGCTCAAGGCTAGCTGCTCGGCCCTGTGAAATTGCAGGGATTGTCAGCTATAAATCCACCATAAAGACAAGGCAAGGACAAGGGGAATGCTTGGGCCCAGAACAAAGAGACTGACCCCATGAAAGGCTGAGAGTGAAATAAATATTCCATCAGGAAATGACTTACGGAGCTCCCTGGAACTGACCCCACACTGGTTTAGTCATTTGCTGGAGGCTCAAAGACAGAAGCAGAGTGAGGACGGCCTCCTCCTCTGCAGAGGACACGGCACGGAGGATTCAGGATCTTTGTTTACGACGAATTCGAGCCAGCAATAGTAAAAGAAAAAATGCAGGAAAACTTTCACTGCTCTGTGTTTTCCTGTGATGACTTCAAAGCTCGTCTCTGTTTGCTGCCACAAATCTGCAGACAAGCAGCAATGTTTAGTTTGCAGGCCCAGAGAGCACGAGGCATGGCGAAGGTACGTTTTTATGCACCCTAACCTCCTGAACAAAGCCGAGCGGTGCCTGTTTGGTGGCATCTGCCGGCTTCTGAATCACAGACAGACTGTCCCTGCAGAAGAGAGAGATTTATCTTGTACCAGAATACACCAGCAGCAGCACTGCCCGCCACGCAGCACAAGTACCAATTTAAAAGCTCTCCTATGATACGACAGCGCGGCGGTGATGACAGGCCACGCTTTGTTCCGGGTTCTCATACCTTTCATCCCACAGAGTACAGCGGGACAGCTGCTGAAAGGCCTTTATAGTCGGAAGTGCGGCACCATAATGTAGCTGCTGCGGTACAAGAGCGCCTTGTTTTGGTTGTCTCGAGACACTTGGCACGCTCGTCTTGTTCTGTAATTATGCGCCAAATATATTTTAATGAGGAAGGAGGTCTGAATAAATGTCATTTGTTCTTTCAAGGATATTTTGGATGCCGCTCTATCTGAAGAGTTTTTTCTCTCTGGCGCCCAGACAGAGCTGCTGTAGGTGAACGCCGCGGAGTTCATTCACGGGACTCGAGACTGTGTGTTCATGTCCGAAGCCTCTCAGAGTCTTCTTACTGAGATGACACAACTCTGTGAAAATGAAAGCTGCAGCCACGGCTCAGCTTCTCCTTGTTAGTGTGTGTTTACTGCATACACACTGTTACCGAATGAGACAGCTGATTTATGTGTGTATACACGGAGGAGAGTTTTATGACTGTATATACTGTATGGATGTGTTTCATGGTGGCGGTGATGAGTGCGTGCTGCTGTTGGAAATGGCAGATGTTATCATACCACCTTCTGTGTGCAAACTTCAAGTCGTCCGACGCTGAAGAGAAGTGTTTACATTCACAGTCGGGGGTCTTAGAACTAGTGGAGGGTCCTCAAATCCTGCCTTTAACTACGTCACAGTTGAATGAAGTGTAGAGCTCTAACATTTCCTCACGTTCAGTTTGATACTGCACTTAACTTGTTTTTTAGGGTCACGATCTTCACAGTAGTGTTGCGGGGGGCTGGAGCCGATCTCAGCTCTCAGTGGGCGAGAGACGTCTAGGGTGTCAATCAGAGGGCGGACATACAGAGACACACACAAGCCTGTACGAGCAATTTAGAGTCCGGAGTACCCGGAGAGAACCCACGCATGCACGAGGAGAACATGCAAACTCCACACTAAAGCCCCGTTTCCACCGTGCGGTCAGGTTCAGTTGGGTTCGGTACTGTTCCCATTTATTGGCGTTTCCACCGTCAAAAGTTGGGAATGATACCAAAATAAGGGATCCGTACCGTCCTACTTTTTTGGTACCCTTCTGTTGGGGTGCCAAGGGTACCGACCCGACCCTAAAGGGGCCCTTTTGTTTGCTGTGTCCCTCTTCTTCTTCTTGCTGCTTTGATGTCACACTATTTCGTAGCTGATGTGGCTATCTGGCTTACGCTTACCAAATAAGGGTACGGTTGGCTGTGGAAACACAAGCAAGATCAAGGTTTACCGTACTGAACTGAAACAAACTGGACCGCTTGGTGGAAACGGGGCTATAGAGGCTCCTGTCAGACGGGGATTCAAACCAGGAACCTCCTCGCTGCGAGGCAACAGTGCTAACCACTGCACCACCTTGCAAACTCCTTATTTTGATCAATACCTAGATTTCAATTCCATGCGACCGCATTTGGGGTCTGTGGTCGGGACCCCAAGGTTGGGAAAGCCTGATCTAAATGGAGACAGTTTGATTCCATAACAAATAACTGAAAGTTCACATAAGCAAATCAAAGCAGCGCAGAATTTCTCTGTTTCTGTTAAGAGTTATAAAAAGGTGTAAAAAGGTTGTGTGGAGATGTAAGCAGGACATTCTGCATCCAATCACAGGACGATGTTTAAAACCCGACGATGCACAGGCAGACTAACTGTGAAAGATCCAGCTGCCATGTGTCCATGTGAGCCAACTGTACAGGGGGAGCTTGCTCAAACATAATACAGGCTTGTCTGGGGGGGGAGAAGGGGGGTCATAGTGCGTCAATATGTCTTCAAATGAAAAATCCCTTTTGATACTGTGATACAGCGATATAATACTGTACTGATAGAAACAAAAGGAATACTGTGATATGAATCTAAGGTCATATCGCCTTTACTACCAAGTTGAGGGTGGTTTAGATACACCACATGTTCATGTACATTCAAACACACACACACACCGTACACACAGGTAGTAGGTGAGAGTGGCGTTCCAGCGGGCAGCACTGTTTACCTGCTCACTGCAGCGGATTCCTCAGCCGGCTGGCTCAGACGCGGAGGTGCAGGCTGCGGTGCCTGTGTGTCTGCCGTCTATAGCGAGACATTCTTCTCCTGATATCACTACCGCACACTCAACAAAGATGTTGAAAGGCCGGACTGAAGGCAGCGAGGAGGAGAGAGAGGGGTGTGTGTGTGTGTGGGGCAGAGAGGGAGGGAGGGAGGGGGGAGTTGAAGAGAAAGATGGACTCAGCTCATAAAATTAACTCTGGTCAGCGAGGCCGGAAGCCTTGAAGTGTCGTGCATGTGGAGGGAGAGCAGGTGTGTGGACGTGCAGTGTGTGTGTGTGTGTGTGTGTGTGTGTGTGTGTGTGTGTGTGTGTGTGTGTGTGTGTGTGTTCGTGGGAGTAATAAATAGAGTGTGAGTTCCGGCCTGGCGGACATTGAGCCGGGTGTGTTCACATACTGTACACAAGCTGTGCTGTTGAAGTTGTGTTGACATGAGCCTTGTTGTGATACAAGAATGATAAACTTTGATAGGATGGTATCAGGCCCGGCACAGTCGCTCATGCACGGATACACATCGTGGACAGCCTTCAGTATGTTAGTCTGTAACATGACTCAGAATAACACACAGTCAGTAAAGTAGACGTCCTGTTCTCTGTGTTGTTGTCATCTGATGTGCGGATGCGGACTCGACTGTGCAACCCTTTTTATTTTAACTTCACCTGTCTTGTAAACTGAGCACGCTTCATGATCACGTAAAGTCATGCATGTGTTGTATTACGACGTTATGTACAAGAGGTAACCGTGCTCAGGCCCAGTTAGTCCTGGAGCGGTGTGAGTGCAGGCCAGCGTGCGAGTGCTTCACTACGGTACGGGGACTCGCCCTCAGCCTCTCTTGGATGCTCTTTTTTATTCCCAGTCATGTTACTAACCTGCTGACAGTTCCCCTCATTAACTGTGAGACCATCCATCAGGTGTTTTTAAGCATTTCACAACTTTTCCAGCCTGTTTTTGACCAATCAAAGTAAAATGCATCGAGCATGCTTTGATGTTAAACTCGTGGTATCAAAACTTTACCACAACCGTAAATCATAACTACTCTCTTGTCACTGTTTAACATCCTGTTTTCTTGGTTAATACAGTAGGTCGTGTGTGTGTGTGCGCGCGTGTGTGTGTGTGTGTGAGTGTGTGTGTGAGTGTGTGTGCGTGTGCGTGCGCGATATGGAGATGAAGCAACTTCAAAGCGGCGTGGCAGCATTCTCTCCGCCCGGCCTGTTTACACTGCTCAGTGGAGTCTGCATTCCTCTGTCTCATTTTTCCATGACATTCCACGAGGAGCTCCCTGCTCCTGGCTGCGTGCCCACCACTCATCGACCCCTCCCTCCACCCCCCTGTGCACCCCCCCAACCTCCACCCCTCTCCATACAGTACATACATACTTCCGCACAGACAACTGTACACTTCATTTGTCCATTAAAACGAGACAGGGCCCAGCTGGGTCTGGATCACGCAGCGCCCACCAGCAGGGAACCTTCATAGTTAAAGGAGGGGGAAAAGAGGAAGTGGAGGGGTCACATGCTCAACCCCCCTCCACAGTCAGGTGGATATGGAGACGCACAAATGTCAGGTCGCATCCCAACAATGTCGTACAGAAACATCTGCGTGGGCTCGTCTTGAAAAGCTCTCTGCTTGTGTCCTCGACATAAATCAGGCCGCTCCAACACCCGCCTTCGAGCCCGAGTGAAATATAGCAGCGAAAAGAAAACAATTATGCTGCCAATTACAAGGTGTGTTGCACGCAGGCGACGGCCACATCAGAGGAATTCTCTGCTCGTGTTTTGTGACTATTTACTGGTAGTGTTGCTAAGGATGCAGCGTGTGTGTACGAGTGTGTGTGCTCTGCAGTATGGTCACATAAACATTTGGGGAGAGTATAAATAACACGGACGAGGCCTTTAGTTAGCTAGTTGTTGTGTTTACTTGCTCCTTTCCCTTTATGACTGCATTTCTCCGACATCAGGCCGCAGGTGATTATTGGATTCTCTGCGGCACACCGACACATCTGTGCAGAAATGTGTCCCTGTTTGTCTTTTTTTCTCTCATGGCTTCAATTAACGATACCCTGCACCAGGATGACAAAACACTCTGCAAAAAGAACTTTAATGGAGTTTATGGTGTCAAGATTTGTTTTTATTTAACTTACCTTTCTTAGAGGTTATACTGCCAGAGAGAACATGCATCTATGTGACTTGTTCGAGGGTAAAGCCTTTCGAGTGTACGTCCTCAGTGTGCAGATGTTAAAGGGATCACCTGTGGGGAGGGAGGAAGTTAGCGGGTCTGCCACTCATTCTGAGCAGCTGGGAGGACAGGCTGTGATTTACGATGCGAGTTCTAACCCCGGGAATTGAGCTTTACATTTTTCTGCAGCCGTTTAAAGTTAATTCACTTTTCACTTGAGTTCAGCCGCCAACAGGTGAACCACACCTGCTGCAGAGGCACGCTGGAGGACTGTTTTTATCACACAGAGCCACATGTTACATTTAAATCAAGTGCGTTTAAAAAGGCAGTAAAGTGCATCTGAAGAAAACTGGACAGAGTTGACCCACTCTGAAATAAAGTGATGATTGAAGGTTCAGTCGCAAACTTGAAATTGACCTCTTGTTGGCCCGTTGGCCGTTTAGAGTCTGAAGGTTTACGAGGCTGTCGGGAAGAATAGTCCGAGCTACAGGAGGAAGAGGGAAGAAGTAAAGGAAATGGCGCCCTCTCATAGGCCTGTATACCATAACAAAGTCCTCCAGCGGCATCTCGCTGGAATAGAGACATTTTGGTGGTCGGGTTCAAGGGGGGGACATGAGATTGCATTTCCAAATGAAGCTGGATGTTCCAAACACCCCCCAGCAGCCGACTGTTTTTGTATTTTATGTGTGAGCGTGTAAAACAGGCACCTGTCCCTCGTTAAAGAGAACCACACTGCATCGCTCCTCGGGTGGCACCATCGTTACGCTCTGAGGGGGGAGCGACTGTTTGCTGTTTTTTTTTATGCAGACGTTTTATTTTGAAACTCAACCCTTTCCTCTAACAGATCTGCAGACAGAACCGGATGTACATACGGTATGTTTAAAGGAGTAATGACTTGTTGGTTTGGGGCACACATGTTCCTCGTCATGCTATAGCGGTACAGCTGTATGTTTAGCAATGTCAGTCAGTGGGTCGACCACTTTGGTTGAGACTGAAATATCTCTGCAAGTATTCCCTAATTAGCCCACAACCCAACACAAACAAACCACTCACAGTACAGGACGTTGTAAAAGAAGGACGGCCGTTTGGGCTAATGCTAACTGTGCATGACCGTGTGGTTTAATGTAGCATTAAATTACTCATACAAAGCTTTTTCTCTCATCTGGAAAATGTAACTGTGACATAAATGCTCTTAAAGAATCCAAGGCCTTAAAAAAACATCGACATCCTGTAGAATCGACTTCCAGGTCGTTTGTTTTAGACGTAAACACATTTAAGGACACCAGCTCCTCGTTCCTCCTGGCTGAGGCTGCAGAATACCTGAAAGCCGAGTGTTTGGGACAGAGTGCATAAAGAGGTCCTAAGAACACAAAGACTACTGTCTGGATTCACACTGGTCGTGTGGAAGAAAGGCGTCCTGTAATTTAGCTATAAAATGTAGATAAAGTTTAATGTTTGCTGTGTCGGGTTAATCTGGCGTATCGACCGGAGCGATGTGTAACCACATTTAGCTCAGGCATGTGGACGTTAACCTGCAAGAAGGACTGAAGGCTGGTGTTGTTAGCAATGCTAGCGTTAGCCACATTCAGCAAACCTATTTGAGATCGTTTACAGACGGCCAAATTCAACCCACAATGCATTGCTGTTTTTGTTTTCTTCCCTGTTTGGTTCAGATCGTGTTCTCACCTACGGCGAACCTCTGGTGCACTTGGAAGCGACCAGAAGCCCCCGTTTAAAGCGGACTAGAGTTCGGTTCTTTGGTCTGCACCAGAGTTCGTTTGAGCGTCCACACCATCCCAAACCAAAATAACTATCTGACAAAGAGCACCAGAGTTCCTTTCATAGATCAAACAGCTTAGGGGGGAAATGCGCCCTAATTGCACGAATACGTTGGCAACTTTTGGTATTTGTGAAGTCTAGACGTGTGAGGAAGGTTGCTTCCAATTTCTGGTCATTAAAATCAAGAAACCTACAATATTCTGGATGCCATGGACCTTTTTTGTTGTTGCCATGGTATCTTAACGAGTATCAACATGGTTTGATTTTTACTAGTTTCATACCTAGGTTTAAAATGTTGGTGTCGCGACAACCCCAGTGACAAAGATGATACTAGGAGTTTTATTAAACGTGGCTCAGCCTCCTGGTTCTCTGCTGCTTTTTGTCCTTTTTATTTGTGTCTCTTTTGTTCTCATAAATTGCGATTCCTTTCAGTGCACACCCTTCCTAATCTCTTTCCACATAGCTGACCTTAAGTCCCTCGCCATAATTGACTGACACATTGAACACGGTTGGTTTTCTCTCTGACTGATGTTGTGGAACCTGAGAGAGTTCGAGAGTGGTCCTGCAGGCCGGGGACGGGCCGGAGGAAGCCTGGAGGACGTGTGGATGTGGCCCCCGTGTCTACAGGGAAGAAGGATCACTGCAATACTAACAAACTGCCGAGGTTACCAAGCCACTGACTTGTTATGACAGGGAAGTGCTGTGTTTATGCTTCACTCAGAGCTTTGAAATGTATAGCCCGGCGCTGGCCTCGGGCTGATGGAGTGGCCTGCGTTGTTGGTGGTGTGTATGTTTGGGAGAGTATATATGCGAGCGTGTGCGTTTGTGTAAGACCACAGGACCTGTGCAGGACTTGTAAAGGCCACAGGGATCCGTCTTCAAGTTGTTTCCATGACGATCTCAAAGAAACTAACACAGTTTGCCTGTGAAGTGGCTCGTCCACGACACACAGAAAGAGAGAGAGAGAAGCAGGATCAAAAACTGTGTAACGTGCCTCAGGGCTCTTAAAGAATTTAAAAACCCAGGCTCAGTTGTTATTCATAGTTTTGGACATCATGTGTGTTTACATGGACTTGAGTATCCCGGTTCTGAGTCATCTCCTGGTTCTGATCATATTCAGGATCTGGTGTTTACCTGCACACAGGAACCTGCTTATCTCTGTATACATGATCAATACTCGTATCCTGCTTTCCGATTACTGCGTCTTATTTGTGCAGGTGTCAAACCGCGGCGTCTGTGCAATCTGAAAAAAGACTGGAATAGTTTTAGCATTTCGATGCCTTCACTCATCTAAACTTCCAGTTATATTTTATTCTTTCGACCAAATCCTGTTCGACTTTTCCTGCGACTTCAGTTTGTCAGAGAATTGTTGAGTAAAGTTACTCCTGGCAGTGATAATGTAGGAGCATAAGTTAAGAGTTAAGTGCTTCCACAGAGAGTTTTATAACTCCCCTGCTGGGCTCTAAATCCAGTAATTTCATTGACTTTCACTTCGCCTGAGAGGAAATCTGCCGCAGTGATCAAAGCACAGACGTGCAGCTGCTCCTATAGCTTGGCGTGTGCAAAGTTCATCCCAGTTGAACCTTGATGCTGCAGGTTATTATGAAACCGTCATGCACTTTGAGAGAATCAGGGAATCTGCATGTGAGGAAGTCAATTAATGACAACATGCTTTCTTTAATTATGTCGCCTCCTTTGTACGATTGTACGATGCTCCCGACGATTTGAACTACAGTATCTGTAAGACATGATGAGGTCAGACTCCTCACCCCGATCCAGCAGACGTAAGGACTGGGGACCCATCAGCCTCGACAATCGATGGTTTTATGGTTTTAAGTCTTGCATGTTTGATTTTTCTTTTCTGCTGATGTGTTCTGTCACAGCAGTAATATTGACCAATGAGGGCAGAGAGCGCTCTGCACGCACACAATTCTTTGTGTGGTTTGGTCTGATGGTTTTGGTCTGATTGATTTTAGGAAAACTGCAGATCTCACATTTGTTCACATACTGCACTTTGGACAAATCAGTGTGAACTACAGTACTAGAATAGTTGGTGGTTTCAAAACAGCTGGTGTCTTTATCTTAACTGATGTTAGTCGCACTGATGACAGTCGAGGACTGAGCACTGTTTTTATTCACCTTTTTGCACCATGAGCAGCGTTTCTTTTGACCACTCGTGTCTTCATTTAAGAGACTACTTTAGTATTTATCTCAGCCTGAGGACTTTCCTCACCTCCTTTCTTTAAGACAAACTCTTCTCCCCTCACCGGCTTCATCCTCGTCTCGTCTGGTGTCTTTTATAGAACAGAGACTGTCGGGGGGAAGTGCTCCTACTTAAAGAAAGCGCCCGGGCAAATTTGGGGCTGCTGGTAATTATTTGGGCCTCATTATAGGATTGCATTTCCCCGAGTCATTCTCTGCGGTAACCGTCACTGGATATGGGCTTGACACTGTCAATAAAGCGGTGGGGAAAGATGACACGCCTTTTGTTTTGACAGGACCAAAAGCAGTAATGCCTCTTGTTAGTTTGCATTTGCAAAGAGAGAGGAGATTCTTTTCCAGACCCTCTGCTACTCTCCCCTGGCACCTGGCAGACCGACGTCACTCTGGTATCAGCCTTTCATGTACATTAAATCTACTCAGTGCAGGGTCATGAGATCCTCGGCTGTTTGATGAGGAGAGTGTATCAGTGTCATCTGTGGCAGGGAACGCTGGACCGCAGTGTGTGTGAATAAGCCAGCGCTGTTTGATTTTCAGTCCAAGGACGGATATGACATTTGAGAAAAGGCTCAGAGTCTTGGCTTCTCGCGCTGTCCCTGAAGTTACCACGGAGGTTTAGACTCTCTCTGCTTCACCCACCACTCTCATACTCTCTCGCCTGCAGAGGAGGGAAGTAGAGACGTACAGATACGCAGTTACTGCTACCAAAAGTTTCTTTATCGGTTTTTACACAGAATAACCAATGTTACAACATTCACCAATGAGCTACAAGAATATCAGCAGAGTCCTGTCCCCAAATCCACCCACCCCAGAGTGTCATTCCCACACACACAGACTCACACACACTGCCATAAACCATAGACTGTACATATTAATGGACGAAGCCTGAGTGACGTCACCCATCTGTACCTGCAGGGGGCGCTGGAGTCCCATCGATGGCGGTCTCCATGCTGGAAATGCTGTCTCAGCCTAACTTTCAGTCAACTTAACGACAGGCTGAGAGCTGGAGCTGAGGCGGGTTTTAAGCCTCCTGACAAACTGTTACACCGCGCCCACCTGTCAATCATGTCAGCTACGCCCCCCCCCCCACTTACAGGCAACCTGCGTGAGCATCGACTCTAGAGAGGAGGGGGCAGGGGAGACAGCTCTCTGCAATGTTTTGGATTTGGACTGCAGTACCCATTTTAAACACTAGGTGTCAGAGTTATATATTGCTCCTTTAAAAATCGAATATATAGAAAAATATTTCTTGCTGTTCAGTGAAATCCATGTTTCAGCGTCACCGTCACCGTCTCTTTATGAGCTGACCCCTCCTGAAGCTCTGAACCTAAACTCGCCCCTGACCAGATAAACCGTTTTATCCTTCCTTCTACTTTATCAAAGTCCTCTCTCTACACACGTATCTGTGCTTCTACTTGAGCAAAGATTGTGTATTCCTCTGCCACCTCTTCTCAGATGCAGCACAGTGTAGATGGACTTCCTGCCGTGCTCCAACAGTCACCTCGTGCACACATATGTTCACATGCGGGCACATGCTGAGGTGCCTCCAGCTACTATACATAGCAGCTCTTTCAGTCATTAACCAACGCTCACACAAACACTCACACTGTGATTTAAATTAGCTAGCTGATGTGATTCCACTGGGTCAGTGTGTTATCCTGACCTCTGACCTTAGACTCAGTCCACCCCTTAATGAATATATTCCGCTTTCTCTTGAGTCTGTGCAGAGATCCACACGACAGTTAGTGTTGCTCAGTAACCCGGGCAAACACATTTAAATATCTTTCGGCTACAACATGCGGTCTGGTTTCTCATCTTGGCAGCTGCTTTTCCTGTGGTTTAAACAAACATTTGCTCTCATTAAAGCGTCTTCTGCCAAGACAATCACCAAACTGCTTTGATTTACACCTTCAGAGACAGATATAGATCTGGTAAAGAAAACTTCTCTGGCTCGTTGATTTATGACGAGTCACTCTTTGAACCTCTGTGTGTGCCAGAGTGACGGATTCAAGAGCACCAGAAGCTGAACAATCGCTGCATCAGTTAATTTAAAAGTCACTGAATAAAGATGTCAAATACCACACGGCAGTTATGATGCAATAAATCTTAAAATGTTTCTTTGAAACATGAGGCAAAATATGTGAGCAGGACGCCGGCATCTTCATCTTCTCCAGCGTCGTCCAAAAGTCCTGTAGCAGCACATCATGCTGACTTCTTCTCTTTGGATGGAAGCCGCCGACCCTGAATGCTCTTAGGATTTTATTCAGTTTCTTTAACTTTACGGGGGGGGGGGGATCTGTCCCTTGTTTGGGACATCTTTGTCACAACTTAAATTCCAGTTGAACCGTACTTCTGAATGTTAAGATAGAAATCCAGTAGAAACCAGGAGATTTCCATTTGAAGTCAAATTAAATATTAGGAGTCAAAAGGTTAAAAGATGGGTCACAGTGGTCGGTGTCTGGGTGCAGCATGTTCCTCACCACCAGACCGTCCGTCAGCTGCTCGTCATAACCTTTCACTTCCCGGACTTTCCCTCCACAGCTTTAACTTTCCAAATGCAGTACGGGCAAAACAATGTCTGTTTCAACCCTCTGCAACTACAGTAAGAGAGACAGTTAGGAAATGAATACATTAACATACACATAAAATGAATACATTGTTTTTGTCCCTCTAGACTTACCGTAGCTAAGCCACAGCACTGACCTCAGTGTCTCCCTGTAGTCTCAGTGATGTAAAAGAAGGACACTGCTGCATCTTTGAATGTCTCATTTCACTTTAACAAACTCTCAGACAGCTCAGCTGACGAGTCCAAAGTCATATCCACCTGATGACATCACACACTGACCTTTGTTACCGTTCCTTTGAGCTGTTTGACCTCAGTTTGGGATCCCTAACCACTTCCTGTTTCTGAGCTTATCTTCATGTCCCAGAAGCTCCTTACGTTTCAAGATTTATTTTTTGGGAGCTTTTTATGGCTTTATCAGAGCGATAGGACGGTGGATAGAGTTGGACATCAGAGAGAAAGAAAGAGAGAGAGGGGAAAGACGTGTGTAAAAAAGAGCCACAGGCCGGATTTGAACCTGGGCTGCCCCCTTGAGGATTGCACATTAACCACTAGACCAACGGCGCACCTGAAAATGTTCTTGAACCTTTATTTTTACCAGGAAAATATTCTCGTAGAGACACAGGATCGCTTCTTCAAGAGAGTCCTGGTCAAAAATCAAAGCAGGTTTGTATCCAAACAGGAAGTAGAGTACCCTTTCAAAATAGAAGCATGACAAAAACGGTTCTGAATTGACAAAATTATGGAATTTCTAATGTGATGAAAATGTGATTAATAGAAAACATAATCGCTTCACAGCCCTAGTTGCCAGCCTTTCATGATCGCCATATTATTATAAACAATGAGTTACAATGTGAAATACTGTCTTTAACACTTTAAGACAAAGCATTTCATGTTCACATGTCCTGCATTCAACACAGCATCCGGAGCCCTGCGCACATCCCGCACATCCCATTCGTCCAGTTCATTCACACCATTCGGCCAATCAGAGGAAGAAGCAGCTAGCCGTTAGCTCCCCTCAAATGGATTGATGTAAATATTTCGGCAACTGTGAGGTCAGAGAGCTCGACGACGAGGAAAAGTCACATCGTGGTCTCTGTGTTAAACAGTGTTATTATTGTAGGCTGCAGATCTCTCTCATAGCTCGCCGTCTTACCCCATGTACAGTAGAGTGTGTGTTTGCGTAGAGCAGGTGTGTGTGCTTAGTGGTGGAGTGTGAAGACAATGAGAGACACAAAGAGACTTCATTGGACGTGGGAGGATGAGTCACTCTGTGCAGAAGTGGGTCAGTCACAGCTCAGGTAGCTTGTCGTTTTAGGTGTGTTTGATTGAACTCTCCATTGATACAAACCTGGCAGAGCCGCCTCACTCCCGCTCTTTATTTCTCCTGAATAATGGAATCAACACGTACTGCTCTGCGTCTGTCGACTCTTGCTCAAACCCAATCTGCTTGATTTAGATGACTTTGTCAACAGCGTTTTACCCAGACGCCGTACGACCTTCGTTGAACTTAACGGTGCGGTGGCTCTTGATGAGAGGTGCACGCTCTTTTTGCTTCCCCTCTCTTAACGCGCACTGACACAACTGCCTGGGCCTGGTTCTGTCTTGGCAGCAGATGAACTAAAAAGCTCTCTTGCTGATTATTGGCTCATGAAAAAAGAAGATCTGCAGAGCTAACCGAGGGAGAGAGAAAAGTATTATTGACTTCTCACCGCAGCTACTATTTATCCCTCCCTTTTTCTCTGACATGTATTTGTTTTTGAGGCTGTTAGATTCTGGCCTCTGAGTATTTTTGGGGTAGTCTTTGATTGTAGCTGGAGAGGAATGCCTTTAATCGTGGCTACAAAGGAACAGAGGGACATGTCCCCGTTAGTATTTTGCTACAGATCTAGACAGATGAGGAGGAGGAGGAGGAGGAGGAGGAGTGAGCATTGTTAACAGTCTGTGGGGAGCTGTTTGCGTGCCCTGTGGTTTCTGGTCTCTGTGAAATGGAGACTCAGTGATTTGGTTTCCCAGGCCCCCTTTTTCTCAGGGCCGCACACAAACCAAATGAAGACGTTTCAGTCTGTCCTGGCTGCTGAATGTTTCTTAGTGGCACCAATGGTGGCACATGGAGAGCGTTTACAGCCATATGATTGGAAGTGGTGTGGGCATATTCAAAATAGAAGATAATGCTTAGTCTTGTCGACGATGCAAAACATAGACACTGTGACCATGGAGGTGGTTCACCTCAGAACCTCATCGAGCTTTCAGAAACTCAAACCAGCCGCTCAGCTGTGGGTTTATTATCTGCTTTATGATATATGAATGCACAGCTCCATTCATGGTATAAACTGTCCTCTTACTGGACGTGGCTCTATTTCAACCTTTCCCACAAACCGATAGCAAAAACGAGCGGAGGTCATGGCATCATTGAAGTAATGTCATTAAAGGATTTCATTTTATTTCCCATTTTTCTCTTTGTTCAGGGCCAAGCTCAACTGTAGGCCTTTAATTTGGGCCTTGTAAATGTGGACTGGTAGAGGCTGCTGGCAGTGCAGCGTGCAGGCCGGGCCAGAGGTTCATGCTGTCCTGACGCCGGCATGCCTTCACTGCGGCAGCCATTCAAGCTCCGTGCGTGGGTCTAGAACCACTATGCAAAGGGGATTCTTCAATGGAGATGGTTACCTTTGTGTTTTTAGAATTTAAAGCCACTATATGTAACTTATCCACCTTTAAATCATTGTTTCAGCGGTCAATTTAATAGAACAATAACTTTCAGCAGGAGGAATGGCGTCTCTCTCGTGTCCACAGAGCGCCGCGGATCACCAACGTACATACCGCTTTAAGGCACTAGTTCAAATTGAGACCATAGGGCATTCTTTAGCAACAGGTCAGTGGCAGCCATCTTGGTTGCTTTTCATCATGCAGCAGGTGAACTCATACCCACCGCTTGTTACATCAACGGTCTTCATTGTCCCGGTCCTGAATCCGGTCAGCTGGTGTTCTGTCTAGATGGTTTTATAGACACACCTGGCGGAGCTAATGGAGGATGAGTTGCAGTTTTGTCTGGCCGTTAACTTGACAGAAAGTCTCTAAAAGGCGATCAATAGTCCCCTCCCCCGTCTTTACATCATCATATTAATAATATAAGGAATATGATTCCATACTTTATACATAAAAGTATCTCCGTCCTTACTACCCCCCCCTCCTCTTGTTTTCTTTTATCTCCGTGCCCCTCTCGTCTCGCCCCGTCTGCTTTCCTCCCTCTCTCCCTCTGACAGACACACACCAGCCCTTTGCTGCACATTACGTCATTCCCTCTGGACCTGGATGCCAGCTGTTGATGTCACCCTTGGGTCTTTTTAATTTAGGGATTTCCGCTGGGTGAGATGAGGGGGAGCCCCATGACCTCAGCCCACAGCCACATGAAGACACATGAAGACGCCGTGGCAGGACCGGGCTGGGCTGGGCGGGGTTGGGCCGCTCTGCAGGGGGATCTTTGACCTCCAACAAGGACTGTTCTAGGCGCTCTTTATTGGTGCCCTCATTGATGTCATCTGAGCAAACTAGTGATAACACGGGCGTTTTTCAGGACCCGTTTTCGCCATCCTGCGTGACAGCACGTCTGTGCCTTGCAAACACTGCTGCGATCCCTTGAGCCCTTAAATGCAGCCTTTCAGCAGCTCCGAATTTCCTCCCTTTCAGAGGGGATCAAATGTTCCAACCGAAGAATATCTCTCGTTCTTTCAGTCCTCGAGGCTTTGAGTGGGAGTGAAAATGGCCGTCCGTGTAATTGATTTTGTAAGGTGCCAGCGTTTTCTTCTCCTTGATATCAACAGGGTACAGTGTAGAAACGACACGCCTCAATTGAACTTCTATAGGATTCTATAGGATCTATTTCTCTAGGGGTGTGAAAACCGACAACACCTAACATTTGCTTTTCATCAGGTTCATGTGACTGTCGTCGTCTTTGTGAAAAACCCTGATATACGATATACAACAGGACATGCTGACTAACTGAGACTAATCTAAATTTCTTAAGTACAACATTTTATAAATCTGCAGGATTAGGTGGTTTGTAGATCAATGGTTTGAAGACAAAGGATTTTTTGTTGTAGTCATCCTTACATGAGTGGCATGAACACATCTGTCTCTCTGGGTTAACTACAGTCTGTAGATCATCATGATGCAATCATTTCCTTTTGTTTTAACAAAATAAAAGCCTTTCTGGTATGTTCTAAGAGTTTTGATGATCATCAGGATAAAACTTTGATTTGCACATTTTTCTTGTCTACCTTTGAATTCATGCTGCTGCTCTCCTGTGAGGGCTGCAGACGAAGAACTCCTTGCAAGTCCTTATGCAATACTGTATCTTTCTTCATATGTTTACCTGTTTCTCTCTTTCTATCCACAGTATCACCCTCTGTCTCTGTGCAACACGAGCGAGGATGAACGACAAGAGAGTGACTTCATCACCATTGTCAAACTGGAGCACAGGGTTCCCCGCTGTCTGCCGCTGCTCGATAAGGTACACATGCACACACACACACACACATGCCCTTCAAAATGCTTCATGCATTTTTCTGATTCAAAGCCTCTGAGAAACTCCCCTCTCTGTGACCCCGTCCCCTCTCAGACACGGCAGCAGACAGATAAAGCCGGCTGCCATCTTGTCTTCTCTCCAGCACCTCTTCCGCTCTTGGACTCAGACTTTAAAGACGAGACGGTTTAAGGGGGAATTGTTTGGCAGGGGCTTGAAGTTTTGTTCAGGACGATGATCTTTCAGAGGAGGGCTTGGACAGGAGGGGGGGTGGGGGGGGGCTTAGCTCAGTGCTGCTATGTCGCAAGTGGCAGTGAGCCCTGGCTTTGGATGAGAGGCTTTCAAGCCCCAGCTGTCACTGGTCCGATCCCAGCCAGCCAGAACCAGACACTCGCTGCTCTCCATTTCTTCTTCCCTCTAATATGAACGTAGCTCCATAGATTCCTTTAACTCTGGTTCAGATGTATGTGCAATGGTTGACCTAAATCCCCCGTGTGTTTAAGTATTCTACCATACACACACAGGCTGGCATATTCAAACTTTAAAGCAGCGTGATTTAAAACTGATGCTATTTTTTTCCTGTTTTCAAGTGGTGACAAATTAGCACGTAGGAGTAGAGTCAGGCTGCTTCCTTTTTTTAGCCTGTGTTTTCTTTTCCCCCTAATTTAAAGCCATGTTTAGGAGCTGCCCGCCGTGGCGACGATGTAGAGACATTCCCACACACTTCCCCGCTCCTTTTCTTCCTCCTCCTGTTGCTCCTTCAGCGGGTGAGCAAACCGAGGAAGGCCAAAGGGGGGAGGCTGTCACTCAAGGCTGACTCCCCGAAAACTGTTTTGATTAAAAGCCTTAATGGCAACACTTTGTTGTCCCGCAAACAAAACACAGTCTCCCCCTCATGCAAAATCACCCTCAAACAAAAGGCTTCCGAGTGTTTTTTCCCTCCCTGCAGATCGTCTTTGAAATCAGGCGAAGTAAAGGAGGGAGAGAGGGGAGGAGAGGGGGAGTCTTTCTTGTTGTTTTGGTCGTCTGGAAAGTATGTGTTGCAATAAACTCCTCTCCAGCCACCTGCATCCTCGCTTCCTCTGCGAGATTCAAAGCATTTTGGTCTTGGTGGATTTATTGGGGATTCATCATGCAGCTGTTGAGCCGTTCGCTCTCCTCTCAGCCTTTTGAAGACGATGAGTCAGATGGTTTGGGGATGTGCACTATTGGGTCAGCCCTGGTCTCTGGATGGGACTTGTTTACAGTTTTTGTCTGACTGCAACCCGCCCCACTGATCTATAGATACTCCAACGGCCACAGAGGGTTCGTGTTGCACCGCACACACTCAGAATAGACTGTAAAGCAAACAAAGTGAAGCTCCAAACCTTGGGAGGATAACGTTTCATTGTTGCCCTCTGTTTTTATTTTGGTTTTCCGATGGTCTTATCCTCTGCGACATCATGAGCAAGCAGGGAGATTCCTCTGCCGATGTGCAGTTTGTTCTGTCTCTCTAATCCTCTTTTGTTTTACTGAATTCAATCTCACAGTATCTCCGAACAGCTTGGAAAGTTCAAGTTTATTTCCAAAGATGTGTGTGCCACGGTGCCAGGAGGCATCAGTGTAAACTTTACTCTGAATAAATCTGTAACCTAGGCTTTCTTCTTCAGACATCCAGCAGGCCTTCTTCCTCTCAGACTGCAGCTCCATCAAACAGCATCAATGAGAATCCATGATGGTGATGAAATCCGTTTTCACAGGGATGGAGTCTCTGGCCTGTGTCTGAACTTGTTGACTCTGTTAGAAAGCCTCCTTATTGATTCTGCTGCTCCCAGATGAGAAGGGTTTGGGCCTGATTTTGCTTTAATCCTGTGTGTGCGTGTGCATACGTGCATGCGTGTGTGTGAAATAGGATCAAGTCACTTCAAGTGTGCCTCTTTAAATGTCCTCATAAAATTTGATTTTTGCATCTTTGTGGCACTTAAGGTTTTGTTTCCTAAAATTAGTTTTTCCAAAAACAACGACTGCTTTAAAGCCACAATATGTAGATTTTTTTTTTTTGGTGCACTTTGGCGCCCACCGAAGGTCTGTAACTGCAACTGCGCCATTGTAAGACACACACACACAGCACGGTTATGCCTCCCCCTCACAGACATCGTGCATTTCTTGACAAGCAGAGGGTGGTGTTGTGAGAAGCCAAAGAACCATGTTGATTGTCAAAGTACAGCTGGTAAAGCTGCTAAACATGAGACAACGATGACACTGATAACGATACAGCCTAACGAATGACTTGCGGGAAAGGAGCCACAGGTCGGATTCAAACCCGGGCTGCCGGCCTGGGGACCCTGGACTTCGTACATGGGGTACAAGCACAAATCACTTGGAAACTGGTGCCCCCATAAAGTTTTAATGCTTTTCGTCGTTTCACAGTTGACAGGAAGTGCAAGAAAACAACTCAATATAGTGACAGGAAGTGCTAGAAAACAAGTCCATCCAGTGACAGGAAGTGCTAGAAAACAAGTGAATCCAGTGACAGGAAGTGCTAGAAAACAAGTCGATCCATTGACAGGAAGTGCTAGAAAACAAGTCGATCCATTGACAGGAAGTGCTAGAAAGAAGTCGATCCATTGACAGGAAGTGCTAGAAAACAAGTCGATCCATTGACAGGAAGTGCTAGAAAACAACTCATTATAGTGACAGGAAGTGCTAGAAAACAAGTCCATCCAGTGACAGGAAGTGCTAGAAAACAACTCATTATAGTGACAGGAAGTGCTAGAAAACAAGTCCATCCAGTGACAGGAAGTGTTAGAAAACAAGTCGATCCATTGAAAGGAAGTTCTAGAAAACAAGTCCATCCATTGACAGGAAGTGCTAGAAAACAACTCAATATAGTGACAGGAAGTGCTAGAAAACAAGTCGATCCATTGACAGGAAGTGCTAGAAAACAAGTCCATCCAGTGACAGGAAGTGTTAGAAAACAAGTCCATCCAGTGACAGGAAGTGCTAGAAAACAACTCATTATAGTGACAGGAAGTGCTAGAAAACAAGTCCATCCAGTGACAGGAAGTGTTAGAAAACAAGTCGATCCATTGAAAGGAAGTTCTAGAAAACAAGTCCATCCATTGACAGGAAGTGCTAGAAAACAACTCAATATAGTGACAGGAAGTGCTAGAAAACAAGTCCATCCAGTGACAGGAAGTGCTAGAAAGAAGTCGATCCATTGACAGGAAGTGCTAGAAAACAAGTCGATCCATTGACAGGAAGTGCTAGAAAACAACTCATTATAGTGACAGGAAGTGCTAGAAAACAAGTCCATCCAGTGACAGGAAGTGTTAGAAAACAAGTCGATCCATTGACAGGAAGTGCTAGAAAACAAGTCCATCCAGTGACAGGAAGTGCTAGAAAACAACTCATTATAGTGACAGGAAGTGCTAGAAAACAACTCATTATAGTGACAGGAAGTGCTAGAAAACAAGTCCATCCAGTGACAGGAAGTGTTAGAAAACAAGTCCATCCAGTGGCAGGAAGTGTTAGAAAACAAGGGAAGCCGTTGAGGAGAGAATAAATCATGGCCGTCATGAGGATGTTTTTGTCCCGTGTTGTCTGATTGGAGGTGAAGCTAGGCTCAGGTTATTCCTCCCTGATGTTATTTAAGCGGAGACAGGGGGCTGGAAATGTGATGGCAGCTGCTTTTGGCTTCTTGTCCTCTGGTAGCCGAGTCCAATGTCACCAGTTAATCAGAGACGAGTGGAGGAGCAGGAGGAGGAGGAACACGAAGAACATCTGGAAAAAAAGAGGGAACATTTGAGCTTCTCAGCGTAGATGTAAAAAGCAGCAGGTACACAATGGACGTCCTAGCCTGGATGAAATGCTTCAGTGTTCAGGGGCTTTTGCTTTTTGTCTCTCCCAAGAAAATTTGCCAGACTCATGCACTGTTTCTTTTCAAAGAAATCAACTATGACTTTCTGTAACTTTCATCTGTTATTCAGAGCTGGACTGACTTTTTCAAGGAGCATATACCTCTGAAACCCAGATGACTCCGTTTATTCTTTGAAGCATAGGAAACACTTGAGCATTTGTATTATTTCAAGCACGAGATAAAACTGAAAACTACTCGAAATCTGTTTTTCCCTTGAGCAACAAAGTACGAGCGCTTTCTTCCCCGTGTCATATTCCTTCTGATCTTTGTCGAATCACTGCTGTGATCCTTTAATCTTTAACACAGCAGCTTCAAAAGTGATCCAACAGTAGCTTTGGGCTTATCTTTTATAATGGGCTGCCTCATTATTGCTGCACCCATTAAAGATCCATCTTACTTAACCGTCTCTGTTTTGCAGATAAGTCCTCCCCGTGGCACTCTGCATACCTTTCCTCTACTCTTGAGAAAAAAACAAGACTGAGTAACTTTTCAGTTTGTGCCTGTTTGACCCTGACGACAACGTCTTCCCTCCCATTTCCTCTGCAGCTAAAGTTAGTCTCTGTCATACGTACTCACCATATCACTGTGTAGATAACTCAGTAGGAAGTGCTCAGCTTAGAGTCCAGCAGCCTAATGACGGCCCTCTCTTCAGTCAGCACTCTCGTTATGGCTCTCACAGTCCTCATGATGTCATTTGTGGTCTGATTAGTCCGTCTCCGAGGGTTTATTTCAGCTTTGATTTGGAGCTGCATGCTGTTGTGACTGTGGAGGTATTTTTCTGAGTCAGTGTCCTCTTCTTTTTTTTCCCTCTCATGACGATGCAGGTATTAAAATAGAAGCTACACTCACAGGGTTTTTTAATAAAGCTGAACAATGGGCACCTTTGTAAGGCTTTTCCCTTATCCTCCATCCTACACACTCAGAACCGCTCCCAGCGTACAGTGTTTTTTATTTAAGGTTTATTTTTGGGCTTTTTGCCTTCATTGGATAGGACAGTGGATGGAGTCGGAAACCAGGGAGAGAGAGAGCGGGGAATGACATACACAGGTTGGACTTGAACCGGGCCAACCGCTTGAAGGACTATAGCCACCGTAGATGGGGCGTGACCTAACCGCTAGTCCATCTACGCCCCCAGCATACAGTGCTAACATCAGCTGCTGTCTCCTTCCACCTGTGTTGCAGTCGGTGTTCGTCAAAGTGTTTTGGGTTAGAATATACAAACGTCAATGTGTACCAGGGGCAGTCGGTTGAATCTGTACACCAGAATGTCGGGGGTTCAATCCCCAGCTGCTGCAGCCCCATGTCCGTTGTGTCCTTGGGCAAGACATTTAACCCCAAGTTGCTGCCGCTACTTTGTCATGCGGCGTGTTAATGTGTATGAATGAATTAGTTAAAGAGGACATATTATCCCCTGTTCCACCTTTTCAAACAGTCCCCTGTGGTCTAAATGAAACATCTGTGCTGTGCTTTAAAATATAACATGAATCAATCACCAGAGGAGGTTTGTGACCCTGTAGAAACCAGCTCTCTCAGAACGCTCCGTTTTGGTGTGTGTGTCTCTTTAAATGCAATGAGCCCCTCCTGAGTTTTCACAGTAGACATCACTCCTTCGCTAGCGAGAATAAAAATGGCGGACCTGCGTGAAAGTTTTGCTCTAGGCTGGGGGTGGAGTCCATGGGTGGAGATACCAAGGGAGGGGAGGGTATTTATTTACCAGAATCCCACTGTGATGTCACAAGTTGAGAAAATTTGAAACGGAGCATTTTTCTCTGTGTTGTAAGACTTCTGCAGACCACAAACAAAGGACTGGATGGGTTTATTTCACAGTTTGTGGGTCAGTAGACACTCAGGTTACACAAATAAATGTTAAACAACACTGTAGAAGTGGATCTTTCATAATATGTCCCCTTTAATACTGATGGATACAGAGTGCTTAATGGAGGCCGCTACTTTCCTATATTCTTTTTGCCCTTCAAGCCAGAGTTCACACATGAGAAGCATGATGCCACATTTTATTTTCATGAAATCTTGGGTCACTTCTCCCCATGACATCTCAGAGGGCGACACCATGCTCTCGCCATCATCACGCTCCTTATTTCCAACCTGTAACACCATCATCTTGGCCTGTGCCTGTTGAACTCATCAGGAATTCCTCGACTGAAGTGCAGGGATGTTACTCCTGCAAAGCAAAATATTGTCAGTCAGTGTTTTCTACGGTCAGCTCAACCTGGAACAAAGTTTAACAGTGAAAACAAACCGTGAGACGTCCTGGTCGTGCGTTAAATATCTGCTGTGTTGGACGTCCAAGGACAGAAAACACGGCGATATGTCTTCTGTTGCTGTCAAACACACACAGGAGAGCACATTCCCATGGGACTCAGCCAAGGGAAACTTTGGACAAGGCAGAGCCGTGAGCAACAGGAATGTCATTCAATCTCCATCCACTGACATGAATGTTTGCTTCCTGCGTGTTAGGTTCAGATATTTACTGTATTCACACCGTTCTGTGTCTATGCCCGAGTCCTCCCTTCGCCACCTGGGTGTCTGTGTCTCTGAGGGGAAACCTGGTTCCCTCTCAGGTCATCAGCTAGTTGTGCTGTGAGTTCACAGACATGGTGGGATCTGTGGATGGGCTGCAGAGTAGTAACTGTAATGTGCTGCACCGTATGTACATTTATCACAACCTCTGTGTTACGTTGGGGGGATCAGCAGGGGCAGACTGGGATAATAATTCAGGCCGGGAGTCTGACCCAGCCTTCCCTCTCTATATGAAGGTTTTGTCATGTGTGGAAAAAGTTTTTGTTGTTATATATTGATTCCCTACATGTGTTGGACCTGGATCACAGCAGCAGGACATGACAATTAAAGCATTTGAGCCTCCAGCATTGAGCTTTGCATCAAAGAAAAATGGCCGTCATGTGAATATTCCTACATTTACAAAACAGCACGTAATGGTGTGATCCTGCTGTAAACACAACGCACACTGATGTGTGTGAATAATCAATCACATAAAGTTCAACCCGCAGCCTTTGAACTGCAGGTCCTCCAGTTCACAGGATCTCAAGATGGTGAGGCTTGAAAGACTTGAAAGGTCAGAGAGGCCCGCGGGTCACAGCTTAACAGATGTCACCTTGACCTGCAGCATTGTTGTCGTTCAGCTCCGTTCAGCGCTGTCATCACTCCGACCGGAGGCGTGCGACTGATTTGCAGAGGGTCTGCTTCTCAGCCGCTCTCACTGCACTCGTCCTGTCACCTTAAAGAGGTGGAAAATTCTCTGGCCTAAAGGTGCGTGTGTTTACTCCTGCGGCATCTGTCGGGATATTTTCAGAGTAACACGCCCCAGCTGTGGCTGCAGCTCTCGTCTGCATGTCTTCTACTTGCTGTGTTTCTCGCCAGCATTGCTAAGCAAAACATTGACCCCCCCCCCCCACACACACACACACACACACACACACACACACGTACACGTACATCAAATCTGGAAGATGTTTTGTTTGCTTTGAGATGCTGCCTCTCTTTCCCAGAAACTGGCGATTAGCAGCTTGTTGCTCCCCCTTTCTCACATTTCTGCTCTTCCCTCCTGAACTGACACTCAGGCTACGTTCTGCCTCTCCATGGTTACTGCAGACATCGTCCTCTCCTGATTTCTTAGTCCAATCTGAACTTGTCGACAGCACCACCGCAGAACTTTTATACACAAACAGTGAGATGTCTACGGTGCCGCTCGGCGGGAAGTACCTCTCCAAAATAGAAGCTGTTGGAATATCACCTGCGTGTGTGTATGTCTGGACTGCAGAGTATGTCCCTGTTAACAAGATCTGGACGGTGTTTTGTCCTACAGCTATACAAACATCCAGCAAAACCCTGTTTTTCCACTTCAGTTTCACTTGTTTCACCGGGCCATCACGACTACAAGGACAAATATGTGAACACTTATATCACACTAATATATCAGATAAGACTTTATCACAGCCAGCGTATGTGTCATTAAATTAACATAAAAACATCATCACTACTTTAAATAAGGGCTGTCAGATTAAAACATGTATCCCAATTAATCGCTAAATTTAAATATAGTTAATCTCATTTTTATAGCATGTTTGAAATATCATTATTTTGCATTTATGAATAAAAATTGTCAAGCTCTTATTTTGAAATGTTTTACTTTCTTCATTCATTTTTTGTAACAATGACGTTTTTGAAATCTCACGCATGTTTGCTAACCTGCATAAACACTGCTCATGTCAGCGTCTGTGCATGCTAGGCTGCCTCCCCTCTGGGCGAGCACAAGCCGCCCTCCTGCACGGCGGCTCCGGGTATTCCAGAATGCAAAGCGTCTCAAGGCGTTCATATTAGTGCGGCACATCTCTCACTTGTCACTTCAAAGGGAGCGTGCAGGGGCCAGGGTTTCATCAGACTGTCGTCGGCGCTCGGCGTAGACGTTTTGAGAAAAATGCTGCCCTAAAAATAGAACGCCGTGTCATGCTCATAAAGCGAGACAGAGCCCAGATGATAGCGCTCCGTGCCAAATGGCTGTCATTAAAATACCTCCATCCCAACCGGTTAGGAGACACCTTCAGCTGGCTGCAAGAGTGGAGGGGAGGACACTGTGTGTTTGTCCAACTTATCTTCACACAACTGTTTGTCCCTCCAACCATCCATTACCTATACCGCTTATCACGGGGGGCTGGAGCTGATCCGAGCTGCCATTGGGCGAGAGGCGGGGTACAACCTGGACTGGTCGCCAGTCGATCACAGAGCCAACATACAGAGAAAAACAACCAGGCACACCTACGACAAAATTAGAGTCTCCAATTTACCTAACCAGCATGTCTTTGGAGTGAGGGAGGATGCCCGAGTACCCAGCATGCACCGGGAGAACATGCAAACTCCACACAGAGAGGCTCTGCATCACTGTGCAGCCTGACAGTGTTTGTATGATGTGAAAAGCTTTGTGATTTTTTAAATGTTTAATTGCTGAAGGGGTTGCACAATTCATTTAGAAAAAGTTGCATTGTTAAAAATGATTGCCATTGTTCAGTCGTGATATTCATGTTTGTGATATTCCATTAGACTGAAACACCAACAGTTCAGACTGTGAGGAGCATGCAGCGTTTACAGGTTGGACTTTGATCACAGTGATGGTCAGTCTGTGAGCTGGACTCCCATCGTGTAGAAATAAAAAGACGGAAGTGAGATGAACAGACTGAGAATGATTTCTTATCTGACAAAAGAGTTCTTGATTGAGTTTCATGTTGTTGACATAATATGCTGTTAAAAAGATCAATCACAATATATAGTATCGCAAGTCTAAGCATATCGCAAAATCGAATCGTGACTCAAGTATCGTGGGACTCTGGTGGGGTTTGAAATAATAACTCAGCGTTGACTTCATGTTTCAGACAAAAATGTAACCCTTCCTGTCCTGCACTGTTTCAAAAACTCTGAGCTGTCTGTATACAGAGACAGAAGGTCCCCTGAAGAGTCTGCATCAGATGGAAACTCATCCCCTTCCGATTTTTGAAGCTTGGAACAACAGCTCTTACTGATTTTCTAGACAGGAATGTTGGGGTTTTGGTTTGAGGCAATTTAAAGGTCAAAGAGAACCGGACCTCCAAGGAGACTGGAGTACGAGTCCTCTGTGAAACACGTTGTCAGTGTTGAGTTATCGTTTTAACCCTGGACTGAGGGCTTCCCAAAACCTCCAAACAAACAGTTCCACATCAAGCAGAGGGTTCATCCACTCTTCCACGTGTGTCAGTCAGCACGAGACACGATAGACGTCGTCACATTGTGTTTGTGTGAGACACAAACGTTCGGCTCAGATTGTCCAGATTTAATGAAGTGGGACGAGAACATATTGCTCCACTGAGTTACCCAACTTACCAAGTGCCAGAAATCTAACTCTGCTGCAGTCTGGTCTGAATAGTGTCAAAGATCAGTGAGGCTGGATCCATATTAAAGAGCATGACTGTGTGTTGGTGTGAGTTTGAACATTAAACGAGAAGTGTGTGTGTGTGTTGCAGCCTGAGGTGACATGAGGGGTGACAGATCTGAAGGGTTGCAGACTTTATTCAAAGAGAAAATGTTCCTGTGCAGCTCCGTCTTCACTTCTATCTTTACTGCTCATGCTTTACTCCTCCAGCCTGTAGAAGTGAAGATGTTTTTTACACAGGCGGACGGCGAATCTGATCATATGATGAGTGCTAAATGGGCCTGAAGTCACAACTGTACTATATAGCTGCCTTTCCCTGATGAATGAGGCGTTCATAGGGCAGTAACTTATTATTACTGCAGTATTAGTCCTTTGATCTTCCAGCAGTTTGAACTCTGGAGATTTTTTCAGAGGGGAGGCTTGTCAAAATAGCTTTGCAGATGGGATCGGGCCTGGTCTTGCCCTGGTTATAAGAGGAGGAGGAGGAGGCCTGGAGGTGTACAGAGGCAGCAGTGTGCAGGAAAGCCTCACTTCAGAGGCATCATAGTGTCGCCTGATAAACCTTTGTGTTATAATGCATCACAGAAATCAAATATTTGTTACTAATTTGATGTGTTTTTGTAGGTTTTGTCTGAAGGGTTAATTGGAGACGAAGCTCAGTTTTGTCTCTACAGACTGCTTCAGAAAGTCACAGTGCTAACCTCCAAGTCTTCATAAAAAGTCACTCTCAGCAAGAACATTCCTCTGTTGATGACAAAATCAACTGGTAAGCTATGTAGTGAAACATGAAGACGGAGAGGAGAAGAGACGAAGGGAACAGAGAGCGTCTGAGAGGTGAAAGGGTTTCTTCTTCTTCGGAGTGGCAGGTAAGGCCACAGGCCACATGAGTCTCGTCTGTCTGGTCCTCCAAGGTCAGGTCTACCAGGTCAGAAACAGGACTGTTGACAGGAAGATTTGTTGCTTAGATGTCACTCTCTCTCCTCCCTCTTTTTGATGTAACCAGCCCCTCACATCTTCATCCCCCCCCACACACACTCCTGTTTACCTGCCTGAATCTCTTCCCACCCTCCCATCCTCCATCCTTTCATCTGGCACATCCCAGCTCTCATTGTGCACGCCGAGCCGCTGGCCCTCTTTAAGATAGGCATTAGAATGTTGGTTTTATATCGCAGCATGTGGAGGCATGTAGACGCTCTTTTGAACTGCTCCGCAAACAGATGGAGGTTTTTTCACGCTCCCTTTATGAGATTAAGTGAAACATTCCCATAAAAAGACATTTCCCTGATTCCCTTCGCCCTCCAGTGTCTCACTGTCTTTCTCTCTGACTTCTTTCCTGCCTCTTTTTATTCAGTGTGCTGGCCTCGGGCCTGGGCAAGGGGTTCACTGCTGAGGGTGGACAGGTTTGTGTTTCCAATAACTGCTTCCCCAGGCGAGCAGGTGAGCGCGCCCAAGCATCTCCCGGCGTTTAGAGCACGCCGGCAGACAGGTCCTGTGAGTGGGACTCTGCAGGCACAGGGAGAGAGTTCTTGTTTCTCCTCTGCAGAATGAACCTGTTTAACTCTGACTCAGGTAGGTTAGTGCCAAGTGCCCCCCCCACCCCCAACCCCCCCATCCACCCACCTCCCCTCCTCCGGCTTTTAACAGGAGTTTGACAAAACAGATTCACAGGGCAGACAGTGTGGCTCTACAGTCATTCACTTGAAAACAGTGAGAGTATTTAGACTCTGGTTTTAAAGGTGAAACGCCTAATAGCTGCTTTGAATGAATACTTACCCAGGTGTTCTGTTTTTACCGAGCAGTCGGCCCCTCGGGATGAATCGCTAGAATTTGAGTGATTCCTTAACTTTGCTTTAGCGCCATCATCTCGTTGACTCTTTGTCAAATACTTTGGTTTATGAACGATTGACCTCCCTGTCACCCTGAGCTACTCTTTGTCTTAAGTGCTTTTTGGTTTACTTGCACGCTAAACAAAGCTGATAAACGACATCAACATCACCACTGAGAGCATGTTAGCACGCTAACGTTAGATTATATTCCTCATCAAATCCTCCAGCAGAAAAAAGAGAAGAGAGCCTATAAAAAATCCCCCCCCCCCCCCCCCCATGCTTTATTTCAAATCATATAACTGAATGTCCTAAAGCCTGAAATAAACAAAAAGGGCAGAGTAAGGTAGTTACATACAAACAGAGCCGTGTCCAGAGGGGTGGTCAGAGGGGTGGCATGGCCCCCCCTCGAAATCTTATTGGCCACCCCAAAATCCTTAACTATGACTGGCTATTGAGGTCCTTGCCAGAGGTGGGACTTGTGTTGTAATCCACTATTCAGGCTGTGTTGCAACAGGCAGCTCATAGTTTTCAGCGTGCAGATGTTTGTTTGTTGAAGTTCTTAAATTGTGAATTTGGTCGTACGTATTGTTTTGAGTTGAAGAATGAAGCGTAGAAGATGTTGCCATTATCTTGTGTCACTCAAAAGTCGATGTGATAAGTGCAGACAGAAGGGGTAAATAAACGCTCTTCAGTCATGTGTGTGCACACAAACTTCAGGCCACCCCTTCACAAGTCGGTGCCCCAGTTGGGCCACCCCAGTCCAAAAAGTCTGGACACGCCCCTGGATACAACTCCAATCTATCAGCATACTGATGATTCAGAAAGACTTTTATTTCTAGCGCCGTCTTCTGTCTACTTTTTAAAAATGTATAAACCCCAGGCAGCATGAAAGCTCCTGTGAGGAGTAAAGAGCTGGTTATGAAACAGACTGAAACGAACACTGATGCTTCTAAATGAGCTGCAAAAGGAAACGAGACCATCAGCTTAAAAACTGACCATTTCTAAATAGTTGTTTTAAAGCTGACCTGTTCTTCTGATCCCATTTTAAATCTCTCATATAGAATTACAACGCTGGATGTCCAAAGTACACGTGGGCAAAGATGTCAATCAGGAGAAAAAAATGTCATCAGGAACGCCCCCCCCCCTCCGAAGGCGGAACTCTGACTCAGAAACTTTGACGAACTTTGGTAGCTCGAGCTAAAATCCAACATGGCTGCTACGTGCCTCAACAGTAATGTGTAAACCATACATTATAGTGTGAGATTAAATCAGTTCTATCAGTGGACTTGTTCACGAGTGTGTTGTCATCACCTGGAAGCTAACAAAACAAAGGCACTCCTGGAGGCGTCCATGTTGCAGACATCCAACTTCCGAGGTTAATGGAACGCACGATTAATATTTTTATTAATTTAAGGAAATATCACGAAGGAAACATGAAAGGATGTAAAGGAGTTCTACACATGACGAGTCAGATTAGTTTCTCCTCCGCCATTGTTGTTGACAAAGCTGATATCAGAAGTCCCGCCCCTTCTTGATTTGATTGTTCGTAGAGCGAGAAGTGACATTGATGAGCGTGGCGCTGTTCCAAAAGTTGAACTGGTTTCAACTGAGAGCGCCGTGAGAGCAGCAACAGCTGACTCTGAGGGCGTAGAGCGCTACCACTTATCAAACTGTGAAATCGTACCAAAGTAAACCAGCCAAGAACATTAACAACTTAAGTAGAACTTTAATATCACCACGTTTACTTAACGAAAGCCTCAGGAAGCGTTCTCCCCCCTCTGCCAGAGTGTGATCTCAGTGCAGCTCTGTCTTATTTTTCCTTTATTACGGCCTGCTGGGAATTTCAACGCCTTGAGGTGTGAAGCAGGAGCTGTAAAATCCGTTTTTTTCACTGCTTGTAAATAGCTTCCATAAATGTCAAAGATGTGTTAGGTCTCATTTTCATAAACAAACGTCCGATTGACGCAGCTGACATGTGATCTGCGTTGACCTACTGTAGCTGTGCAATGACAGAACGCTCTCGTAGTCGTCGTAGTATTTGTGTTATTTCATACGTGTGCAGATTTACCTCATTTAACGACAGCGTGTGTGTTCAGTTGTCACTCTGCTGGCCCAGTGTGTGTGTGTGTGTGTGTTCGCTCTGCAGAAAGACACGGCTCACCGCTCGCTCCGTTCCAAGAATGAATTCCTGGAGGCTTACAAGAGCTGTTGAATGAGATGGAGGGCTCAGGGCAGGAATGATGGGAGGGGACGGTGAAGAGGGAGGCTGCCCCGCTCTGTAGGAGGGTTGTCAGGCTCTCACTTACAGGCCTGATTAAATAACAGGATGCTTTATGAAAACAAGAACATTATCTGCCTCTTAAAAGGCCGGGAAAGGCCCTCTAATTGGCTTTCCTTTAGTCTCTGTGTTGCCGCCGCTCGACGAGAGAAAAGATCCTCTCCGGAGCTGCAGCCACAAACTGAGAGAAATGCACGCAGGACACTTTCTCTCGCTCCCGTAGATCTGCTCTGATCAGTTGAACAGGAATGTATCAACACACTGATACCGAGCCTCCAAAGGTCTTTCCACTCAAAGGAGGATTATTCACGACCCAATCTCTTGATTGAGTGTTATATAAACAATAAAGAGATAGTGGCTCCTCTGTGGGATCGGACTGCTTCTATTAAAAAACTTTCACAGCTGAGGTATTCAACAAAAAGAGGTCTCTCCAGATGTTTGCAGACGTGAGAAGAAAGCGTCAGAGGTGGAGTCTGGTATGTTTGTGTTCGCTGTGAGATCAAAAGAGTCCATACATCCAGGGATCAAACTCTCTCTCTCTGTCTTTGCATCGCTTTCCCTGCCATTAAAACGGCGTGGTTGACTTAATTATACGTATTACAGTCAGGAGCCGCGGCCATTAAAGTATATGGAGGTGTAGTTACTGCTGTAATTAATTTAAGAACTATTTTGCATGTTTACACAGCTTTAGGTAATCGTAGTGATTGTTCGGTGGAGGAGGAGTCTGGGTCAGTCACATGTTTACAAAAAAAAGGAGTTTAAAGTATGAACACACACACACACACACACACACACACACACACACATCCATGCTGAAAATGCTGACACGTTCCTTTTTGAGAAGCTGTCCCAGGAGTCATTTTTGCTTTTTTTTTTCACTGAGTTTAAACTTTGTTGATGGTCTTATTTGCTTTGTAAGTCATTCAGAGACTCTGCATTAAAAGTGACCTTACTCTATGATCAGACATTAAGGAAACATGCTATGTTGAAGTGCTGGCTTCTTTGACAACAATGCAGCAGCCAGTATGTCCTCCTTCTAACTTTAGATTCTGGTCCTGAATGGTCTGGATTTGTTTGGACCAGAGAAGGTAGGCGGTTTTAAGGCACCCCCACACGGCCGTTTTGGACGCCCCTCGGTTTGCCAGATATGAGAGCAGTTATCAGGTCAAACCAACAGGTGTTGCAGCGATGGAAGCGGGCAAGAGAACTGGTTCAGATAGAAGTGATTGTACCCGACCTAAAAAGCCTCTGCATGTTTCTAATAAGCTCCACGAGCAGAAACGTGCTCAAACTAGGATCAATATTGGAGATGCTTTTGAAAAATGGAGAGAGGTTAGAACGCAGAAAGGTTTACAGACCGATGCAGAGCTGGCTAAACACTGAAGCTTCAGTGTCCACCACATGGTGACCTGCGTGAGCATCCACTCTAGAGAGGAGGGGGGGGGGGGGAGACAGCTCTCTGTAATGTTTTGACTGCAGTACCCATTTTAAACACTAGGTGTCAGAGTTACATATTGCTCCTTTAACCTCCCAATTAACTAACCAAAAAGTTTCAGCTCTAAGGTAATAACTTAATATTATATTTAATATAAAGCCCATTGCCTTTTCTTCATGTGATAATATGACGGGTGTAGGTTAGAGTAAATTACAGCCAGGGAAGCTAAGGTCGCTAGCTCTGGTTGGTTGAATGAAACCAGTTTGAGCCTCATTGGATTAAAGGACTTTATTGTGACTTTGTTTATTTCCTGTTGTCCTTCTTTCTTTCTTCTTATTGGTATTATTATTATTTGTTTCTAAATCTGAAGGAGAGAAGTAGCCGCACAAAAAATCCGAACACAACGTTTGTGGTGTAACGAGGTACTTAAGTTGTCATTCCAACACTTTGTCTCATGTCGGATTAAAGAGACAAGATGTAACGTGTAAAATCCTGAGCTTAGGAGGAGCAGGAGCGAAGGTATTATTTATCCAATTATCTTTGAACAGATCAGTGTGGCCTGATATCCCCACCACTAGTCCTTACGCCACACTAGGCTCCCCTTCTCCTGGCTCCAGGTTCATATGTAGGATCAGAGTGGTGTCTGTCTTCTGGTTTTGGACTGGTTCAGAGATAAAGAGTACTTTTCCCAAGATGAAGAACACGTGGAACTGTGACAATGTTGGCGCCCCCTGTGGACAAAGTGGCAGCTCATCTCTTGTAGCTTATGTTGTCTTTAAAGGTGGTGTAAAGGCCCTGCTGGTGTAAACTGCTCCGTCTGATACAGACCAGGTGGCAGCAGAAACAGACCTTAAAAATAACTACTGGATATAGAAACAATCTTCTTCCTCTCGTTTGACTTTTCTTGGCATCAGTATTAATTTCAGTCTGTTCCATAACCAGCTAAAAACTTCTTACAGGAGCTTTAATGACCGTTTACCCTCTATGTACCCTCTCAGTGCCCGGGCATTCACTGGTCTGGTTTGCAGGGTGTATGTGGAGGTCAGATTGTGGTGTGTGTGTGTGTGTGTCGATGGGGTCGTGCCTCTTGGCTCCATCATCATGGCTGTCACCGGCTGCCACATCAGTCTCATCTGCCCCGCAGGCTGCCCGGCTCTTTGATGTTTGAGGATGTGTTTAGCGGGCGATAGTGTATCAGATGACTTCGGTCTTTCTCTGTCACCTTGTGCTTTGCATTTCAAATCTGTGACACAGTGCAGCCAGGGCCGCACTAACAAGAGGAGAGAGAGAGAGAGAGAGAGAGAGAGAGAGAGAGAGAGAGAGAGAGAGAGAGAGAGAGAAAAAAAGAGAAGGCTGAGCTTAAACTCTGAGTTTTCTACTAACCTCCAACCACAAAGATCATGTTCAAACCTTTTTCCAGTGTCCCTGTTCGGAAAGGTGGCAGAGCCCGGGCTCTAGATTTAGTGTTTCTGTGTGTTTCTGTGTGTGTGTGTGTGTGTGTGTGTGTGTGTGTGTGTGTGTGTGTGTGTGTGTGTGTGTGTGTGTCTCTGGATGAATAGAAAGTAGAATAAGGAGGAGAAGGTAGAGTGTGTGTGATTCAGGCCCAACCCCCTCAGGCTCAATACTTTTCCTGAGAGCGTAGAATCTGCTCACCTGCCCTGACATGCCCACCCCGGCCCCTCTTGCCCCCCCCTACCTCCACTTCTTCATACATTGCTACACCCCCCCCCTCGCTCCAGCAGCCCCACATCAAAGTACCCCTGTGAGTAATGGATACCCAGCAGGGCCACACCCGGCCTCCTCCAACGAACTTCATTTCTGAGCAGCCAGTGGCAATCATACAGCACACACACACACTCACACACACACACACACACACACACACACACACACACACGGCAATGATTTACACACAATTAGACTTAAATATACAGCGTCAACACTAGATAAACAACAGTTCAAGCTAAACTGTGTGGGCCGGGTGTTTGTAATGTTTTCCTTCAAACTACAATTTTTATCATTGAGTGAAGTAGGTCAGACAAGAGTGTGTTCATTAACTGTCTGATAATTATTGATATATATTTATATATGTGGGACGTTTCACCACGACTGAACACAACTTGTGCTGTCAGCATGTAACAGGTTAACTCAGGACTTGATTTAGTGTGAAAGAAAATCCTGTAATGTCACGTTTTCACGATACATGAAATGCAGAGCTGTATCAGTGGTAGAGTGGGGCGTCTCCCAACCAAAAGGTCGGGGGTTCAATCCCCAGCTCCTGCAGCCTCATGTCTCCTTGGGCAAGAAACTTACTGCCAATTTCCACATACTTTGTGATCCCTGCAGTCCATCAGCGCCAAGCACTACGCTTCTGTTTGCTGCCACTCTAGTCGATAATTCTGTTTCCACAGCGAGCGCCGCGGTCCATCTCCGGAGCGTGCCAGCAGCGCCACTACGCTCTGCTCCGCTTCAAATACGCTGCAAGTCTATTTTTGACAGAGCACGCTGCAGGCACACGTCAAGCTGCACAGAATAGATCGAGCCGGACAGGAAGTCAAAATAAATAAATTTCAAAATAAAACACAACATACAGACTCACAATCATATTTTCTATCACTTTATCAACATGACGTCAAAACAGGCACCGAATGAACAACAAATCATCCTCAGAGAGACAAAGCAACATGATGTTTGCACGTTTTCCTCTTTATTCTTGGGTGATCTTGTAGTTCTCCTGAGATCTTGTAGTTCTCCTGAGATCTTGTAGTTCTCCTGAGATCTTGTAGCTCTCCTGTGATCTTGTAGTTCTCCTGTGATCTTGTAGTTCTCCTGAGATCTTGTAGTTCTCCTGTGATCTTGTAGTTCTCCTGTGATCTTGTAGTTCTCCTGAGATCTTGTAGTTCTCCTGTGATCTTGTAGTTCTCCTGTGATCTTGTAGTTCTCCTGTGATCTTGTAGTTCTCCTGAGATCTTGTAGTTCTCCTGAGATCTTGTAGTTCTCCGGTGATCTTGTAGTTCTCCTGAGATCTTGTAGTTCTCCTGTGATCTTGTAGTTCTCCTGTGATCTTGTAGTTCTCCTATGATGTGTGTACAGCTGCTCGAGGGTGCGCTTCTGCTCCAGAAACACACCCAGTGGGGCAGGATGCGCGCCGTCCAACGGAGCAAAACCGTAGCGCTGACGGACTGCAGTATGCACGTAGTATGTGGAAATTGGCAGTGAACCCCAAGTTGCTCTCGCTGCTTCATCGGCAGCGTATGAATGTGTATAAAAGGGATGAGTTAATACTGATGGACTCTTTACACAGCAGCCTCTACCATCAGTGTGTGAATGTGTCGGTGTGACCTGAAGTGTGAAAGCGCTTTGAGAAGTCAGAAGACTAGAAAAGAAATATACAAGCTCAAATCCATTTACGTTTAAATATTCTGCAGACTAAAACAGATGAGTAATACTCAATTTCCCCAACATCAACACAGACTGCCCCTCGTTTAAATACCACTTACCCCTCCCCTCCCCTAACCCCTCTTTTTTACCAGCAGACCTCGCCCCCGTCTGCTCCTCATTTAGACGTGCGGTGTGTCCCAGTGCCTCAGTTCGGGTTCCAGTGTGCCGAGCCAGTCAGGAGAAATGACAGAGCAGAGAGTCGGCCTCAGACCTGCAGGCCGGAGCTCTGTACTCTGTCATTAGTCACTTTAATGCAGCAGCACCACCAGCCTCGCTCGCTCCTCCCCTCCCTTCCCTTTCTCCCTTTCTTTACCTCTTTCACTCTCGCTCTATATTCCCACAAATACCGGTATTATTCCATGTTGAAATGACCTTGTGTGCTGTGTGATGTGGACTCTCACAGAGAGGAGAGAGAGTAAATAAAGTCCTGTACCACGTTTTAAAGATGCAGGGAGGGTCATCAGAGAGCAGCAGATGCAACATGATTTACTACAGCAGTGTGTGATGGGCTGTAATTAACGGTGTTTAATGTTTGTATTCATGCTCATTAATTAAGTTAAATTAAATGTCTTACTTTCTGGCTGGAATAGACACTGCCATAAGTCTTAGAAAAGTAAACATATAAGTGAGACCTCTGATGGGCGTCCTCCATTGTTGACCTGTGTTCACTTCGCGTGCTATTACGTAGCTGACGCCACTATCGCTATCCAGCTTACACTCCGCTTACCAAGTAAGGGTACCCTTGGCTGTGGAAATGCAAGCAAGATCAGGGTTTTACCGTACCGAACTGTACTACTTCGAGCTGCTCTACACTTGTTTTGAGTGGCACACATGTTGCACGTGGAGCCAGGGAGATGTCAATAAAGAAAAACATGGTCTGCATGCATTCTTACTATTCAAGCCACATTTCCAGATGAAAATCTTTCTTAATGCAAAGACTTAAGATCTGCTGTCAGGAATCAGAGGTCACACTTTGACTCCAGAGACAGTTCTGTTATCATAGATGTTTAACGATACAGCAGAAGTTTCTCCGTCTGTGTGTCATATTGTCGTTGCTGCCCTCTCGTTTTCGTTCTGTTATGTTGCAACATGTGACCAAACACTGAGACGTAAACAAGCGAGGCCATTATGTCAGGCGACTTGAAAAACCTTGGCTTGTCTCTCTTGTGAAATGAAGACACCAGGGCAGCGTAGTTTGTTTCTGTCCTGTCGAGAACACACTGTGATGCCAGGCCCGGTTTACAGACCGCACTTCAGCAGGGATGTAAACAAACAGCGAGGCCTGGCCCCGATCAGGCCACGCTGCAGAGGGCAGATCGCTGTCTGAGATCTCTGGTTCATGCCAGATGAGCTGTGGTTAATACTGCAGTCTGCCAAGAGCAGCTCGTAGTACAGTGGAACATAGAGGCTTGGTCGGTTTGTACGTGTGTCCCGCCTTCAGTAGGTGAAACAATTTAAGTCACTGTGTTCACAGCAGATTGAATATGATTCTGACGGCAGCAGTATGTGTTTGTAGAAGCATGCTGCAGACACTGATGGTGAGCAAAGAGACAAAAAGTCTCATCACAAGCTCTGTTTGTGTTTTGTCAGAGCTTTCATCCTCAGCGGTGGTCGTCGTTAACAGATGGAGTTTAATAAAGTTTGAATCAAAGGAGAACTCTTAACAATTCAAAGTCTGTTTACAGTTCTTGTGTGGTACCGGCTGCAGTGCTGCACATGTGACAAATGTATTTTGTAGCTCCTAAGGGAAGTCCCATAAGGATCCTCAAGTGATGTCACTTGAGTCAGCTTCAGTTGGATCTGAAGACTTGAATTTTTTTTTTTAAACTGGGACAGAGGAGTTAGAATCCCAGCTCCTCCAGACACTGAACCCTAAGCTGGAATAGCCAGCAGCAGTGTGCAAATGTATATGAACGGGATGGGCACTGTACACCTATCAGTGTTTGAATGTGGCATGCAGTGAATAAGTACCTCAAGCGGTCAGAAGACTAAAATAACGCTATTTAAGTATCCGTCTCTAGTCTCTACAGTTGACTTATTATGTTCTGATCCCCATTTTAAATCTCTCATATAGTGATACAATGCTGGATGCTCAGACTCAACATGGGCAAAGCTTCAGATCATGAGGTAAACGTATGTTGGAGTAATCCCAGGATGAGTCTGCAGAGGGCGCTAGACGGCTTGTTCTGCAAATCACGCCATAGTTCCCCGATATGAAACCAAGAAATTCACCAGACGGCTTCAAGCCTCTACGTAAGCCGATGAAACCTCTTACATAGACTCTCTTCTCCCAGCTCTGGAGTTTATCAGTTCATCAGAACACACCAGAAGAGGTTTTTTAAATTCCACACATAGTGACATCAAAAAGGACATTTTAATTTGACTGAGTAAAAATAAAGAAGTGGGACAAATAAAAAGAATGACATCTGAACCTCATTAAGCTGCTTCAGTGTCATGGTGCTGGTATTTCTCATGCTGGCTCACTCACACTTAAATAGAGCAAAGCTGTTGTTAATGTTACTAACTCCACATGTGCAAGTCCTGAACACGACTTCAGTATAACACTAGATAATCATCTTTTTGCACGGGCTACTTTATTTAAAGCTCACATATTCTCCTCCTCTTCAGTGTAAATAAGTCTCAGAGCTCCACAAAACATGTGTGTGAAGTGTCTTGTTCTAAATCCACTCTGATCCTGTATTTGATCATGCCTATAAACCCCTCTATTTCAGCCCTGCTCAGAACAGGCTGTTTCTGTGTCTGTAGCTTTAAATGTAAATGAGCTGTGTCTGACCACGCCCCTCTCTGGAAGGGCTTGGGTGGCTCGGGCTTTCTCGCTCCATGTCCTATTGTTTACGGTGAGAAGGCAGACTCAGAGGGCAGAACAAACACCTAGCTGTGGGAGTGTCACCCACCTGGGGGAGGGGTCACTGCCCTTTGTGATGTCATGAAGGGAAAATCTCCAAACGGCCTGTTTGAGCACACATTTTCTGAAAAGTGGAGCAGGCAAAAGACGGAGAGGATGGACTTTTCTCATCATTGGGGGGATTGTAGACAGACTAGAGACACATATTAGTGTTAGAGAAACATGGTGGAGAGATTTTATATCATATGTGACCTTTAAGAGTCCTCTTGTGTCCCCTAATGAAGTGATGATGTCACCCTAACCCTCTCAGGTGTGTTCATGTGTGTGACAGCCTCCTCCTCAATATACCTGCTGCTCCTCCTCAGCAGGCTCGTGTGAAACTCTGTCAGTGGGAACATTTCCCGTTTTACGCCCTCTGTCACAACCCCATCAGTGTTAAAAGTAGACGCAGCCTGTTGTGGTATGTGTGTTGTTTGTTAGTCTTTCACTGATGACGTCTCTGATGTAGAACCGCAGTCATCTCCAACGCTGCCGTTGTTTTTCCCCAAATGCCAAATCGCGTTTAATCATGTGTAATCATGAGGATGGGTGTTTTCTCAACCACAGCCATGTCTGATTCACATCCAACCAGAACAAAACACAGAGATGTGGAGGAACTCGTGCTGTCATGTTAGCATCAGAGCTTTTCATAGCATCATTAAAGCTTAAAAATATCTCTATCTATTAATCATATCATAAGAGTCAGCAGGCTCAGTGGAGGCGTAGGGTTTGGCGACCGCTCTGTGGTATTTCTACTACTAATATTGAGGCATAATAAGACCACAGCAGCACCAGTGGAGGAATAAATCATAACATATTCTTGAACTGAAGACGACTCTTTGAATCTCCACACTGCTTCAGCGTGTCTTTGTGCGTGTGTGAGCTGGGCCGCAGAATCAGGCTTCCCTGCATTTATCCCCTCGATTAGAGGACGAACAGGCTCAGGGCTGCTGGGTAAGGAACTTTTGAACCCCAGGTAAAGCAAATTCCCACATGTCAAAGATCCAGCCTTTTATTTTTTCTTCGTTCTGTGTGACCGCACCCCATTTAGGCCCATGCATGTACTACAATTACTGCTCCAAGGAACAGGGGAAAGGCTGCAGCACCAGAGCTGGAAGTCGGATCAAAGGAGGGGATATGTAAATGTTTTATTTGACCTCTTTCTGACCAGAGAAACGAACGATGGCCGTCTTTGTTTACCAGCAGCTTTTCTGTGGGACAATGTTTCCAACAGAGCTGGCATGCTCAAACACTACACAAAGATTCTTTCCTCTTTCCTGGTGGTTCTACAGGATTTGCGTTCGTTTTTGACGCGCCCAAGCGACCAATTAAACACTACTACTCATTCTCACAAGATCCACACATCAAACAAAAGGATCGGCCGACTTGGAGGGGAGGAAGGAGAGGTCGGTGCGTCTCAATGCCATCAAACTTAATCAACTTAACATTGTGGTGCGTTAGTATTTGTCTAAAACTGTACGGCCAGCCCACATGGATAACCTAATAAATGACAGGTCCAGCAGTCACCTGCCTATGAAGGGGCGGGGCTGTAAATGTGCACCGTCCTCCCTCTCCAACCAGCAAGTATTCATTCATAACCACTCGAACATAGCTGAGAAGTAAACACAAACGTTCCATCAACAAGTTAATGTTCATACAGTAACTAAATCTTAAAATTCAACATATCCTTAAAACATGTTTGGCTTCAACATTCTGGCCCCTCATTATGAAGGAGGGATACATGAAGATTACTTAAAGGCAGAATGTGCGACATGTTCCCCATAAACATATCAGAAATCCAGTCTCTCCTGTGTAAATGTCTCTCTGAGTCATGACTGTCTACAATGAGTGAGAAGCTCGAGTCCCGCTGGCTGTGTTGTTGTCAGAGCCGTGTTTACATGGACGGGACGGCCGGCTCCTCCCCTTGTGTATAAAAGCTGTTTTAGTCAAGGACTAGAGAGAAGAAGAAGAACATACTCACTGATTATTTGGATGACACGTAAGACTTTTTAGATCACGCTCATTCTGTTTCAATTTACATGCAATGTGAAGCTACGAGCTAATGAAAGAGCGCTAACATTAGCATGCTAACACAACAATGCAGGCCGCCAGGTAAAAGGACAAATTGTCCGCCGCTTGAGCTCAATGGTGCTTGATTATCCGTCTGATAACTCCTTTCTGTGAACGTGAGTGGAGGGGGGTTAGAGGTGTGTCTCTGGAGGAGGGCGGAGGCTTCAGTCTGGAGGAGGTGTGGCCAAACAGAAGTTTGTTTTGGTTTCATGCTGGAGATCAAGGGCGACATCTACTTAATCAAAAAGTCGCACATTCTTCCTTTAATCAAATATTAAAGAAGCCAAATCTCTACTATTGTTTTGCCATCTTCAAACATGACTTGAATTTGTTTAGAGTCAATCAAAGCCAACACAGCAGTTTAGGAAAGTTTGGAAAAAAAGGTAGTTTATGTAAAATATTTCATGAAGCGTGCGTGAGTGAGGTCAGGTTTTGGCGATGGGCCTGAACAGGATGCTGGTCTTGGTCTGAACTTGCACTTGCCTAACAGGCCTCCTAGATTCTGTGAATGGAGGTCGGTGTGACTTGAAGTTCTTGGGGCTGGATCATCAATAATAAGCACAACGTCTCCTTTGACAGAGTTCTTTGTTTTTCTTGTCCCCTCCCGTCATTCTCGTAGCTCTGGTTAGTGTTCCTTTGTCCACAATGAATCCACCGTGTACTGAATTTGACGCTGTAGCAGTCTTCTATGTTTCAGTGTATCCAGAGCTTTGAACCCGTGATGTAAAGGTGAGGGACTTCTGACATGTGGTGTATACAAAGGAAACGTCGTGCTCTGGCTTTCTCTTCTCTAACGTGTCAGAGAGGATCAACGTCGTCACCTGACGTGAAACCTTTTTCATTAACTTGATGAATGGATCAGCTGAGTGAAGCTTTTACCTGAATGTCTTTACGCAAACACATCTGATGTGTGTTAACGTGTGCTTGTGCGTTCCTTCCTGCCCTGCCCTGCCCTGAAGGTTAGAAATCCGTGCTTGGCGTGGTGTTTGACCCCGGTGATTAGGTGTTTAAACTTGTGTCTCCTCCTCATTAAGTGTTTGCAGACGCCGGATGCTTCAGCGCTTGTGATGAGACATTGATGAAAAGAGAGTGATAGGTTCTGTGCTGATGCCCAAGAAAGTCTTTCTGCTTTTGAAGAGCAAAAAACAAACACAGATCTGACACACAAGTCAACGTCAGGTCAGCCAGGAGGTGACGAGCACATGCACACACTGTCCAATCACAGCGCAGTACGACTACAGCTGATAGAACAGACTTCATATCTCTGCTCTCTGAAAGTTACAGCTCGGACACACAGTCAGGGTTGTAATATTAAATAATATTACTGCAGGCAGAAGAAATGGATATCACATGGAGCGTGTGAACGCTGTCTGCGAGAAAGATTGATTTTGAAAATGTAGAGACAGGACAGTGGACGGAGCAGGAAACCAGAGAGAGAGAGAGAGAGAGAGAGAGAGAGTGGGGGATGACAAGCGGGAAAAGAGCCACTGGTCAGATCTGAACCCAGGCTGCTCGCTCAGAGGCCCAAAGCCCCCGCACATTCGGTGCTACCTAACCACTAGGCCATCGGCGTCCATAACCCCGACCTTTAAATACAAATATGTCAAACGTGAGACAAAAATCTGTTTTTGTTTTCCTTACTTTGGTTGCAGTTGTTCGTTGGAGGGGAGACGTTTTGATAAAGGAAATAAGTGAGAGTCCTGGAACCACATTGTTCATGAAGTGTGTAAAAACCAACCTAAGAAGAGAAAAACATAACCAGACGGTGAAACTGACCTGCACTCAATAATCAAGAAATGAACTCGTGCCTTTATTGGACAGGACAGGTGAAGAGAGACAGGAAGTGTTAGTGGGGGGGACAACATGCAGCACAGGGCCGAGGTCAGATTCAAACCCACGACCGCCTCCACAAGGACTACAGCTTCTGCACATGGGGCGTGGGACATAACCGCTAGGCTATCACCACCCTGACCATCGTATTGTTGTACTGACGAATATTTATTGCTAATTACCGTTAGTCTCTACTTTGTTTGTACCCTGAAGAAGCTGCACGCAGATACACGTTGGTGTATCTTTAAATGTTTCGAGCCCGATGAATTAAAGGCCATGAATACTTTTCAAACCGTCTGTTTGACGCCGAGTGCCTGGATCATTTCTACCGATGTTCTTTAAGTTTTCCTCCACTTTTATTTTTTGAAATACTCCCCTCCATGAGCCCCGGTGCTTTGAGGGATACTAGAAGCTCCTGTTGTCTCTCTTTTTGTCAGTACCATGTTTTTGTTCTCTAATTATTTGATGCTTCTTCTTTTTTCCAATCCCTCCAAAGCACTTTGCATTTGATTCGTATGAAAGGTGCTTCATAACACTTTTAGAGGGCCTATAACTTTAAAATGTAGTGTCTGATATCCAGGTGAGGTCCCACTCCTTATGTTTCCTTCAGTTTAGATTCAAAGATCCTCCCGTGTGTCTGTTTGCCTCAAACATGAGAGAAATGTTTGGATCAGGCAGCAGCAGCTCTGCACACTTTGAAGTGAGAGTGCGGCTCTCAGAGTCAGGTGGAAAAGAGGAGCCTCAGTGTATGACTGCCACCTAGTGGTGGGTTTAGAGAGTGGCCTGCTATGGTCTTCAGATGTCAGCTCTCCACTGATGAAGTTTCCTTTAAAGTGCAGTCACATGTGTGTCTGTATGTGTAGTTGCTGACTCTCTTCTGTTGTCTCTTCCAGGCTCGCATGGCTCTGGATAAAGGAGCTCAGGCTGTGATCTTTGATGTCAGTGATGATGCCAATGCTGCTGCCGAGGTGAGTTTAGAGCCAACACATGATAAACGTTTAAAGGTGAAAAAGCACTTCTCTCACACTCCTGCGTCTTTGTCAGCTGCGAGAAACAGACTCTCTCCCCCGTCCGGTCGTGCTGGTGGAGGCAGAGGACGCCGAGGTGCTGATGGGTTTGGTCAACAAGAACGAGGAGGCCAACGTTCGCATCGAGATCCTGGTGGAGCCGTTGAGATGGGTGAGCACTGAAACACAGATTCTTTTTTTAAACCCATCCTGTATTTGGCAGGGAGAAGAGGAAGGACCCCCTCTGGGAAACAGCAGGACAAAGTCATGTGAAAGCTTGTGTGCAGTCACAAAGACATCACGATGGATCCATGTAGACCGGATTCTAGGATGCAAATGGACCACCCGGTGGATACAGGACCGGGTGGGAGCAGGGGTGAAAATAGTTTTTAAACTCTTGCTGGTTCTATTTCCACAGTCTTGTTCACCTCTCCTCGGCTTCATGCATCCCTGCCAAAAACAATATTTGAAAGCCCGTATGGAGGAGAAAGAAAGTAGTAAACACTCTCTAAAGATTCCTTTAAAGGTTCAGGTGAAACCTTTAACAAGCATGTGAGGAAACTGACCAAACTTTTAAAACCCTCAGAACTTTAATGAATTACTATCATTGTTGTGAGGCCTGAATCACTTCACTGAAAGATCCTCAAATTAGTGTTGTAGTACTCGAGATCAGTCCTGGTTTCAAGACCGGTCTTGAATCAAAACCGGTCAAGACGGTAGCCACTGATTGGCTATTTGTCCACATCATTACTGTGATTAGAAGGAAAACTCCCCTTTGTTAAACAATGAATACATTCATTCATTCATTACTTGATTTTTATCCCCCAGTTACGGCCGCTGCCTTCCCGGTGTTTCAGTCTAAGTGAGTGACACGCCCGCTGCACACAGGATGATGGTTGTTCTGTCACATTTATGTTCTCGGTCTTGGTCGTATCTCGGTCTGGATCCATAAATGTTTTGGTCTTGTCTCGGAGCACTTGGGTAGGTCTCGGGTATGTCTTGGTATGTCTTGGATTAGTGCGGTCTTGACTACAACACTACATAAAATCAAGCTAAGCTAACGTTAGCTTGGCTGGTGTCGACCTGTGTGAGCTGACGAGTGTTGAAGAAACAAAGATTTGAAACACAGAACTTCTTTGTTTTGTGTTTTTACCCGTTTGAATGTTCTTCCCTTTGAATTCTTTTTGAATTACAGCCGGAGGATTTGTGATTTGATGAACAGCTAGCTTTGGCTAACACTAAACTCACAGCTGCACAGTTCACATTATCACATGATAAACTTCCTGATGTAGCCCCTCTTTGCTACTTTGCTTTGTTACTATAGATCTTACCTAAACTTTAGATTGAATATAACCCATAGGTGGGGCCACAGTAGCTCAGTCTGTAGGGACTTGGGTTCGGATCTGGAAGGTCACTGGTTTATGTCACGTTGCGGACGAGAGTATGGAAGTGGGTCTGGTAGCTGAAGAGGTGCCAAGTCACTTTCAGAGCACTGCTGAAGTTCCCTTGAGCAAGGCACCGACCCCCAGCTGCCTGTTTTAGGCTGTTTCGGAGCCTTTTCTGGCTCAGTGTTGGAACCGCTTTACATGTCGGATGTGTTTTCTCTTGTTTCTCTGAGGACGTCATGTTCAAGCCTAAGATGAGTGAGTGTTGACTATCAAATCGTTTTCAATCTTTGCTCTTTTTTTGCATCTTCTCTTTCAGCCACATTATGACGTGGGCATCCTGCTCACCATCGTCCTCGCTATCGTGACCATCGTGCTGATCTTTGCTTTTCGCTACAAGTGCAAGTCCAACAGAACCTGGGTGAGTCACAGCAACTTGAGCCTGATTCACAAAAGGATTGCGCTGCTTGTGCGGCCAACCTTTGCGAAAGATAGCGTGCAATCCAAAGAGCAGGTGCAAAGGGTGAAATGCACGCAAACTGCAAAGCTGACAGCGTTTGCATGTATCTAATTCCTGCAAATAAGCCTCGTTTTAAATATCTTATTGACAAAGACCAGGGCTGATTGCCACAGGCACAGTGGTGTTATTAAACACCATTGAGTCCTGTGTATTCAATAGGTGCAATTTCTCTCTTTCTCTCTCTCTTAGTCAACTAAACGCGAAATAATGATCTGTTCAAAGCCTGTAAATATGTCTTTCAATAATATATCCAGGGCTTAAATCAGTCGAGGCTGTCAGTTGAGGATGTGACTTTGTTTTTGTCTATTTTTGCTCCATTCAGAGAGTACGCTTTGTCCTAAACAGTGAAACCCATTTAACATTTTTCAAGGCATCTGGCATCGTTTTAAAAGAGGTGTTCACACATCCTATCTCATGTGTGCAGGAAATAACACTTTTACATTGTAAAGAAAAAACCCTGCACACTACTCTTGCTCAGCATCACCAATTTATTATAATAAACCACAACATCTCGATTGTGAATCAGATCTTAAGACGTTGCAGAGAGAAAATGATGCTCAATCTTTGGAGCTATTAGCAGCCGCATGTTACTCTAACCTTTGTTTCTGATGCGTGCAGGACTCTGTCCATCAGCAGACCATGAGGGCCATTGGTCGCTTGGAGACAAAAACCTACAACTCTCAGGGCTGCTCCAGCTCTCAGCGCCACCGTGCAGCCTGGGGCTCAGCCAGCAGCTCCAACTCCAGCCCCGTCTGTGCGATCTGCCTGGAAGAGTTCCAGGACGGCCAGGTAGGAGGAGAGAGTAACAAACTGCATTATGCTGAGTTGACTCTGCTTATCATATAATCCTCCTCAAATTTACCCGTTTCTGATTGTCATCCCAGCATTTGAGGATCATCTCCTGTGCTCACGAGTTCCACAAAGACTGCGTGGACCCCTGGCTGCTGCAGCACCGCACCTGTCCCCTCTGCATGCACAACATCATGGGTGAGGAGAAGCATGTTAACAGTTAAGTTTTGTTCTAAAACTTTAAAATCATCATACCAACACGTGTAATCAAGGAGCATTTTCTACTGCAAGCTAAAAAAAACATAGCATGAAGGTTATTTTATCAGCAGCACTGTGAGTAATGTGTGTTATTATGTTTTTGTCCCAATGTATACGTACTGAGCACTACAATCACAGAATGAACATAAATAGGAGAAATAAAAAGATCCACGAAGTCATGGAAAATTAAAATAATAAAGTACAGCAACTTTTAGATCAAAAAGTAAACCTTTGAGGTCTGAGGGTACTTCAGTCTGTAGCTTCAAACTTAGAAAAGGCAGACTTCTTTAAAGTTTAGTTTTCCATAACCACAGACATTAAAGGAGCAGTATGTAACTCTGACACCTAGTGTCTATAGTGGGTACTGCAGTCTTAATTCAAAACATTACAGAGAGCTGTCCCCCCCCCCCCCTCCTCTCTAGAGTGGATGCTCACGCAGGTCACCATGTGGTGAACACTGAAGCTTCAGTGTTTAGCCAGCTCTGCATCGGTCTGTAAACCTTTCTGCGTTCTAACCTCTCTCCATTTTTCAAAAGCATCTCCAATATTGATCCTAGTTTGAGCACGTTTCTGCTCGTGGAGCTTATTAGAAACATGCAGAGGCTTTTTAGGTCGGGTACAATCACTTCTATCTGAACCAGTTCTCTTGCCCGCTTCCATCGCTGCAACACCTGTTGGTTTGACCTGATAACTGCTCTCATATCTGGCAAACCGAGGGGCGTCCAAAACGGCCGTGTGGGGGGGGGCCTTAAAACCGCCTACCTTCTCTGGTCCAAACAAATCCAGACCATTCAGGACCAGAATCTAAAGTTAGAAGGAGGACATACTGGCTGCTGCATTGTTGTCAGAGAAGTCAGCACATTAATTGTCTAGGCATTTATAATTGGCAAACTTTGCAATGTTGCCAACATTGTCTTCTGATCCTTGAATGAGGGTTTTAACAGTACAATTCTAGTTTTCACAGCTCAGCCATGTCTTGACAAGGATCAGCTGTTATTGAAACATTTGAATCTGCTTTGATAAATGATCAATGTTTCAGATTATTTCATTCTTTGATGCTCTTCCATGAAATTAAAATGTTTCTTACCTGCAGTATTTTGTTCAATCTTCTGACTTCTTCTTTGGCCTGCAGGGACGGAGCGGCAGCAGCAGAGGAACAGACTCCAGCAGAGTCCAGAGCACAGCCAGAGTTTTCTGCACGCTCAAACCTACAGCAGCCCCCGCAACCACCCCTTCCCCCAGCACGCCATCCCCTTCTCTTTGAGGCCGCATTACCCTCGAGGACCTTCTGGACCCTACCCCCCTCTGGCCCACTACACCAGCTCTTCTCCAAGAGACACACAAACTGTCCGTTTCCTCACCAGCCGGCCGCTCGGTTCCAACTGTGGGTACCACCTCCCTGCGGAGGGTCCTGGGAGGCCCCACAGGATCGGAGCTAACTGCAGGACTTCCTCCCACCACTACACCCCCCGGCGTACCTGCCACAACTATCGCTCCTCATGTCCAGCTCAGCGCAGTGCTTCCAGCTCAAGGCTGCAGAACTCAGCCTCTGCCACCACACAGCCACGCGGGGCTCCTCCCCACAGCCGGCCGGACGAGGGCAGCTGCTCAGGGGGGAGCTACCACACAGAGCGCAGCGGGTACTTAGCTGATGGACCAGCAAGTGACTCAAGCTCAGGACCCTGTCACGGCTCTTCCAGTGACTCGGTTCTGAACTGTACTGACGTATCCCTGCAGGGGGTTTACGGCAGCTGGTCAACCTTCCGTAGCTCTCTGAGCAGTGACTACGATCCTTTTGTGTATTACGGGCCCAGTCCTGGGCGAGCCCCCCGCAGGAATAGCTTGGAGGCCTGTACCCAGGCCCGGCCCAGGTCTCTGGATTCTGTGGTGAACAAAGCTGGATGCCCCGAGGAGCAGTCACAGACTGTGTTCAGCCACATCCACTACCACCGCCACAGACACCACCACTACGAGGAGGGGGAGCACAACCAGGGCACGGGCAGGGGCTCAGACGAGGAGCAAGGGGCCACCGCTGCTCCTCCTGCTCCTGCTGCTCCAGTCCTGGAAAAAGACTCACCTGTGGGCCCTCTTAAGCACAGCCCCTGCCAGTGCCCAAAGCCAGACCCTACAGACAGGCCCAGTCCAGGGACAGACTGTCAGGACCATGACCCCAGCAGCCCCTCAGGACCTCCTGTCCTCATGTCCCCCATCCCCTTGCAGCTTCAGCCCCACTGCTGCCACCAGGGGCACGCACACCCTCCTGCTCCTCTGGGGCGGGTAGGGGGCTGTGTGTTGGACGGCCCCTCTGTCCGCTACCACCAGAGTTTGGACCTTCAGGACGATCGTAGCATCCACATCCACTATGGTCAGGGTCCTGGTTTCTGCTGCCCCCCTCCTGAGCTACACCCCGCCCTGCTCCCTGTGCCCCTCATACTGGACTCTGGAGGTATGGAGGACTGGCCTTGTTGTGCTGGGGCCCATGTTGTGTGGCAGAAGCGGGTGCATCAGGCTCGTTCTGAGCCTCAGCTCTTGGGGCCGGGGACCTCTATGGACGGACCCCCCTGCAGGTTTCACCACAGTCCTGCTAGTGAACGCAACACAGACATTTGTTTGTACTGCCAAACCTTACACCGCAATCAGGGTGGGTGTCTCACTCATCTGTCTCTCAAAACATGAAGTCTCTTTGGCTTATTGCGATTTTTCTGAAAGATTCTGATTATACTTGTGCGGGGTCGTGTGATTGGACAGAGGGTGCTCAGGTTATCAGGGTCGTCTGATTGGACAGAGGGTGCTCAGGTTATCAGGTTCGTCTGATTGGACAGAGGGTGCTCAGGTAATCAGGGTCGTCTGATTGGACAGAGGGTGCTCAGGTGGTCTGACAGGGAAAGCAAATTTACAGTTTAGCCAGATTTCCCTACAGGCCACCAAAAACTATATTCGCTGGTTAGAATCTGCTCCTAAACACACCTGCTGTGCTGTCATTGGCTGGAGGAAACACACCAGCTCAGCCCAGAAACGTCCTGAGTCAACCAGAACAAACCAGAACAGTAAAATCCAGTCAGAGGACAGGGTCTCTGCAGACACAGTCACCAGCACACATGTACGGAGGCCCAGAAGGGACGATGGAGCAGCTTTACTTTAGGATAAGACTGTATTTTATTTTTGAGGACAAAGTTACTGACTCTATCTTTAAGGGCAGAGGTGTGCACTGCAGTATAAGAATAATGTGTCAGCAGAGTTTGTTGCACTTAAAGCGGGATTATCCGGCGCTCCCGACCGGCTCCAGAGTACTTTCCTGGTTCAAATACCCGTCTGACAGGAGCCTCTCTGTGTGGAGTTTGCATGTTCTCCCCGTGCATGTGTGGGTTCTCTCCGGGTACTCCGGCTTCCTCCCACAGTCCAAAGACATGCTGGTTAGGTTAACTGGTGACTCTAAATTGCCCGTAGGTGTGAATGTGAGTGGGGCTGGTTGTCTGTCTCTATATGTCAGCCCTGTGATTGACAGAACATTCAAGGGTGTAGCCCCGCCTCTCGTCCAATTACAGCTGGGATTGGCTCCAGCCCCCCCCTGTGACACAGAATGAGAAAAGCGGTATAGATAATAGATAATGGATGGATGGTTTATTGAATAGGTACAGATACAACATACATAGACAGACTGAAAACAGCCGTCCAGTAGAAGTATCGTAGCCGTCCTCAGAAGAGCTTCGATAAAAGATTCAAACAGTCAGAATGTTATAAACAACACGTTCCTCCTCTCTAGAGTAGAAGGAGACATGACATCGTGTCTTATTGTGAAGAAGTCGAGTTAAACGACACGTAAGATGCTTCTTCTTGTGGACGTGTGCACAGATCCTGATGATGATGATGAAAGTCTTTGCTAACAGAGAAATCTGATCCACGATGTTTTACCTCTTGGTTTGAAGGTTTTTTTGTCCAGCCTGTCCATGCTGAACTACCGTAAAACTTCAACTGACAGCCCGAGTTTATTTACTGAACTTTATGACGACCCGGCCTTTATCTGGACCAGGGGTCAACACGAGACGGGCCTTTGATTATAAAACATTTATAAATGAACACCAGTAACAATGATTCATATATTTTAGGGTGAGGATAAACAACTTAAGTTAAATGCTGATGACTAGTACACACTCGGACACCAGCAACATTGAGTCTTTCCTGGACAGATGTTCAGCTGTCTGTATTGTTTGTGTCTCGCTGCGTTTTCTCCAAATATTTAACCCGCTAACTAATCAACACGAAAAGCATAAAGGCCTCTTGTGTTGCAGAACTCAAAATCGGTCTTGGTCTCAAGACCGATTTTTGAAGGTCTTGGTCTTGTCTCAGAATTGAAAGCATTTTTACTCGGTCTTGTCTCGGTCTCAGACTGGGCGGACTCCAGATTTTAAATCAAGACCGGTCAAGACCTCCACTGATCGGCTATTGTTCCACATCATCACTATGATTAGAAGGAAAACGCCTCTTTCTAAAAGAACAAATCATTTCAATTAATTTGTAGTTCGATTTTTATCCCACGGTTACGGCCGCAACCTTCCCGGTGTTATGGTCTAAGTGAGGGACACGCCCCCTGCACACAAGATGATTTTTCACTGATATTTATGGTCTTGGTCTCGACTCGGTCTCGCCCTGCCTTGGTCTTGGTCTTGTCTCGGTCTCGAAGCACTCTGGTCTCGGTTATTGGGTCTTGACTTCACTAGAGTTCTCTAATGAAGAGCTGCCTTTATTTGTCAGAACATGCAGCTACACTGGGCGAGTAAAAGGGACTGGGCATTCAAATTGGGATTTGAAGTTTTACGGTATTTTCTCACACCACTCCGGAAGAAGAAATGAAATGATTGCTCATGCTCTTTGTTTTATTTTGAAGATAACCTTTGCTGTTTTTGTGTCCGCAGGATCAGAGGAGGAGTCTGGTGTGTGAAAACGTGTTTTTGAATTTCATCCCCATCGTCACGCTGCTACAGGAGCCAGAATGGACAAGCCTCTCATTGGCTGATCGCTCTCATGTCTTCCACGACTTTCTGTCACAAACGCCCTTCAGAGAAAAGATTTCCCAGCATCCCCGCGGAGTCACACTCACACGCTGGAAGGTCCTTCGAGCTGAGCTTGGTTTAGTTCATCCTTCACCATCAAAACAAGTATAATCATATCAGGGGAAACGCTGAGCCCTCCATAACACAGTGTAACATTAAATACTGTCGGGGAGTGGAGGTGGAAAGGACTCAAACGCCACAAAGGTGACGACGTGTTTTTCCAATAATCAGTGAAAGCAACATGATTAGAAGTTCCCCCGCTCCTCTGTGACACCTCATGCATGATCTTGAGTTTGGGTGCTGAGCCCACATGAAGTGAGACTCCATCTTTGCATAGCCCCCCCCCCCCCCCATCACACAATAACTTGATTTTTCTCCGAGGTACTTAAAGCTTCATTTGATCTTCGTTTTCCGTCGAGAAGCTCTTCTCTCCAGCCTACCTCAGCTCAGATTTCTTAACGTGCCTCACACACGGAGGCTTTAAAGGTACTGCTGTAGTGACTTTTTTTTATTTTATTGTTTTTGCCACAACAATGTAGCTCCCATAAACTCCCCAAACACAGTTCAAGCTGTCCACAAGGAGAGAGAGAGAGAGGTTCAAGCTCAGTCCCTTGTCCAGCTGCTGAGTCTTGCATGGGCCTTGTTTTCATTATTTCAAGAATGGCAGCTGTTTTCAACGTGTGTGTGTGTGTGTGTGTTTGTGTTCAGGATCATCTCCTGCGTTTTTGTTGTCACTTTTCTTCAATGAACCAGTTTGACTGAATTATGTGGTCATCATTACAAGCTATTGTATCGCTCTTGTCGTTTTCTTCACATGTTGGTGCTCTGTGATCAGCGCAGAGTGAACCGGCCTCGCCCTGTGCTCCATCACTACGTCCTATGATCCTCTTTTACAGGATACTCAGTCCCTGCTCGCTGCCCTCCAGCTACTAGAGCTCTACAAGAATGCTCTACAGTGCAGAAATAAAATAAATATATAGTATAAAATACTATAAACTCTCTAACGACTGGATTAAAGCCATGTTAGCTAGCTTTGAGTCTGTTTCCACAACACACGTTTGAAAAAAGCTTGTAGTGAGTCGAGCCTGAGACGAATCTCAGGTACAATCAAACACTGGAAAACAGCGACGATGATATCAATCACAGTAAAAGTGCTGAAGTTCTGGGTTGTGATAGATATGCATTACCTGTCCCTGCTTTTATCCTTCAGCACCTGAAGGAAAGTCCACGCTAAGAAGACTAAGAAGTCAAATTCAGTATTTTTACATCCAGATTTATACGTACTTAAACGTCCTTCCACCTGAACATATATGTGAACAGAAGAATCACGATGTCAAACAGTTTTTCAAACTTTTACAATCTCTGATTTAACAGATTAGAAAGAAAACATTTTTTTACATTATATTATAACTCTAAACTCTTAAACTTTGTGAATAAAATAAATAAAAACACCCAAAGATTACAAAGCGACAACTTTCTTTAAAGGAGCAATATGTAACTCTGACACCTAGTGTTTAAAATGGGTACTGCAGTCCAAATTCAAAACATTGTAGAGAGCTGTCTCCCCCCCCCCTCCTCTCTAGAGTGGATGCTCACGCAGGTCACCATGTGGTGGACACTGAAGCTTCAGTGTTTATCCAGCTCTGCATCGGTCTGTAAACCTTTCTGCGTTCTAACCTCTCTCCATTTTTCAAAAGCATCTCCAATATTGATCCTAGTTTGAGCACGTTTCTGCTCGTGGAGCTTATTAGAAACATGCAGAGGCTTTTTAGGTCGGGTACAATCACTTCTATCTGAACCAGTTCTCTTGCCCGCTTCCATCGCTGCAACACCTGTTGGTTTGACCTGATAACTGCTCTCATATCTGGCAAACCGAGGGGCGTCCAAAACGGCCGTGTGGGGGTGCCTTAAAACCGCCTACCTTCTCTGGTCCAAACAAATCCAGACCATTCAGGACCAGAATCTAAAGTTAGAAGGAGGACATACTGGCTGCTGCATTGTTGTCAGAGAAGCCAGCACTTCAACATAGCATGTTTCCTTAATGTCTGATCATAGAGTAAGCTCACTTTATCATTTCACTCTCTACACATCTCACTGATTGGACCTTTAAAAGTCAAAATGTGAAAGCAGTGAGACATTGATAGAGTTAAACTCATCACATCAACAACAATGAAAGAGTTATGGGTAATGCAATTTAATGAGTAGCACTTATTAAAGCCTCACATGTGCCTTATTCATCCAAGCTGTAGATAATCCTGAATGTGGAACCTCCCAACACACGAAGCTCTTACCCGTCGAACCAAAGAGGCGGAAATCTTGAACTAAGTGAACTTAACAAACGTCGTGTCTTCTGTCTCGTTTCAACCTTTTCCTTAAATCTCAGAATGAAACGTGCTCGCAGTGACGTACCTGTGTCAAAGTGGAAAATCATTTTCGGACTCTGAACAATCACGCAGAGATGTTCACCCGCAGTCCCTTGTACGAATACCTCACTATGAATGTGTCAACGCAGCGTCCCTCCGCCCGCCTTCCAGGGTTCCCTCTCTGTGTCCGATTATATTCAGAGAGACTTAAGACGGAAATGACTGAATTACAAGCAGCACTTTGGCTTCAGCAGATTGTATTAACTAAAAAACAAACATAAAGCTCATAGTATTCATTTCAAACAAGCCCATAAAAAACCCTCAGCACACGCAGAGTAGCGTCCAGTGACAGCACGGACTATCCGATGTGATTTCATCCTGTTTAAGATCTTTCTCTTTGTGTTGTTGTCGTCTTTGTTTTTGTTTTGTTCTGCAACAATCACGAGCTGAAACTGCCTTTTTTTATTTCTAAGAGTTAAAAAAAAAAAATCCCTCCAGACGTTGGAGGGAGGAGTCAGTATATATTTTGGATACTTTGTGTACAAAAAGAGAACAACAAAAGAGACAGAAAATGAAATAGTGTTGTATTTTATATATAATAGAACATTTCAATATAGTGACGTGTCACTAATATATTTATTTACTAATATATTTATCCATTTTGTCCAGGTTTGAACCAGTGCTTTCTGTATAGACTGACTGTTTCTATGGAAACTGAGCAGTGCCATCAGATGTATCAACCTGTCTTCATTCCAATTATATGCAAATAAATTATTTTGAAATAAAATCTCTTGTGTGCTCGACACTTTTTTTTTTTATGCAGAGGAAAATCCAAACGACACGGTGTGAAATATGATGTGTGCCTCACGCTCTTTATGTTGGAGGATTGTGGGCACATTATTTCATAAGACGGGTGAGCAGGAGCGCAACGTGTCCATCAAACACTTCAAGGTAAACGCCTGCACACGGTCTCACATGCAAACTAACATTTGTTACTTTCGGTTCCAGGCAAACAAAACACATGGCTCGCCCGACGGCGGTCTAGTGTTTGTATGCAAGTTAGGCCTCGTCCACGTGTGTGCGGGTCTTTTTGAAAACGTAGCCTTTTCTGTGTGTTTTGACCTTTCGTGCTCCCCAAAATGTGTGTGAAGTGTCTTGTTCTAAATCCACTCTGATCCTGTATTTGATCATGCCTATAAACCCCTCTATTTCAGCCCTGCTCAGAACAGGCTGTTTCTGTGTCTGTAGCTTTAAATGTAAATGAGCTGTGTCTGACCACGCCCCTCTCTGGAAGGGCTTGGGTGGCTCGGGCTTTCTCGCTCCATGCCCTATTGTTTACGGTGAGAAGTCAGACTCAGAGGGCAGAACAAACACCTAGCTGTGGGAGTGTCACCCACCTGGGGGAGAGGTTACTGCCCTTTGTGATGTCATGAAGGGAAAATCTCCAAACGGCCTGTTTGAGCACACATTTTCTGAAAAGTGGAGCAGGGAAAAGACGGAGAGGATGGACTTTTCTCATCATTGGGGGGTTTGTAGACAGACTAGAGACACATATTAGTGTTAGAGAAACATGGTGAAGTGGATTTTGCATAATATGTGACCTTTAAGTTTAAGACAAGTTTGAGAGCTCGCTGTGGTCTCAGTTTTCTTTGGGCTAAGATCTTGGAAGGAGACACCTTTCAGAAATTGAAGAGATCTCACTGTGAGACTGAACCATGTTTATGTCTCTGGGTCGTCTTTGAGACTAATGAGAGACGGGACAAATCTCCTTTTGCTCTTTAATAATCCTCATTTCTGTCTCGGAGACGTAGATGAGACATAAGATCTTATTCTCAATGTTTACTTTGCTTTATAGACATGAGAGGCTTTACTATCGAACTGTATGAGAAAGTCAATAATCAGGTGACTGTTCCTTTAAATTTGACCATATAATGCTGCGTCACATGAAGCAGTGTTTCTTTATTTCTCTTCACAGCCACACAGCAAGAAAACAACATAAGCATATCCGAAAGCATTTTCCACAGGCCACATGAAGCTCTCCATCCCTCTGTGAGGGTGTTTGAACTTTTTACAGTAGTGGAAGGATGTTGTTGTTGATTTCCTCTGGAATATACAGATGAATATAAAATAGTTTAAGTGAGCTTTGGCAGCAGCAACAGCAGAGGATCAGTCAAAGGCTTTGGCCTGTCCTTCAGGTGTCAGCACGGTGAGGTTGCCTCTGGCGTCTTGGTCCTTCTCAATGGCCTCAAAGAGAGACTTGAAGTTTCCTGCCCCAAAGCCCTGCAGGGAGGACACACACACACACACACACACACACACACACACACACACACGCACACACGCTTAGACACAGGTGGCTAATTACCCAAAGACCTGCCATCGTCTGGCTCATTTGTGGCGGCTGTGGGGATCTTCACTCATACAACGCCGAGGGTGTTAAAGTCTTTGATGTGGGATCCCGACAGATAAATATTCTCACCGGGGGCTCGCAGATCAATCATGTAAATATTTTCACAGGTAATCAAAAGATCGTGTGTTGCTGGTCGCTCTGAGAGCTGCTTTGCTGCGGTTCAGAGTTTATCACTTTCATGCATTGAATCCACATGTGAGGACTCCGAGAAACGCCGGAGAGAGCGACAAGATGTGCTTGCCCTGACAAGAGGAACGTTATAAATTAAGTGCTACAGGGAGGAACCCAATCCAGAGATCCCCCTCACTGTGAAGCCTTTGAATGTGTTGCTGTGATAGATTTACTGAGCTTTTACAAGAGGGCTGCTGATACACGGCTCGATCTGGGTGGGAGCTGGAAACAGGTGTGCAGAGGGCTTCTTTTTTTTTAAAGAAAAAGTCTTTTTAAAGGTATTGAAGGTAATAAGCAGTGACACAGGATTGTAAATCTCATAACAAAGACATAAAGGCTAAACCAGCAGTTTCTGCTTCTGTTCTCTTGGACTTACAAAGTGGTTATTCCGCTGAATGACCTCCAAGAAAAGCGTGGGTCTGTCCTGCACAGGTTTGGTGAAGATTTGAAGGAGGTAGCCCTTGTCGTCAAAATCAACTAAGATTTTCAGCTCCTGACGGCGAAACACAAACAGTTTATACGTTAGAGCACGGCTACAGGGTAATAAAAGATTTCCTGCTCGCTGAAATGACACCTCTCCTCACCTGTAAACGGTCGAGGTCCTCCTTCACCTTGATCTTGGCGGTTTTAAGTTTCTCCCGCAGGCTCTTGTAGTACGAGTCAGGCGCTGAGAGGAAGTCCATCCCTCGGGCTCGCAGGTTCACTATCTTTTTACAATAAAAACAGGGAAGAAGAAGAAGAAGAAGAAGAAAAGGCGGGATGTTAAACTTGCCTTCACTTGTAGGTTTGTGAAGGCCGTTAAAAGATGAAGTCTGTAGATCAAGTAATCAAACACATGAAGACTCACGGCTTGAATGATGTTTGACGTGTTGAGGGCGATGTGCTGAACACCTGGACCTCCGTTATAGTCAACGTATTCCTGTGAAGTGTGAAAAAATGTATTTCCTTAAAGCAACAAGATGTAACGTTTACATCTTAAAATAGTCGTTTCAAAGTCGATCTCGTAGCACAATAACTTTCAACATGCAGAATAGCGTCTCTCATGTCGCCCCGCTCGCCTGCTTATAGCTCTTTGTAAGTTTGGCTGGGTCCGCCTCACTCTCGTGAGAAGTGCGTACGTTTTTACGGCACTAGTTCACACAGCAGCCTTCAGCTACAAAGCAGCCAGTTAGCCCGTCTCTGTGCTGTTTGATACGACGGCTGAGGCTGAGAGGAAGAGGACGGAGACGGACGAAGCTAAGAGGAGAAGAGTGTACATCCCTGCAGATATTATTCAGAACAGATTGAGACGTAACGTTAGCCTGTATCGTTAGCGGTGTCATTGTTGTCTCATGTTTAGCAGCTTTACCGGCTGCAGAAAGTCGTCTAACCCGAGTCATGTCTCAGGTTTGATACGAATAAATCAATTAATTCATCTGACACCAAGAAGTCGTCTCCACAACGAGCTGTAGACGCTAGCAGAGTCATACTTGTGCAAAATCCAGTAACATTACTGAACCTTGACAGTCGACATGGTTCTTTGGTTTCTCACAACACCGCCTTGTAAACAAACACTCTACTGTACTCTCTCGCTGTCTCTCTCTCTTTGTCTCCCTCCCTCCCCACCTCAACAGGAAAACCATAATAAGCACCGGACACTCTCTTTCTTGATCGATGCACAAAGACATGCAGCACTATGGCTAACAAAGACATGTATTTGCTATATGCATTTATCATAATGTTTGAAGACTTCCAGAGTTTTTTTTGATTCAGCCCCTACGGTGGCCGGTGGGAAACAAACTGCAAAAAGGCAAAACAACTGCATTAACATCAAACGCGCTGCAGAAACGAAACAAGTCAAAAACACACATATTCATAAATCAACTGCAAATACAGAAACGCTGCAAGTTCAGCCTTTAACGGAAGCTAACGAGCTCCAGCTCCAACACGTCCCTCTGCACCTGACACATCGTGCTTTCACCATCCCCGCTGATAGAGTCCGGGTTGAACAGTAACTCCCTGTCTTCAAACAAATGGCACTTTACCCACCGTCACATTTGTTTCGGGAGTTTGCATTGGCTTTTGAATGTGCAGCTTTTCTGAATATGCCGCACCTTTTTCTAAATGTGCGTCGTTTCAGCTGTTGCCGAGCCTTTGACCCCAACGGACCACCGTACTCATCACCTGAATAAGTGATGTGTGACTGTCTTGCTCAGATTTAAGTCCAGGGATAATCCATCCATGTGTTTGTTCTTTTAGCTCCACATTTCACACACGTAAGGTGTCGTCGGGATAGAATAAGCTTTACTAAACCTGGATCTGGGACTTCTTCTTCCCCGTCGCAGGTTCATTGATGGGCATCTTGATGGTCTCTTCATAGTTGGTCACCACGATGGACCTCAGTGAGCTGTACTGTGTGTGGATCTGTTTGTCATCTATGGACCAGAACCGATGGAACATCAAACACTTCTGGTACCTGGAATTCATATCACACAAACAGATGAGGACGATGATGATGATGATAAGATAAGATCAAGTCACTCTTCTTAAACTCCTCCTTTCTTCTATCTGTGACTTCTATACGTCAGCTTGTTACGATGTGCACTGACATTTCACCCTGAGGTGGAGTGACCGCCAGCACAATGTTTACTTGTCCTTTTACCCTGTGTGTTCTTTGTGTGCGTGTGTGTGTCCACCGTGTGTGTGTGTGTGTCTGTGTGTGTGTGTGTCCACCATGTGTGTGTGTGTCCTCTTTGTGTGTGTGTGTGTGTGTGTGTCCACCATGTGTGTGTGTGTGTGTGTGTCCACCATGTGTGTGTGTGTGTGTCCTCTCTTTGTGTGTGTGTGTGTGTGTGTGTGTGTGTGTGTGTGTGTGTGTGTGTGTGCGTGTGTGTGTGTGTGTGTGTGTGTGTGTGTGTGTGTGTCCACCATGTGTGTGTGTGTGTGTGTGTGTGTGTGTGTGTGTATGTGTGTGTCCACCATGTGTGTGTGTGTGTGTGTGTGTGTGTCCACCATGTGTGTGTGTGTGTGTGTGTGTGTGTGTGTGTGTGTGTGTGTGTCCACCATGTGTGTGTGTGTGTGTGTGTGTGTGTGTGTGTGTGTGTGTGTGTGTGTGTGTGTGTGTGTGTGTGTGTGTGTGTGTGTCCACCATGTGTGTACGTGCGCTCAGACAGGTGTCTTACCAGTCTGAAATTGGCACCATTTCATCATCTGGCTGGTTTCCCACTATGTGATCGATAAAGTTCAAACCTCCTGCTGGACTACAAAGAAAAGAAGGAAAGATTATTTCAGCGAATACTTTTCCTCAAAGTTTACCAAAATGCATTTAAAAGTGATTATCACGCCTGAACACGTGAAACATATTTAATCTTAAGCTGGTTGACGTCAGCTTGTGATCCCTAACCACTTCCTGTTTCTGTGCTTAACTTCATGTCCTAACCTGCCATCTACCAGAAGGGCTTTACTTTATTTCAAAATAAAAGCACACAGCAAGTAAAGAACTCTCAGATTAGGATAGGACAGAAATAACAAAATAAAAGCCTAAAAACGTTTATATTTAAATGTGAAATGATGGAATTTCAAACATGCGATTGAAAATGTTAATCGTTTGAGAGCCAGTTTCGACCAGAAAATCAACCAAGTGTCTTTTAGTTAACGCTGTTGGATATAAGGGACTCACAGTGTTGGTAACAGAGGGTCTCTGAACAGAGGCTCTTTGTATCCGGGCAGGAACAGGCCTTTGTACGGACTCAGGTACTCAATGAACGTGTGTGTCGTGTCTCCATACTGCGGACAAAAAAACATGCCCACAACATTAGTATTCATTTATAGTTTCTATGTGAGGCCTTTAATTGTGTCGCCCTGGTTTCGTACCGTTTGAACCACAGCGTACTTGACCCTCCCATGGCTGTCCTGCTCCACCCACGGCTCCTTCACCACCACGGCTCCTCGCTCCCTCGCTGTCTGTCAGAGGAGAGGAGATCAGGAGCATTACCAAGGTGTGTGTGTGTGTGTGTGTGTGTGTGTGTGTGTGTGTGTGTGTGTGTGTGTGTGTGTGTGTGTGTGTGGGTGTGTGTGTGTGTGTGTGTGTGTGTGTCTGAGGAGAGCTCATGGAGGACCTCCAGTGGTTGAAGACAGAATATCTTCTCTTCCTCCACCTCCTCTGATGTTGTTCTGCTCCGTCTGAGTTGTTTTAAAGTCACGGGACGTTTGTATCTCTACATTTTGTTTTGTTTTTAGTTATTTGAAACATGACCAGGACTCCATGTTTATCACATTTCTGTCACAGTCATCTATCTTCTTCCCATGACAGAGAATTAAGACACACTTTTTAGAATTGATTAATTTAAAAAAGTGGAAACCTCCCTAAGGGGGCCCCATCTGACAGCACTCACTCTCGTTGCTCAGCGTTGCGTTCCTTATTGCTGTGAAAACCAAAGTTTATCAATAAATGTCAACAAAGAAAAATGAAGAGGAGTTATCTGTCTGTAGGAGAGAAAACAGAAAGAGGAAGAGGAGGACGTGTGGGGACACTGGCAGACATGATGGGGATGAACGCTGGTTGGAGGCCCCCCATACTGATTTTTGCCGAGGGCTCCAACAGACCCTAAAATTGCAACTCCCATTGCAGTTCCCCTTTATCCCCCCTTATGGCTGGACTTGAGTCCAGGAAAGTATACATTATTAGAACAAGTCAAACACACACTGGAGCTGACCTAATGAATTAAAGAGTTGCTGATTTCGACCCCTGACCCCACACATCAGTTAAAACTCTCCTGCAGGAGTTCACTCCACACTGTGACTGAGACATCCTCCTCATCATCATCGTCGTGGTTACCTTGATTAAGAAGTCACAGTCCTCCACTTGGAAGGCGATGTCTTTGGCTCCGTCTCCGTGCTTCATCAGGTGTTCTCCCATCTCTGACGGAGATAAAAAAAAACACCGTGTTTAGATGAAGATATTCTTACGGTGTGTCACGATCAATCTACCTCTTATAGTCTCAGAGTTTCCTGAGGATGAAAATTCACCTTCGTTTCCAGGATTGAGCGGAGATTGAAACACAAACATTATCTGTGAGGAGGAGAGGAGAAGGGGGGGATAGGTTTTGTCTTTAATCATTGTTTTATTATTAGTCCTTGAGTGTTAATTTAATCATCCCAGCATGTTTGTGTGCACACCTTATCCTGCCTGATGACATGAGACACCACCTCTCTGCTGCCCGTCTCCAGACCTTTATAAGCCAGCGGCTCGAAGCCCATCTTATCGCAGTAGAAAGTAGCAGCCTGCAAAGTGATCACACTCTCTGATGAACTTTGACAGAGTTAGAAACATGCAGAGCTAAATCAAGCCGACTGCCTGCCAACAACATATTGACTGTGGATTACTCAACCCTGGCTGTGTCGTCTCGTCTGCCCTGTGTGCTCCACCAGGAGCGTCAACTGACCTGGGTGAGTTCATGGAGCAGCTCGATTTTATTACACAACTGTTAGCATAGCTGGTTTCAGACCCTTATATTTTAAACATTTTCTCTTTTAATCTACGCCTTGTTTTGTCTCTGACACTCTCAACCCAGTGACGTGCAGCTAACTTTGATATATGAGTGAAGGAACCAAAGTACGTTTTGTATTTCTGCTCAAAGAATCACTGAAAAGGTAACGGATGATCAAGCAGCCACTGATTCGTATCTTTATCTGTTATTCAGAGATGAACTTCACAAGGTTTTACACAAACAGGAAGGCTACAGAATAGGGCCGCCAGGAGCCTCGTGGTTAGTATGCACGCCCCATGTACGGAGGCTATAGTCCTCCAAGTGGGCGGTCTAAGTTTGAATCAAACCTGTGGCTGCTTTCCCCCATGTCGTTCCCCTCTCTCTCTCTCTCTCTCTCTCTCTCTCTCTCTCTCTCCCTCTCTCTCTGTCCCTGATTTCTGACTCTATCCACAAAAATAAGTCTTAAAAAAAGGAATGCTACAGAATAAAAGACTCAGGGTTGTTTAAAGTGAATATGACCAGTGGTGTAGTAGTGCCTGAAGAAGTGGATATACTCTACATACTATTTTAAGGGGCTTGTCCAGCAGAGGATAATCGCTCTCTGTTAAATACCGTGACTTAAGGGAGTATGGATTGTTATGAAATTAACATAAACCACAAAGAAGAGCAGGTTTTATCATTTTAACTGGCAAACAGACGACAGGCTGAGACAACTACATCGTCCCTTCACCATCCTAGGGAAAACAAATTGCAGCACACTACTGAATATTGTGAATCAGAGGGGATTTAGAAGTGAGTATACCCTGGAGACTGAAAAATAAGTGGATATACCGTGTACCTGCGTATACCCTGCACTACACCACTGAATATGACCACCAAACAAACTCAGACCTATTAGCATGCTGAACCTTGCAGAGGTCGCTGTACAAAATTAGAAGTTGAGACGCTAACGTAAAAGTGTGAAGAGGCGTGATGAAGAAAACTAAACATCTGGCCTCTTAATTTGTTCATCTTTATCAGAATATGAATCACGTGAAGATGAAAAGATGTGATGTGAATATTGTAGAGAACATGAAATGAGAGGTCATCGTTTTTTTTGTCTTGTGTCAGTGTTTGGATTCTGACCTGTTTGGCGTTGCCGACCCAGAAGGTGATGTGATGAAACCTGACAAACTTTCCCCTCTCGGGCTGCAGAGGAAAAGTGCCGAGCAAGAATAACAGTGACAGTGAGTCAAAAATTAAACAAAGGGTGCAAAAGTTAAAACATCGCAACACTTGTGAAGCACATCACTAACTTTACAGGGTGTTCAAGAGGCATGTGATGATTATATCTGCCTCAATATGTGTTTAAATCTGATACATGCTTCAGGTTTAAATGATTCCTGTCATATTCAGCAGTTTGGTTGTGATCCTTCAGGCCAATACTTCTGCAGACATCACAAAGATCTGTCCAAGAACAAAAGCATCCATCTTCAGAGTCAGTTTGAATCTTACCTTCTCTCCTTTATCTGTGTAGGTCGTCTAAAAAGAAAGAAACGATAAGCATCATTAAACTTATCCCCTCCGTTATTAAAAAGAAGTCTAGTGTGCAACAAAGAGAACCCCTTCCCATCATAACTCTGAGAACAGAGAACTCACCATGCTGTGATTGTTGAGGGACCACAGTTCACAGAAGACAAAAATGAAAAAATCAGAGAGCGGCGGGACAGTGTGCAGATAAGTACTGGCCTGATGACCACCTGTGATTGGTCCTTTAGGATCTACACCCACCTGTCCGCCTCTTCCTCTGCCGCTGAAAAAAGTTCAACAGCAGCAACCCGAGTTTTGTCATCTGCAGCCCGAGTCCAGTGTCTAATCTGTGCTCGCTCCTCATAGAAACAGAGAGACACGTTAACCTCGGTGTGGAGGAAAAGGAGGAGGCACAGATACTACTGAACACTCACACACTGTTGGATGTTGAATATATGACTAGAAGGTGAACATGCACAGAGCTGAAAAAAAACCCACTCATTACAGCATAGATTGAAAAGTTGTGATCAACTATACAAAACAAGGCAACAGTGTTAAGACAAAAACCTCAGATGATCTTGTCCAACATCATATTCTGCAGAGGGACTTGTGTTGGGAACTGGAGGGTTGCCGGTTCAAGTCCAGGTACGGACCAAGTATGGAATTGGGGCCGTGTAGAGGTAAAAAAGACTAGTGATGTGCACATACGAGCAAATTGCATAAAGGTGCAGGACAAAAAAGGTATAAACTGTAGAAAAAAGGGGAAGCTGGAAAGGTGACATTTCACTGCCTGTGTATTGCCCAGGTGCCCTTTAGCAAGGTACTGAACACCCATGCAGCCTCCTCACTCTGTCTGTGGGTCCTGTTGTTGGGCCTGTGTGTGTGTAGCCTGTCTCACAATAACAGAGGGAGAAGTTGTGATTTCTCTCAGGATTCATGGTGTATGATTTAGAATGGTTTTCATTATCCTCTGGCCTCAATCTCTGGTTTCTATTTGCCACCACTAGGGGGAGCAATATCGCCTTAATTTAAACTCCAATGACTCAAACAATCACTTCTCATAAAATCAGTAAGTGAAGACAAAACTTTCGACGTGAATGAACTGATTTTGAAAAACTCTATTTTAGTCATTGCATATATTCATTTTTGAAAAAGATCTTATAATTTAACTTTAATCAGAAGTGACAAATTTAACACATTTCATTAAAAACAGGGGTCATAATGATTTAACGACCTGTTCACTGTTCTTTTGGTGCGTCCAGATCATGACAAGGCAGATCTGAGAGTCTGAGAACTATAGTGCAAAACTTTTCCCATAGAGTAATAAATGTTTTGACCGTCTCTGATTTATAAAAACACAACACACATAACTGGGAGGTCATGTTCATGTTTTTTCGTTGCTGTGCAGAGAAACACGTAAGAGGAGAGGAGGGCAGCAAACCCAGGGGTGAGGTGAGGCGCTTGTGTGCATGTTGACTGATATCTGAGTGAGTGCACATGAGGTCATGTCTGGCCTGTTTCACACAAACTCCCCCAACAACAAAAATAGAGTCATGCCGCGGCTTCAGTAATGTAAACGTCATGTGCAGAACAGGAGTATGTATGCAGGCCACAGTCCGGTTCAGAGAGCTGCAGGAGAGAGAGACGATGACCAGGGTTATACAGTTAAGAGGTCTGCAGAACTCCTGGATCACAAGAAGTTATCAGACAAGAGATAGATAGATAGATAGATAGATAGATAGATAGATAGATAGATAGATAGATAGATAGATAGATAGATAGATAGATAGATAGATAGATAGATAGATAGATAGATAGAATCAGGTAATATCACTCAGACTGAAGTTGTGTGGCTTTGACCGAGTTCCCCATAGACTGTATTGGGTCTTTGCACCAGATCAGATTTTGGATCACATAACAGCTCTATTTAAAGTGCTAATCAAAACTCTCAGTGCACTGTTTCAGAATAGCTTTTATCTGTTTTTGCAAATGAAATCTTCACTTGTAAAATTAGACCTACAGCTGCACAGTAGTATTTATGTTGCAGGGTTCAGCAGTGTCTGAAAGGAGGCAGTGCATCCATAAATCAAACAAAAAGAATAACACCAAAATGTTCGTCTTTAAATGCATTTTGAATCAGGTACATAGTATGTAAAGCTTTCTTGTTGATTATTAGATTTAAAGTCATAATCACGTTTTTTACATTCAGTGATAAATAGTTTGAAGTAGGCTATGGGTGAGATTTGTTGAATTTTGACTTATAGGTATGAAACTTACCAGGTAGCATTTACCTGAATCATCGGCTGCCATCTTTAAAACGTGACCTCACTCACCGTACTCTTTTTTTATTTTCATAACCATGTTTTTAATGTTTTTTCAGAAGGTTATTAATTAATGACAGCGCTTAATTTCATTTTAAAACTGAATACAAACCCTCTATCATTGTTGGACATGTTTTTAAACCCTCGCAGGCTCTGTGTGCCGGTGCGCACGTACCGTACTCTGTTTGTGTGCCTTCAGTTGTGCCGCGCTGTGATTTTCTATTGGTGCGCTTAATTTCTTCTCTGGCTCCTGATTGGCTCCGCTGTGGGTGTGTGAGAGCCACTCGTTTGACTGTTGTAGACTCTGATTGGCCGATTAAGCCCCTCTCGACCCATTGGTCTAGAATGTTCAGCTTGCTGCTTTGCTATTGGCGAGCGCTTTTGTCATCACGCGAGAATGCGGAAGTGGTGTAGTCTACTGAGTCACCGTTGTGTCAGCTGATCCTTTCTGAGTGAGTAACTCGATTTATTTTGTAAAATTAAGTAACTTCGGGATAATGTATTGGTCGTGACATGTTATCGGGGCTTTGAACTCGTGTTTGACGTGTGAACCGTAAGCTGTTTCGTCGTTTTATGGGGCAAATTAGCGAATTTTAAACACAATCTCCACCACTGGTGCTATCCGGCAGCTAGCATGATGCTAACGTTTGCAAACACTCCACACACACACTTTCGTTTTGACTAAACTAGTCGCCTCCTTGTACAGAGACAGTCTGTAGTGAAGCTGTCGCCCACTTTCACTTTCACCTTACAGGTGTTTTAACTTTGTCCCGGTTATCATACGTGTACACCTGTTGTTTAGTGTCACGAGGCAAACTGAACGGGTCACCTGTTATACACAATTGTACCGGTAATGCTGGAAATGTCTACATGTTTCGGTTTTGATCAGAGGAAAGTCCCCACTGTACTGGACTTTTTTTAAATATATACCAATGAGGAAGAGAAACTTGTTTAGCTAAAGCCAATAGATAAATACTTATTATGAGTAGAGAGGCACGATCCACTTTTATTCAGTTCCGATCAGATCCTGATTTAAAAAAAAATCATAATTAGTATTATTGTTGTTGTTGGTATTATGTGTAAGGCTACACAAAGCTGAAGTAAACCCGGCATTGCATCTCTTAATCAAAAAAATGCATAAAATTTAAATTAATCCAATTATGTAATGATTCACTAAACTCACGATACGATTCTCTCACGATTTATTTTATTAAATGAGACTGTAGACAAATGATGAGTGAAACAGATTCTTTTAGGAGCTGTTAACCTGCTTGTCAGTGTGGTTTGGCCTTTTAATGTTTGTTCTCTCAACAAGGGGAGGTGATTGGAGCTTCTCATTGTGGTGTCTGCATCATGTTGGTTGTGTTATTTGTGTAGTTCTCTGTCTTCTTCAAATATTGTCACACAGTTTTTGTCTCGTCTGTTATCTTCTCACCTCTTTTATTTTCTGTCTTGAAGCCAAAATGCTTCCACACCTCTGATTTAAAAGACGGTGGTGCGTCCTCACTTTCTAAATCTTGCTCTGCAGCTGCTGACGCTCACCATATTATTGAGATTCATTTTTCAGAGTACCGATGTGAACCATGACACCTTTGAGTCGATTTATCACGATGAATCTTTACATCCCTGATTCCAATTCAATATATTTGAACTTTGTGCTGGCTTCACTTACAGACAGGAAGTAGCAACAACTTGTAAGGTTTTCAAATTAAATGTTTTAAACTGAAGTGTAAGAATTGTACACGGGGTATAGTCGGTCGTCTCTCAACTGGAAGGTCACGGGTTCGATTCTCAGCTCCTGCAGCCACATGTCCGATGTGTCCTTGGGCAAGACACTTAACCCCAAGTTGCTCCCGCTGCTTCGTCTGCGGTGTGTGAATGTGTTTGAATGGGGTTATTTAATACTGAAGGACTCCTCTGCCATCAGTGTGTGAATGTGTAGGTGTGACCTGCGGTGTAAAAGCGCTTTGAGTAGTCAGAAGACGAAAAAAAAACCGTACAAGCTCAAGTCCATTTACCATTTACACAAACACGGCTGCAGTGAGAGCATCCTCTGTAGCGAGTTTAGTCTGCCTACGCCACAACGGTCCCATTTTTGTCAGATTTCAAAATTGCAGCGGTTTGTGTTTGCGTCTGAACAAATAAGATGCAGTCATCGTAAACCAGGATATGTGTATGCATTTATCATGTAACCAGAGATATGGATCACCAGTGTGTCTGTGTGCATGTAAACGCCACATCCTGAATATGATCAAAACCACGACAAGGTTCATAACCGGGAAACTCAAGTCCATGTGAGCACAGTCAAAGTGTAGCTGATAGTTATTGAAGGCTTTAGCTCTCGTGCCTCAGACCTCACCCCTTCACATCGACTCTATGAAAGCATTCAGCTGATTAAGATTGGGAATTAGAAGATAACACACGATACAACACGATAAGTGGCCCACATTAGCGATTATATGATGATACAGCGACTCTGATAGCTGCAAGACAATCGTATCAAGAAACATCACAACGTCTGGTTTAAGTGTTTATTCCCTACAAGTTGGCTTCAGTTTCACCTCTTATCTACTTTCATTCTTTTCACCGCTGTCAGACATTATCCCGCTGTCTTCCTCTTCTTCTTTTATCACATGGTCAACTTCTTCTTTGGCAAATTCACTTCAGTTCGCGTTGCCCTCGTTCATGTCATAAGTGCCACAGAGAGAAGTCATGAAGTGATGACGCAGGCAGTGACATTGTCAGAGCGGCATCGCTCGAGTCATGACCATGAAGACCTTTTGATAATTTATCCCGTCCTTAAAACGAAACATATGCTACAATGAAGATATCTTTTAATTTGCATGACACAGCACTGTTTAACACACCAGTGTTTGAAATATTTATAATACTGGATATCTCACATTTGTAACCCCCCCACCAACTACGTCACCTCCTCAGAAAACCAATAAAGCCACCGTAAATACAATTTAAAACATGTGACTTCCGTCTCAAACGTGAGTATAATTTTTGCAGTGGTTCTAATATGTAAAAAAGCATTGAGTTTTAGGGTGGTCTCACACTAGGGACCTGGGCCCGGATCCGAGTACGCTTCACCCCAAAGTCCGGTTCATTTTATCAGCGTGAACACAAACGTACCGTACTTGGGACGGGTACTGTGCCCGAGTACGGTACGTGCTCAAACAAGGAAGTGGACCGCTATATGACATTATTTTAAACGTCCCTGTCGCATCAAAAGCTGTCGTATCCGCTCGGCACGAGCATGGTAGATGTGGAAGTAGGAAGAGGGTCGTTGTTGCCGTCACAGTGAGCAGGATGGACTCAGTCCACGAGCGGTCACCATGCTTTCTTCTTCTTCTTCTTCTTCTTCTTCTTCTTCTTCTTCTTCTTCTTCTTCTTCTTCTTCTTCTTCTTCTTCTTCTTCTTCTTCTTCTTCTTCTTCTTCTTCTTCTTCTTCTTCTTCTTCTTCTTCTTCTTCTTCTTCTTCTTCTTCTTCTTCTTCTTCTTTCTGCTGTTTGACAGATTTATAAACCAACTTTGTGCATACTGATGTTTTTTAACCCTTCATTGAGCAGACAGCTGTGAGGAGATTCAGTTCAGCAGTTTACTGAAACAACAAGGCCTTAAAATATTCAGTAATGTATTTTTAGTTTACTGAATGAAAGTCATGTACAGTATGCAGCAGTAACAATAACAGAACAGGATCTGACATGAATAAACACGCGGCCAAACACTGAAGAAGGTGTGGCACTAACCTGCAGCTTTTCTCTCCTCACCTTTGTGTTCACACGACACACCTTTACAGTGTGCGGACTCTTAAGATAAGACATTCGATTATGTTAAATATAGCTCATGAAATATAAGATAACACCAAAGCTGCTGACTCTACATTATGACTTATTTTTACTATCATATCAGATAAACTGATGTCAGGTTTATGAGCACGTGGCGTTAGTCTGTCAGCTGATTTTCTTGAAACCATGCAGAGACAGAATGATCACAGTGAGGCTGCAGCTGTGAAAGAGTCCATGAAGGGACGTATTTGTGATTCTACATGACCTACAGAGCTCCAACAGGTGAGCTTGTTGGCTAAAATATTCTTAACAGCAAAAAAAGGAGCACACTCAAACAGTTATAAAACTTTAAGGTGCACGACTGCAAAAAGACTACAAAGAAAACGGAAAAGTCGGCACCCTCGATGTTAGAGATGGGTCCGATCTAATATCGGCATCGGGTCCGATATTGACGAAATTACTTTTGGATCTCGGACTGACGGCGCTGATCAAGAAAGATGGTTCTGCACTTTAAACATTCTCAGCTCGCACAGTCTCACTTTGCAGACGTTCAGACTGAACTGTAAGAAGGGTCCACAAATCGTCTCCATGACGACGTTATGGCGAGATTTAAATTATTGCTCTTGAAATAAGAAACGCAATGCTGGGTTTACTAACACTATGTGTAAGTTACACATAATACCAACATACCATTACAATATAAGTTATTGTAAAAAGAAATGTCGGTATCAGTACATGTGTGTCGGATCGTGTGCGTTTCTACTCAATGTCCTTTAAAGTTGTATAATCTGGGTCGAGCAGCAGCGTACAGTTCGACAACCGAGTCGGTCCGAGTTAACCGCCAAGACGACCGGGCGAAACCGACGTGAGGAAGAGAATATGTTTACAGACGAGCTAATGTATCCGAGTATAATTTACATGACGTTTTTATCACAGCAGCACATACAGCGACAGAACGGCAGCTTTCAGTAGCAGCTCTTTTTTTACTTTATTGTAAACACAAACAATGTTACAATGTTAGATTCATAAACAAACAAAACGAACATGCCAGGGGTTAACAAAGACTAAGACAGAGTAAAACATAGTGAAGGGTCCTCAGTTTACACAATTAAAATAAATACAATATTCAAGAGTCTTCAGGGCCTCGGGGTTCTCAGAGTGTTGGATGGTTTTTATGTACTGCTGCAGCTCATTAAAATGTTTGAAGGTTTTCTGTTCGCAAATTTACTTTTACGGATATGAAATTTAGCCAAAATAATAAAAAGATTAATAATATGGTACTGTTTTTGGTCCACGTTGCAGAAATCATAAAAACCAAAAAGCACATCTTTGTAAAATAAATTAAAGTTTTTAAGAATTTTACTTTGAATATAATCAACCACATTTTTCCAAAAAAACAACAGTAGAGGGACATATTGTTGTTTCGCTAACAAGTACACAAAAAGAGCAGGTAACATCAATTTCAGTAGCAGCTCACGCTTCCTTATGCAGCGGGCTTTGACGTAACATCCGGTGTTTCCGCGGCAACGATAAACATGAGGTGTCTGTCATGGTCGTCCCGTTACAACTATTACGTTTCAGATTTCTCTGGCTTTGATAACTGTTGGAAATACTTGAGCTAATATTAGTACTCAACAGCAAAATATAACGCAGGCTTAGTCAATATTTTATTACCGTAATTTAGATATTTAAATGTAAACATTGTAAAAAAATTCTAGATATTGTGCGTTTAAGTTCTCCATTCTTCAAACGGCCAAGTCGATGATTTACGCAGGAAGAAGGTTTGGTCTTCTTTTCCCTTTTACTCGGTTGTTTTAACGCTGAATCAGTTTTTACGGCCTTAATAATAACTCCAATCAGACTTTAGCTCACGCCTCACTACTGTTTCAGCTCTCCTTCTTTGTGTGTGTAGTTCAATTGTCTGGCTCTATTTTGGCACGAGGAGCTGACGCATACTGCCCAGAGTGTGATATTTTACCTCTTTTGAAAACAATTATGACCGGTTGCCTCCATGTGGTGATTTCTGTATTAATTACCTATTAGAGCTAAAAGCCTTCCCTGTTGTTAAAATGAATCACGAGTGGGGGTGGGTGAAAAGAGAGCGCGTCCGTGCCCTGTAGTATGGCGCCTTTCGCTTTGAGTGGCCTGGCACTGAAAGAGTGGGCGGGAGAACGAGCAAGCAATAGAGACAGAGTGAGAGAGTGAGCGAGGGAGTGAGCGAACGAGGGAGTGAGTGAGGGAGGTATGTCATGCTCTGGATTACAACCAGAGTGTTTGGGAGACGGAGACTGCAGCCACTTAGTAAGGCACTGACTTTAAATTCACTTTAAAAGGTTTAAGGAAAAAGTTTGCAGCTTCTGCAGCACTCTGTTCAGGTGAGAGACGTCGAGTTACATTTTGTGAGTCGAGAGTAGTATCTTTTCCTTTATTTATTTCTCTTGGAGCGTGTGCAAAAGGGGGTGTGTCTGGAACAAAAAAACTAGTGTAGCAAAGTGGGACAGTGAGGGCTTCAAGTTGTTTCCTTCTAATCGATGTGTAGTAGATATTTCTGTTCCTAAACACAGGAAAGGGAACACTTTGTGTTTAGTCTGGCTTCCTGTTTGTTTAAATTCTCTTTATAGTGAACTCACAACGAGCGTCCTGACTTCACAGGAAGAGAGAACACTGTGCAAAGTTACTTTTCATGCACTAATTCAGTGATTAAGAGTTTTACTGTTTTTAAACTTGCTTTTTCATATGTTCAGCCACTTTAGGAATGCACAACACCGTTCACATATCATTAATCATAGTCCTCCTCTTCTGTTTGTTATAAATTGATCTTATCCACCTGACTGGCAGCACCCGTGGGTGTATATGGGTGTGGAGAAAAGTTGTAAACTTTGTCCACGTCTGCTGTAAACTTCGCCTGAAGATATCTTGTTGGGCTGCCGATAATCTTTCAAAGAATGTTGAGTTTATATTTCCTGCAAGTTGCTCCCGTCAGGTCAGGGGAGGTGAGCCGACTTCATGCATGTGGCTGCATGCCTGTCTGCAGCGCTGCATGTGTGGAGCGTGTTTACACTGACTTGACCTCATTTGAGAGTACAGGCTGCTTCTTCTTGAAGCAGGCAGCCAGTTTAACCATCACTCTTAATGTAAAAACAGTGCTCTTTTGATAGTGATTTTGCAGAGGTAGCATTGGGTTCAATAAAAAATAAAAATCTACTAAACCTCTTGAAAAGTTAGATTTCAGTGTCAGCTTTTGCTCCTCCTGCTGCACTTCCCAAGGAAGGCTTGTCTTTGGCATCCTTCCATTTACGCAATCACAAACACTCCAAAGCCACCCACACACACGCACACACACACACACACATACACACACATACACACACCATGCCTGAAGAGAGTGTGTTTTTGTGTTTGCAGGAACCATTGCTGGCACAGCAGAGCCCAGTAGACTGGAGGAGAGGGAGGGATCTGACGAGGAGCGCCCTTTCCGACTGTCTACAGCACCGGCAGGCAGCATGGTGAGCCAATCACATTACAGGGGAGGGGATCTGATGTGTTTGCATACGCTGCTGTAGATTATCTGGATGCTCCTCTGAGTTTCCTTCATGCTTTCTGTAGATAAGATGGCAAGTTGGGACTGTTTCACGCTCACACAGGAAATGGCACAACACTCCCACAGGCTGTTACACAGAACAGGGTGTTGCAACATGATACAAAAACTTTTGTCACTTTTTTCAATGAATCACACATGTGGCTTAGAGATGCACGGCTATTATTTTTTTTGAAAATATCTGTTGTCCTATGATGGTCCTTTTTGTCTATCATAATTCCATCAACTTTTTAACTTTTCTCACCTTAATCACATGCAGGAGCAATACAGGGTGGACAACATTTTCACTTACAGTATTGGGCCAAAAGTTTGTTTACGTTTTAGTTCATAGAAATTTAAGCCAATATATTTTTGGCTTGCAAACAACAAAACATACTGATAGGTCAAACAGGCAGATGTCAGTGATGTCAGATTCACTGACAGTGAATTTGCAGAGGGCCTTCTCCTGGATCACAAAAAAACGACCGTACTTAAAGGTCACATTATGCAAAATCCTCTTCGCCATGTTCCTCTAACACTAATATGTGTCTCTAGTCTCTCTACAAACCCCCCAATGATGAGGAAAGTCCATCCTCTCCGTCTTCTGCCTGCTCCACTTTTCAGAAAATGTGTGCTCAAACAGCCCGTTTGGAGATTTTCCCTTCATGACATCACAAAGGGCAGTAACCCCTCCCCCAGGTGGGTGACACTCCCACAGCTAGGTGTTTGTTCTGCCCTCTGAGTCTGCCTTCTCACCGTAAACAATAGGGCATGGAGAGAGAAAGCCCGAGCCACCCAAGCCCTTCCAGAGAGGGGCGTGGTCAGACACAGCTCATTTACATTTAAAGCTACAGACACAGAAACAGCCTGTTCTGAGCAGGGCTGAAATAGAGGGGTTTATAGACATGATCAAATACAGGATCAGAACAAGACACTTCACACACATGTTTTGAGGAGCTCTGAGACTTATTTACACTGAAGAGGAGGAGAAGGTAATAGAATAGAAGAATATTTCTGCTTCGGTTTTTTCGGATGATGTACAAATTTAAATAAAAGAGAAAACTCTATTACAGTAAAATAAGGTTCAGCTGTTGGAGCTTCAGCTTGCTCTCAGGTTCTAACATGTTTTTTGAATGAGAAACTAGTGACAGATCATTTAGTCTTTGCGTTAGCTACAATAACTGGTTGTTCATCCTCAGGCTGCATCTTTCTTCACTCTAGAAGTTGAGTCTCCTCAGCACGATATCGACTTCACTGAATTGTTTTGTTTCATTCAGGAAGGCGCTGCTGCATCAGTGAAAGTGCTCTGACAAATAACAGATGTGAAGTCTTTGATGTAGCTCCCTGCCACATGTGTCTCCTGCACAACTCTCCATTCTGCACATCCAGACTGTTAACATAATATTACCAAGAATAAGCTCATAGCAACATGTGCTATTTCAAATTATACAATGCATGTGTCCATGAGCTAGACACATTTAATGATCACTTCTTTCCATTTCTGTCTTTCTTTACATACTTTATTAAGCCCAAAGGGGAAAATCTGGTTTACATTCTGTTATTGAGAGACACACAGAGGCCAGAATTACACACATGCACAAACAGGACCTGTGGACATGCATTAGTGGAGAGATGTCTGAGTGAGGCTGCTACACAGGTAGCGCACCAGAGCTGTCGGGGGGGTTCAGTGCCTTGCTCAAGGGCACCTGAACAGTACTCTGGAAGTGAGCTGTCACCTCTCCAGCAGCCAGACCAACTTCTTTAAAAAAAATGTGTCCGTACCAGGACTTGAACCAGCGACCCTCTGGTTCCCAGCCCAAGTCCCTACAGTCCGAGCTGCCCCATTAACTGAATGCAGAGCTTAGTTTGTGTGATGTAGTGAAACTAGTGATGAAGATGTCCTCCTGTGCTCTGCTACTTGAAGTGCTGACCTGAGATCTGTCTGTTTATCTGCCCTCTAGTGGACGCTATCCACTATTACACTCTCCGGCAACAACTTAGACTAAACTTTTTATTTCTTGTATTTGAATTTGAGTTTATTTATTTGATAGGGATGATGCAATTTTAACACAGTTTTAATACAAAGCATGAAACTGATGTGCTGCACAGAGAGTTTGAAGCTATTGATAATTTTCAACTCAAGGGTATAAAGAGTATAAAAGACAAAACATTCAATCTCATAAATCCACTTAAACCAGCAGCAATGGTGGTGGCTCTGTTCCCCCAGGACCGATAGTTAGTCCTGCAGCTCTGGGAACAGATCTGGTTCGATTTTAGACAGCGTTTCATCTTTTTTTGAAAAAGTTTTGAATTCTTGCTCCAGAGTTTTCAGCCTTCGATGGAGAAAGCTGATTGTCCAAATGTATATCTGCGGCTTTGCATGTTACAGTTTCCATTAACCATGCTTCTAGCTACCCTGTTTCTGTCTGTGAACATATCTGGAGAGACGTTCAGGGCCCAGATTGTTGATTCATTTTCAACTAGTTCAAGAAAACATGAATGCACAAAGCTCTCGAAACTAAGGAGGTTTCTCCCAAGAGTTGCTTCATTCATTCAGATAACGATTCATCCCTACAGAAATGTTTTCAACATGAGATTTTAAATGAGTGGAATCGGCTTCAAGTTGCGACGTCAGTGTCAGAATTAGTCGTACATTTGAAGACAAGCAGTGTTTTGTCAAGTGACGCTGCAGTCATGGCCTGAAGGTTGTAATTACACTGAAGCATAGCAAATAAAATGGGCATGATGCAAGACTGTTAGTGGGTCACGACTCAGCTTACAGTTCAAGTGAGCAATACAAGCTGTACTTCTTGTAAAACAGTTTTTCTTCAGTGTATATGTTGTTGACAGTGATATGATGAGTGTGCACAGTATATCTGACATAAGCGCTCCCTCTCTCAGAGCTCTGGAAACACGCATAGGGCTTCTTTTCTATTTCACTTTTAGCAGAGAACATGAAAACTACTGTATGCTGTAATAGTAGCAGTATACTCGGTTATTTTGTGGGGAAAACTCTGGGCACTGAAAGTCCCCCCCCCCCCTTTTTTTTTTCTATGTACACACATACAGTGCATGTTCTTCAGCCGGGACAGCCAGTGCTTTAAGAGGGAGGAAGCAGTGACCAGATGAGTGATAAATTCCTCTTGAAGCTAATGTGTGCAGCTTTTATGGGACAGAAATAGGAAGTGTAACAGGAGGATGTGTGTCCCGAGGTTCTGGTCAACTGCGTACACAGAATGCCACCCTGGCCGTCCGCCAAGCTCTCAGCCTTTTTATGGGACACACACACTCGAGCTTTGGGCTTAATTGATGGCGGGGCTGACGGACGAAATAATGTGCCTAGCGAGGCAAGTTAAATGAGAGCGCAGACCTCGGATACTTCTGGGCTAGTCCTGTGTTAAAGCTTGGTTTCATATGTTTTCACTGATCTCTTCTTGATAAGTGTATTGCATGGCGTGGTAATGTTGCACGTGTTATCAGGTGTACTGGACACACCTTAGTAGTTGTTTATGTCACAGCGACAGGCTATGAGTTTGATCACTGCCGATCAAAAAAAGCAAGATTTAAGGAAAAGTTGCACTTTTCCGCTGCAAACAGACACATAAGGTGCATTTGTGAAACATAACAAAATGCATTTTTTATTTCCTTGCATCAGTGGGTCACTTTCGAGTGTCTGCGTGGTCACAGCTAATGATATTTCCATCTGTTGTCAGTCGCTGTTGATCTAACGGTTATCTTCTGTGAGACGTTTGTTCCACAGGTAACACGATCCTTTAAATCCCGTCTTGTGAGGCAGCGCTTAATTGCTTCCCAGCCTTCAGTTGTTTTTTCTCTGCAGCAAAACAGGAAGTATTGAGTTCACTCATGCTGCCGTATTGTCAGCTGGATAATAGGAGCATGAAAACAGGGACAATTGGGTTGTTTTACCCTGCCCTCACTACCCACAATGCACTGTAACGCTGCCTTGTAGGGGCTGAACTACTATGTGAAGTTTGTGTTACGGAAGCATGCAAAGTCTGGTGTTTCTGCCCGATTCGATGACACCTGCTTACGTAAGGATTAGGTCACTTAATGCACAGGTGTTTTTTTTTGTGTATTTTTTTTTTTCAAAATGCACCAGAGGCTCACAGAAAGGATAAACAGCTGACAGTTCATGCAAGGTTGTTGTTAATAATTTGACCGTTTCTCCTTTATGGGACTGTAGCTACTGTTGGACCCTCGCTCTGATTCTCAAAGTCCTGCTATCACTGTTTAGTGTTTCCTGTTCTTCCTTTACAGTCGGGTCAAGCAATACTAAATGTTGTTTTTATTTTTGTTTCTATATTTTTAGCGTCTGTTGACTGAAACTTACATGGTTGGAACGTTTATATGAGGAAGCCTGCTTGTCTGCATGTTAATGTATCTTTTTATAAATTAATCCTGCTCCAGTTTAAAGGAAGAATGTGCGACTTTTTGATCCAGTAGATATTGAGAACCAGCATGAAACCAAAACAAACTGCTGTAGGCCACACCTCCTCCATACTGAAGCCTCCGATATCCTCAAGCGACACACGTCCAACCCCTCTCCCTCCTCTTGAGTTTGCACAGAGGACTTTAGCGCAAGCGGCGGACAATATTGTCCTTGGCTTGAGCTGCAATCACCTGTGGCCTGCATTGTTGTGATAGCAGGCTAATGTTAGAGCTCTTTAGTTAGCTCATAGCTTCACATTGCATATTGACAGGAAATGACCGTGATCTAAAAACACTTATACAAGACTTTATTTATATAGCACCTTAAAGAACTTGGGTTTACAAAGTGCTTTGATGGACAGCAAATGCATAAAAAGAACAAAGTAAATTAACCAAACACAGAAGAAAAAACAACCCAAGAACGGGGCGCTGTATAGCCTAGCAGTTGAGTCGCGCGCCTCTTGTGGAGGCCGTGGTCCACGTCGAAGCAGCCATGGGTTTCGGGTCCGACCTCCACCCTTTACTGCGCTCCTCCCAGCGTTTCTTGTCTCTCTTCAGCTGTCCTATCCATTAAAGGACAAAAATAAAGAACACTTCCAATGAAATACCCACCATCACGAGAACCCAACAACACGAGCTGAGACCAAGGGGAGCAAATATTTAAGCTAATGTAAACGTCAATAAAAGATAGAAACAATAAAAAGAGCTTAAAGTTCATTGTGTGTAGAGGATACAAACTGCAGAACAGTAAAATGGTTGTTTGCCTTTTATTTATTTGAATGTGTGCAAACAGAACTGAATGCATTCAAAGACAATTCAGGAAGTAGTTTCTGGAATTTGGATAGCTTACGGCTTCATATTCAACACACACCCTCATTCCTCATATCTTATTCATATCCTACTTCTACATCTGTGTGTCGACGTGTAGGCTGACACTTTGTGTTGGTGACTCGCTGCCCTCCTTTCCTAAAATAACACCTGAAAGACAAGAGGCCAAATCTGATGCTCACTTTGGCAGACTGTCCAGGCCGGTAGGGGCTGGACAGGCAGAGATGGGGGAGAACGAACCTGAGTGTTCAAACTGTGGACCCCACTCATCAAACACTGTAATGCAATTATTCAGAGACTCCTATGGTTGTCCATCCAGCTTTTAGCTTCATGTGGATCAACGGGAAAATATTTTGGAAGCATGAGCTCTACTCTTTTGAAGATTTATTGTTAAACTCCAACATAAGTTATGTTCTCAGTTGTTCAGAGGTTATATTAAAACTCTGAGTAGGAGATTAAAGGTCTTTGATATTCTCACTTCCTTCTCTTGGAGGGGAAGCCCGCAGGGTTTCAAACTTGATGAGGCTGCACTTGTCCGGGGTAAAAGAAGTCTTAATCGCTGGGCTTCTGCCAATGAAATCAACACTACTGACTGAGGTGTTGAGAGATTTTCTGTCCCGGGACAGATAAGCTGATGGAGTTTCCAAAGTGTTTGTTCTCCTGCCTTCTACTTGTATGAACAAAGGAGTGCTGCACAAGCAAACACTAACGCATGAAAGTAAGCGTGTTTCTGTGAAGCTGGTCCGTTTAGGCTCAGCTGCATTGCAGAAGACTTTATTTCACTTCTTCATTTTGCTAGAGGGAATCGATCTAACCACAGGTTTACCATGTGACATGAAAATGATTCTCTGTAAAGCCCTGCTTGATTTATGGTAGTGCGTTTTATAGAATTAGATGCATGAGTCCATTAACCTGATGAGATGAAAGTCATACTGCACATGAGTGAGATGCAGCATGCCTCCTGCAGCACATTGCTGCCCTCCTTTGATTTTCAACAAAATAATTTAATTCAGACAATGACTTAGAAAAGTAACGTTTTTTAATTTAGAGATAAAAAATGCTTTGTCAATGTATGCAGTTTCACCCATTACTGAAGCGTGACAGGCAGCACTGCGCTCCGAGCAGCAGCTGATGCATGTGCAGGGAACATATGTCGAAGCCATGCAGTTGAATAATGGGCTGAAATGCTGTTACGTAACTGCATCCTTGTGATACGTGATTTCTATCATTAATCGGGCTTTACATCTTTCTCTTGGCCTCTTGAAAGGTTGCAAGATACTTTATTAGAAACATTAGGGTTTAGCAGAAAAACATACTGTATTGGTTTCTTTACATGGATCCTAAATGTATTCACTGCTGCAATTCTCTTAAAGGAGCAGTATGTAACTCTGACCCCTAGTGTTTAAAATGGGTACTGCAGTTCAAATTCAAAACATTGTAGAGAGCTGTCTTCCCCCCCCCCCCCCTCCTCTCTAGAGTGGATGCTCACACAGGTCACCATGTGGTGGACACTGAACACTTCAGTGTTTATCCAGCTCTGCATCAGTCTGTAAACCTTTCTGTGTTCTAACCTCTCTCCATTTTTCAAAAGCATCTCCAATATTGATCCTAGTTTGAGCACGTTTCTGCTCGTGGAGCTTATTAGAAACAATTAAGTTAATCAAGTCCACATTCCTCGAATAAAAAGGTGCATGAACACACATCCTGTTAAATTTAGGCTGTGCTACTTCAAAATGATAGCAGAGTAAACTGGATACTACTGATAGTACTGCGGTTTGCATACAGCCTATGCAGCGTGTACTATGTTATACGTATTACATAACGCGGGGGTCATGCAGCTGAAGGCGCATGGCTGTCACGACTCTGCCAGGGAGGAGGACGTACGGAAAGGGGGGAGGGCGGGGAGCTGTGTCCCCCCCCCCCCTCCCTTATGATAACTGGGACACCGTGTACATCATAAACATCCACTGACCTTCTCCTCGTTTGAAACAGAGGAAGGCGCTGCAGCTATACGCTCTGTTCACTGCGAAGATGCTCTGCTCTTTCTTCAGACAATAAGACGTTCTGAGACAGAGGTGTCTGTAGAATGCTGTGTCACTGGAGATCTCCGCATACACTCCCTCTTCTCCCTCCCTCCTCTGTCCTCTACCTCCTCCTGTGTTTGGTCCATTGCTGCCAATTCACCTGTTTTGTGACGGTGTACTGACTCAGGTGTCTCTCTTTTACCTGTGTGTAAGAGTTTCCTTCTGGACTAGTGTATGTGTCCTTCCTAGCTTAGCATACAGTGTGTGCTTGTGAAAATAGGCACTGCGGTTGATGATCCATGCATGACAGTCGAAGCATCCTCTGGTTGCCGGCTTCAGCACCTCGTTGCTGGGGGGGAAGCGTATTTATGAGGAGATGTCGGTGAAGGGTGAACAAGGAGGGAGTGGGGGAGGAGTAAAGGAGGAGAGGGAGACGGGGAGAGATGTGCGCATGTGAATATGAGAGAGGGAGGTGGATGGATGCGCATGCAGAGGGTGGAGCTTAGCATCAGGCAGCTCTCTCTGTCTTCCTTTCTCTCCTGCTCTTTCTTCTTGCAGTTTCCTCTCATCCATTCGCTACAGTTTGATGGCTCATCCGCAGTCATTTCTTTTCCTTCGCCTCAGTTTGAAGTGATCAGGTGGACCTCTTCTCCTGTTTTTACCTGTATGGACTATCCTCCCTCTCTGAGCAGTGCAACAGGGGCTGTCTGCGGACTCCAGCGTGCTACTTTGGGAGTGGTGGGGGGTGGCGGGGTTCGTTCCTGAATGAGAGCTGGGACTAGCGTGTTGTCCCGCGGCACCTTTTGAGAAGGGGGACCATCCAAAAGGGTGGGAGGGGGGGAGCAGGGAGGCAGGCGGAGGGGTTTTGGAGTGGCCGAGGGGTGGAGAGGGTCTGGCTGGGAGAAGAATGGTTATGCCGGCTCCTCGTGCTCTGGTCGTGCTGCTGCTCTGTAGGCTGTGTGTCATCCAGGCACAGCCCTGCCTCTCCTCGACATGAGCCTCGCAGGAAGGGTGTCCTGCTCCATGCTCAACTGCTTTGTAAGTGCTTTTATTTCGTTTTTTGGTTTTGTTTATGTTTTTGAGGGGTGTGTTCCAAAACTCACCTCCTGATGTGTGCCTGCCGGCAGGTCAGTGGGGGAGGGGGGAGAAGGGGGTAGAAGGGGGTGTTGGTTGACACACGTGAGCGCTGCGGTTATTAGTAAGTAAGCAACACTGACTCCACATGGATATAATTCAATCACCTCCAGTGTTTTCTCGTGCATGTGATGATGAAAAGCTACTTTTTTTATTACTCTCATCAATCACCGCTGAGCTGCCGGTGTGTTGATTGACAGCGAGGAGAGAGACGTAATGTGTGTGCTGCTGAGAGCGAGCACATTGTGCTCTCACTGCTCCAGCCGTAGACTGCTGAAGTGTCTTCACTGCAGTGGAGGAGCTGCATTGAGCAGATGCATTAGTGTGTACAGGACTTAAGAGCCAATGTCTGATGTCGAACGGGTTTTTCTTTAGTTTGCATCTTGAGACAGAAAGTAAAAAATGTTGATGGTTTAAGAACAACATGGAGTGGTGTTTGGATGATGTCTTGGAGCCAAAATTAGCCAATGGCTCACAAATTAACCCCTGACCCTTGGCTCCGCTGTCTTGGTCTGTTAATTGCTCACTTTGAGTTTGTTTGTTTTTCAACCAAAGTCCGATAAATTCTTTCACATTTACTAACCAGCCATCCAATGTTTACAGTCTGTGACTCTCCAAACTTATAATTGCAGTCAGACAAAATTAAGCTTGTGGTAACTGGGTCAGGATTCTCTAACACAAAAAATACCTTTCACATGAAATGCATAAACTTCAGGTAATTATTGTGAATCCGCTTCTAAAGTGGCTTTACGAGAACAGCAGTGAAGTGTGCAGAATTCTTTTCTCAGCCTCCTGACATGCTAACAATAAAAATGCTAACATCCTGATCCAGGTGTATACCTTCTTAACCTGTAATGTGTAAGAATACTTGTTGATTAGCATTTAGCACAAAGAACAGCCAAGCCAATGGGATTGCCATTAGCTTAGCACATATTTGGTCTAGAACCTGAGTGTTGGACAAACTTACATTTTAGCGTCATGCACCATCAATTAATCAATCTTTATTCGTATTGCGTCTCGAGATGCAACTATTGTGAAAATAAGGGATGATACGGATGTTTGAAATAACCATTAAGCCGATTCCCAATGTTTGTTACACGACCCAAGACTCCCACAACGGCACCATTTTCTCTCATGTGTGACTACAAAAACAAGCCAGTTTGTTCGACAGGTGACTTCACCTGCCCAACAGAAAACCTCTTCTCTGAATCAGTAGTTAGGTGTACTTGCATTAAATTGATTTCGTACAACAAATTAACATCGGCTACTGACGTTGGCTCATGCCACATTATTTTCCAATGTGCCAATGTTTTAACAGGACCAATATCAGCTGATACGATACATAATGATCCTCAGCCGGAGTTAAGCTGCACTTTTTGGTCGTGCAACAGTAATGACATTATTTTCTACGGCTAGCGAGTGAGTAGTGTCCGAAATGTGTTGTTATTGTGCACACTATGAAGTCCACTGCAAAGAGGGAGGAGGGAATGAGAGTGTGATGTCAGACTCAACCAGAGAGTTGTTTTCCATCTGAAAAGAAGACCTGTGCCTCTTGCAAAGCTAAAAGATTATCAAACAAAACCATCAGATCAGTGTATTGTAGCGGTGACCCCAAATGTTTGTTCAGAAGAGCCTCCTTCGACTGCCGATCTCAGTCAAACACAATGATCATTCCATTCCAGCTATATGGGGGTGTTTAATGTCTTATTTGACAAAGATGTCTCTTTTCTCAAAATAAGTCTTATCTTTGTATAAATGTCAACTTATTAATACTTTGAATGCAAATCTGAAAACATGTATTTTTAATAAATCTCTTTAGTGTGTGCATGAAGAAATCCCCCCGGAGTTATTGATAGAAGCAGCATATCCACGTGTTTAGAATTTCATTGGCTACGAGAAACCTCAGGCATCAGCTCAGTCGCGTGCAATTGGCCGGGTACAGATACATCAGAACAGGAGCCGGCACCTCCTTTCAACTCAGACTCTCATTGGCTGTTACAGGCTGGGAACAGCGAATGGGAGGTCGTAGTTGGCCAAACGAGGTGCCAATCGATAGGTCAGAGTGCGGCCCCACTTTTGATGTCACAAAAAAATCATTAATAAAAATGAATTATTGTAGAAAACACCGTGAGAAATCAGAACAGCTGTGGCAAATTTGGCGTTACAGTGGATGTTTATGGATGTGACGTGTTTGGATCGTGAGGACTCTTGTCGATGCAGAAGAACTGTTTTTGTTTGAATATTATGACGGGGAGAGTTCAGTGAAGATTCAAATGTTAAGTTAAAAGACCGTAAAAATGGTTGTTTGTTTGTTGATGGTCTGACAGATGTGTAGATTGTGGCTGCTGTGGTGGTTGGTTCCGTAACTGTGGGCCTTCTGTATTGTAAACGGACTTTTGTAATTTGGTTATAAGGTCGCCATAACAACGATTTAATGAGTGAGAAAGAGAGAGACTATCATTATCATCCTTTTCCTACCAAGTCTAGAAGCTTAATGTGGTTTATCTTGTATGTTGCAAATGAGAATATGGATCAATGAGCGCTTCAAAAGACGAAATTTGATGATCAGACGACGATAAACAAATCCAACCAATCGGGTACGACTATGTAAATCCGTAGTCTGGGACAACCCTAGTGTATTGAGTAGTGATGCAGTACTCGATATCGCTCTGTCTCGTCTCAGAATCGAAAGCATTTTGACTCGGTCTTGTCTCGGTCTCAGACTGGGCGGACTCCAGATTTTAAATCAAGACCACCACTGATAGGCTATTTTTCCACGTCAGTACTGTGATTCTAAGGAAAACGCGCCTTTCGAAAAGAACAATTAACTTTAATTCATAATTTGATTTTGAAAACCCCCGGCAATGGCCGCAACCTTCCCGGTGTTACAGGAAGTTTGTTACGATATTTATGGTCTTGGTCTCGTCTCAGTGTCGGAGCACTCTGGTCTTGTCTCGACCACGGAGCACTCTGGTCTCGTCTCAGTGTCGGAGCACTCTGGTCTCGTCTCAGTGTCGGAGCACTCTGGTCTTGTCTCGGCCTCGGAGCACTCTGGTCTCGTCTCGGTGTCGGAGCACTCTGGTCTCAGGTATGTTTTGGTCTCGGTTGGTGTGGTCTTGTAGCGTACTTCACATGGTAGACATGTACAGACCTTGTGTATCAAGGCAGCCTGCAAAATAAATGTATTTCAGCTTCAGCAAAATGTGACGCTCACATTAGAAACGTATCAAAAACCAACAATGACGATACTGAGAAAACTTTCCATTACGGTTTTGTCTCCAGTCCACATTAATCATAGAGTTATCATATGGATCAAGAAGGCTGCAGCTGCATGGCTCCTCTTCTCACGTCTTTATGACCAGACCTGAAAAGGCTCTGCACAATTTATGAACTGTCTTTCATGTGTCTGCTGCTGCTGAGTTTGCAGTTCTTCTTCTGCGTCATCGTCTGTATAATTCAGTATCTACGGCCTCTGTTACTCAAGTGGATCTCAGCTCTGTCTTGTCCTGTAGGAGTGGGCATCTGTGTCATCATGACGATTGTTTTGATCCAAGTATGGGGGGTAAAAAACCCATCTTTGGTTAATGCTCCTTCTATCTCAGATATATCAAGTTTATCCCCCTCAGCGGTATGTTGTCTGCACCAAATGGAACTATAAAAAGCCTAATTGAATTGGTTTGAAAGATTTTCCATGACTCAGATTCGATTATACCAGCTGAGCTAAACGAATTAAGGGTTTGAGTATGGCAGAAATCTTTTTTTTTGGGATATGCTTTAGACTGTGTGTGCCTCCCTGAACCCTCTGAACCCTCTTTGGTACTTGTGATGGGTCTGGTTTTGTGTCTTACCAGTAACAGTCCTAACACCTGCACAGCCCATGTGTTATGACACTGACAAACTATCATCATAGAGAATAAGACACAACAATATGAAACAGAGGAGGTTGCATTTTTACTCAGAGGAAAATCCTTGAGATAAGAGCTGTCTGGAACTTTTACTTTTACTTCCCCGCCAAGTGGCAACCTCTGAGGCGTGAAAGTGAGGCAAGTGCAAAAAACTGCAGTACCAGGAACGGCCATTGAAGGGCCATTTTGGAAGGCGAGTATGGTAACAACTCGCTGCGAGGGTTCACTCGCTGTGAAAAATGTCAAACTTAAACGTACAGTATGTAAAATCTGCCGCAAGGGGGCTCTCAATCAAAACAATAACAAAAGAGATGACGTGGCTCCTCGCAGGGTCTCATGGGATAACATCTACACATTATTTAGAACTGTTTCATAGAAGGAGCACAGACCTACTGATACTAGAATAAGCTGAATAGGATGAATCCATTAAAAACAGATCTATCTTTCGTATTTCTGTGCTGAGAGCAGGCTGTGACGTCTTATCTCGGTCTGCCCGGCTTCTCAAAGGCCTTTTTATGTCAGATGATCGCAGTTACAGATTCTGATTGGTCAACAGACTAAAACAAGATGGCAGCGTCCGTCTAGCCGAGTGAGCTGACAGAGATGACACTACGTGGATTTATTTTTAGTGCAAATGAAAAGGAGTAGGATGACAGTAACTTTCCAGCCTGGTCCTCTTCAAATGTGGTCACTTCTGGCAAAAGCAAAACAAGAAGGCGACAGCCATAGTAGCTACCTCAAGGCTTCAAAAACGCAGTCCTCAAACCAGTCGGTGACATCAGGGTGGCTATGTCCATTTCTTATATGCAGTGTTTGGATCCTGCACAAGTAGTCTTTTGCCTTGAGATCATTATCCTCTATAGTTTTCTCTTGTCGTTATGTTTTGCTTCTGGTGCTGATGTTTCAGAAGGCCTACATCAACAATCGGGTCAAGTTATTGGAGGTGGAGCTATTACGAGGCCAGCTGCTAAAACGTGCCTCTGAAGGGAGGTCTGTTTACGTCTACTAATTGTGACACAAACATGTTTCTCTGTAACAAAAAAGAAACTCCCCTTGTCTGGTTTCCTCCTCTTTTGGATTGGAGCCTGGCTATAAGACTGAAATGGGAATGATCGTTTAGAACAGGGCGGTCCATGAAATATTAACGTAGTCTGAGAGAGGACAGGGGGAAAAAAGAAACGTGCATTTGAATAATTTGTCATGCTCGGCCATTTTTGATCTTGACCTATTACTCAGACTGCTCTGCCTAACTCCTCTTTCAGTTTAAATATCTTTGTCATGGTTGTTTTTCATTTGATGGGTTAGGGTTAGGTGGGTTTTTTTCTGCATATTTCCGAGGTCACCTCTGCTTCATGTAGAGATCCTCTTATCGGCCCGACTCGAGGACAAAAGCCCCGGTCAGATTAAGTAAATAATCTGATGAGTAAAGACAGAAATTTGTTTCCAAAAAGCTTTAAAGAGAAAGCGACTCTGCCTCTAAAAAAAAATAGAGGTTGTTGTATCCATGGCAACCAGACACTTTATTCATGAAGACTGTGCCGGTGCCTTTTTAGTCTCTCCACCTAACCCACCTTTGAGATGTCATGCTGCCTGTTTTTGTTCTTTTTTCCCATTCACGTACGAGTGTAAATGTCTGGAAGGTAGTTTTATTCACTGCCAGTTTAAAACCATGTTCAGTGGGTGTTTGTACCTGCGGTGCATGCACAGTGTTCACCTGCTATAACTGGGCTGTCTAGCCAGCTGCTACCTCATATTATAGCTGTTATGTCAGTACATGTCATCAAGCTATTACATGTGTTATCCATTCTGACATTAATACTCAAACTGTATAGAGGCGTATGTGTATGCCTGTCAGCTCCAGCTTCCCGAGTTCTGGTTGGACAAAGGTGGGGGAGGGTGCGCAGGCTCGCAGCAGTGACGAAGCAAAAAAAAAAAAAAAAAAACGTGTCGGCCACAGGACAGGCTGTGCTCCATCTTTGAGAGTGAGAGCATTTCTCTTTTCCCTTTTAATCTTTTGTAAGCTGATTGTCTGCCTGGTTTTGGACACAATGCAATATGCACAATTCAAATTTCAGCAAACAGAAGCGCCTCTCTGCCGGTTTGTTTGCAGATGTAACAACAGGGTTTTAAGCTCTGTTTTGATCAAGTGTGGTCTGCCATGCGAAGGGATTTATGAATCATAATATCAAGGTTGTGAGCAGGAGGTTTCAAAACACTGTTGCACTGATATCTGTGCTTTAATGCAGCTGACTCTATTTTTCACTCTCACATTTTCTGTCCTTTGTAGACTCTGTAAGCTGCCTTAATAACTTGTCGGATAAACATTTTATTATCCATTCATTCCAATGTTTATAAAATAGTCTCAGCACTAATGCATGTGTATAAATCCGCCTGTGTATATAGCCTGTTATTAATGGAGCAATACAACATCTTCACGACTTTGACTCAGCAGATTTGTGCCTTTTAAGGTACATTGTGTTCTGGCAGGCCTGTAAGAAGAGTGCAATGTCAGGACTGCTCCATAAGAGAATTAAGTAAAAGCTGCCAAGAATGTACATGGTTCTGCAGCACAAGACATTTAGGGACCGACAGAGTGGATGGATTATTGATTTAGGATGTGTGTAAAGATTAAATGTTCCTCTCAGCTGATTAACAATGGATTTCTTAGGAGGAGGTTCTATAATCATAACTTCTCCAGTATTTAAGAAGGCTGTCTGGAACGCCTACGTTAACTTTATTCCCCAGAAAAAACAGCAAAGTGTCTGTGCCTGGAGAGCTGTGCTGGTGCAGACTGCCCAGCAACAGTGTGTGTGTGTGAGATCAACCTGCAGTGACCTCACCCTCCCAGGACCCCTCTGACCGATGGCTGCTGTCATGGTCCACTTATTCTCAGCTGAAAATAAGTGAAATTGATGAAGCACAGCTGCCTCATGCCAAAGGCTGACTCAGGTCAAAGGTCAAGAGATTAGCCAGGCTGCATTGCGGAGGGATTTGGATGAGTTCAGACAGGTTAACTAGTCTGAAATGTAGGCTCTTAGTGTCGTCTGAAGAATCTTTTAGTTTCTAAAAGACACTAAAGACTAGAGCGCGACCGATTAATCGGCCTGCCGATAATATCGGCCGATATTACCATATCAAGTGACTATTGTATCAGCTTATTTTATCGCAGATATGCACCGATATTACTCGATTTATTCACCAGTCAAATAGCATTTCATTAAAGTTTCATTGTATTACACTAGCAGTTCTCTGTCACCAGCAGAGGGCGCTATATGGATTACAACAAGCATCATCACTCTCCAGAGTGTCGAGCGGTGATGCACGTACACGCTCAGTTACTTTACAGTTGAGTCACCATCTTGTTTTCATTATAAATCTTTTCAACAGGTGTTTGATAACTGAGGGATCAACACAATCAATGTGTGTATATCTATCTCTACAGGTCGAACACAGATCTAAGAAACATATCGGCCGAAATATTGGTATCATTTTTTTTCCTCTCCTCAATATGGATATCAGTATCGGCCCCAAAAATTCCGTATCGGTCGGATGTTCAAATTTGATATTTCAAACAGAGATTTAGTGGATAACTCTGCTGACTTGATGTATTTTTAGGACCATATAAACAATCAGCTGTGGGGACTTAAAGGTACGGCTGCACAATAAATAGCAACAAATTCGTTATCGCAGTATGAGCTTTCACAACTCATCACAAAAGTTGGAATTTATCGCAATACAGACGCAGAGTTATTTCTCACTTAGCATGTGCACATTTAACCTGTTTGATGGAGGCCCAGGTTTCATGGCCACGCTTACAATAACATGTTGATGCAGTCAGATGAAGCCGAAGCGAATTATCGGCTACCCTCAGATTAATTGGTGCCAACTTAGTAGGGTTCGACCGATATGGCTTTTAGGGACCGATACCGATACCAATATATCAGCCAATATTTTTCTTTGCTCCATCTTCGATCTTTAGAGATTGAATATATAGATTTAAACACACATTCATTGCGCTGATTCCTTAAAATACTTTTATCAAACACTTGTGACAAAGATTTAAAAATTAAGATAAGACAAGAAAAGCCTTTATTGGCCAGAATAACAACAGTGCACTGACACTCTGTTTTTTACTAAGAAACTAACACAGAGATAAAAGTTGTCGATACCGATAGTCACGTGAGATGCTGATATCAGCCGGTATTATCGGCCCGCAGATTAATCGGTCAGGCTCTACAATTTAGTGGTAAAAAATGCTTTGAAGCTTCAGGAGGGACATGTTGCAATCACGTCAAGTATCGTGTAAAACCTGAAGAACAGCATTATGACCTGAATATGCTTCTACCTTTTTAAGATCAAGATTCATGTTCAACAACTTACTAACTTATTATCAATAAGCAGCAGATAGGAGGGAACACTCTTAGTTAATGACCTGTTAGCTTTAGATCATGGTCATGTAGACTAAGGTACTAATGAGCGCTTAATTATGACTAGTAAGCAGCCAGTATGCTGCGAATTAGCATGCTAATAAGCAGCTTTAATGGTGAATATTGTGACCTTAATTTGAAGTCTCTATATCCTGAGCTGAACATGTTTGAGCAATCCTAAAACTCTCCCAAGTTGGAAGTTAAAGAGATGTTTCTATTTGTCCCATTCTTCTGGCATTACTTGAAAGCAGCATTATGCTATGGAGAAGCTTCCACCTCATCTAAACCTTCATGTGTCTTAAAATGGAAACACATTAACATAAAGGCGTCACTGAGGAAATGGAGCGGCGGCATACAGAGATAGCAGACAGCACTGATCGATGGAGCACCTCGCCGTGACACAGCCTTGACACCCACCTCCATGTCTGCCACCTGCACTGACATTTATTACAGTTTATGGTGTTGAGGTAGCAGGTAGACTGGCTTTGTGTTGAGACTCATCCCATCAATCTCTCCTCCGCACCGACTTCTCATTCCCTCCATTACAAACTCAGACCTTGACACCTGCTCACTTAGTCTCCGCCTGACTTTGATTTAGGGCTGGAACTATTGATTACTTTCATTATCGATTGATTTTATCCTCTTAATAGTTTTGTTTATAAAGGGCCAGAACACAGTGAAAAATATCCTTTAATATTACGCTGGAGACCAGGGTGGCATCGTCAAAGTCTTTGGTTGTCATGCTGACACTTGCAGATACACTTCCTGTTTGTTGAAGTTAATCGGTTAAGCTTAAAGATCCCGTATTCTCCTCATGTTCACCTTTCATGTGGTCAGTCTGTGAAACCTATAGAGCAGCTTTGCATGATTTGCAGCACAAAAAGCTCAGTTTTTATCTGAGGTCTAGTCCACACGTAGGCGGGTATGCTTTTAAATGAAGGTTTTCCTCCACCGTTCACACATGCTCAGTTCTCAAAAACATCTTTGTCCACATGACAACGCAAAAACGCACTGTTACGGCTGTCACAAGCACGCCAAGTCAAAAACTATGTCCTTGACATTCGAACATTTTCTCGCCATTCCTCTGCAATGACCATTTCATTTACAAAGTAGTCCATTCTGGTGTCTCTGTCCGTCAACATAGTGGGAGAGTAACTGTGTTTGTATGTGTGAGCATGTAAAAAGTCCAGTTGGGAATGTTGCTACCAGCACCACTTTGGTTACGTCTGCTGGCTTACGTAGAGGCTTGAAGCCGTCTGGTGAAATTCTTGGTTTCATATCGGGGAACTATGGCGTGATTTGTTGAACAGTCAAACTGACTGACCTTTGTTTTATTACAGTAAGACGTTGAGGGCACCTCAGTAGTTCAAGCCCCAACTTACAGTAGCTCCCATAAAATTATTAGAAAATGACCACTTTCCAACACATTGTAATTAGACTACATTAGAGATTATTTCAGAGTTAGACAGTTTATCTCCTTTTAAAAAACTGTCTGTGTGACAGAAGCTGATAAATGATGTTTTGGTCGGTCCAGTTCCTATGATCTCCACGCCTTTGAAATCACATACTGGCACATTGGTGGCTTGTGGGGGAGGGGTTGTCACTGTGGGATCTCCATCTGTTACCAGATAGCCCAATGGGTGGCATGCTTATCGTGGGTATAATCACCAGCTTGGACCTTTTGGATGACAGATGCAATGATTGTAAACGTGGCAGGAGGTCTCCACAGTTGGACATGAAAGGCTTTTCCTGCAATAATATGACATTTTGTTTCAAAGCTTGTTTTTAAGGAAACAACTCTTTTATTAGTAGGAGACCAACCAGAGTCAGTGGATGTAGTCCAGAGAAAATTACAACAAGTGACTATGTTCGGCCTCCCTCAGCTCCACCTTCAGGACTCTTTTTCTGTTTTCATAAAGATTGTATTGACTTAAAGGTCATACCCGGGTGAAGAAGCTAAATCCAGCGTAAACGTTTCAGATCTATGGAATCATAAACGGGGCCTGGAGCCAATCCCAGCTGTCATTGGGCGAGAGGCGGGGTTACCACCTGGACTGTTTACCAGTCAATCACAGGGCTGACATGTAGAGACAGACAGCCAGCCTACGAGCAATTTAGAGTCAGCAATTAACCTAACGAGCATGTCTTTGGACTGTGGGAGGAAGCCGGAGTGCCCGGAGAGAACCCACGCAAGCACGGGGCGAACATGCTCCTCACAGAGAGGTTCCTGTAAGACGGGGATTTAAACAGTGACTAAGACTCGATAGTGTTCAGGCAGCCAGAAGTTAAACTGGTGTCCTCCTTAAAGAATGAGGTATCTCTCGTTTGTTCCTGAAATGACGGAGAGAGTGCACGTGTGGAATCACTTGAATGAATGAAACCTTTATGGCCCTCGGGGGAATTCGCCTTGCAGCGAGAGCTTAAAAACATAAATGACGAAAGACTTCAACCACCATACGACAGCACATTAGAACATGAAACAAAATCTAGTAGGCGATTTAATGTAAATGTTAAAGAAACGTGTACAGGACGGAAATTATTTTGATATATAATAACTAGGGCTGTCAGCATTAACTAGTCAGTCACGCTTAATTAAGGTCTGAAATTAATCCTGATTCATCTCATGGTATTTTGTCCCTTCAGGCTCTCCGTAGATAGTGGTCCTCAGTGTCTCCCTGTAGTCACAGTGATGTAAAAGAAGGACACTGCTGCATCTTTGAACGTCTCATTTCACTTTAACAAACTCTCAGACAGCTCAGCTGACGAGTCCAAAGTCATATCCACCTGATGACATCACACATTGACCTTTGTTACCGTTCCTTTGAGCTGTTTGACGTCAGTTTGGGATCCCTAACCACTTCCTGTTTCTGTGCTTCACTTCCTGTCCTAACCTTCCATCTACCAGAAGCTTCCTTACTGTATTTCAAAATAAAAGCACACAGCAAGTAAAGTACTCTCAGCTTAAGACAGTATAAAATTCAAAATATAAGTCTAAGAATTTTTATTTTTAAATGCGAAATTTCAAACATGCAATTAAAATTGCGATTAATCAAGATCAATATTTGTAATTTTTTTGGCAGTTTTAATAACTTACTGTAGTAAACATGTACAGAATTTTCTTTGTTGCTTTCTTTTAGTTCTTTCACTCAGTATGTCATTTCATCCTTTTCATCCCTTATAATAACCTTTGAAAGGATTTTAGTCGACTTAATGCACTTTAAGTAATCAAGTAAACAATGGGTATCTCCTTCAAACATTTAAGAGAAAACAATGAAGGGTACTAGAGTGACAAAGGTGAAGTTTGCCCTGTAAGGAGCTCAGGGTGAGAGCTGTAAGCTGCAAGGACGAGCTCGACTGCACCTTTGTCCCTCTCTCACTCTCTTCTCTGCTTGTTGAGGTCTAAATTTAGCCAAACATCCATCACAGCTTGATCAAAATGTTGCATTGACGAGCACCCTTAGAAACAGTCAAAATGTTCCTGAAGCATTTATTGGAAGAAGTCAGTGCATGACTCATGAAAAACTTGTCAAGTGTGTGAAATACTTCTCTAAGTCTGAGTGCACAGAACTGTAGCATGCATGCACAAAGTCTACAGAGTCTTTGGTATCTGATGCCAAGTGCTGATTATCATTTGCACCTTCACAAACAACCTGCACCGGGCCAAAGCACATTCTTCCTTCAGCATTGTTATTGATCAACCGAAGTGAAAGGCTGCTGAGAATCGAGCAGAACACGTTTTTGAAGTAGTCTGCCTCATTGACCCGAGGCAAGGTCGTCTGCTCCATATTTGTAGAGACTTTTGGATCTCTCATGGTCAATTTTTAATCTCATACGTGACGTCTGTGAGTTAGCTGATGGTGACTTTGATATTCCATCTGGCATGCAGCACAGATCAAACACCCCCCCCCCCTGATAAAGCCCAATACAAGAACACAGACAAAAACCTTTATCTGAAAGATAATTAGGTACATATTGGCCTGTCTGATCTTCCTCAATGTTGTTGAAGCTGTTAATAATAAACTGTATTGTTAAAGGTCTGTAGATGTTATTTCTTTCATCGTGTATATTGGAATTTGACCTTGCCAACATGACAACATCCAGTGGTTTGTTGACTGGCTTTTGGCAATATGGCCGTCGACATCTTAGCTTGTTCTGTGCCAGAAGTTGTCATGTGATGACTGATGTGGATTGCAAGGCCTCTATTCTGGTTGAGAGGTTGATAAGGTTGTTGCAAGTTTGCCAAGATCTAATCATTCCCTGCTTTATTGCCTGTTTTAATCTAAAAAGGAACAGTGTCTTCAAAATGAAGATCATGCTGTCTGGCTGTTCACACATGCACCTCACAGCGGGAGACTATCCCTGTCAGGCGGGAGGGGGGGTAGGGGGGTCTCCCAAGGTAAGACTGGACGTAAAAGAATTGACGTGGAAGCAGCGGACGAAGCAACAAAGTCCTCTACACGACGCTATAATGAGAATATTTGTCTTTATATCAATGCTACGTGTAGTTCAACAGAATCACAATCTGAACTAAAGAGTGGAGAAGAACATACTGGAGAACAGGAAACAGAATGCAGCAGGTTCATTAGAGCACGGAGATCGTAGAGGTGGCGTGCAGACAGTCTATGCACCGTGCAGCAGTCACAGAATATAAACGTCACTCCCCCCTCCCACTGGCTCGAGTTGAATTCTCCGGAGAATATCCTGCTGCGTTCTCAAATCAGCCCACTCGGACTTGCTGCAGAAAAAAATACTAGGAGGCTGGCAGGAGAAACTCCGAGTGTCCGAACGAAACATTCGGCTGTTTGCTTTCACAGCTGCAGCTCCTCCTGCAGATATCAGGAGTTTTTCAGGAGTTTTCTGCAGGTGTCAAAGTCCTAATAGACTTCTATTGAATTGAACCTTTTGTAACCAGTGCAGTCGTCTCCTTCAGGGGAAAAAAAGCAGGTTCAGGCTCCTCCACAATATTTTCACTTTTCAGACCCAGAGGCTGCATCCACTACTTAAACAAAGTCCATGTTTTTAATTTGTATCTTGACATGGTGTCCCACCCTGCTGTGTTTACCGAAACAAAGACATACTTGTTATTCATCTGACCACCTCTGTGTTGTGTTTGTGTCTGACAGGGTGAAGAGGGGCCTCCCAGCCTGGAGTATATCAATGCCAAGGACCTGTTCCCCCAGAAGGAGCTGGTGAAGGAGGATGAAAGCCTTCAGGTGAGTGAGTGACACCTGCTGCTGCAGAGCACAGACCCAGATGAATGTCTGTGGAGGAGACGACCTGGAGATCGTAGCTCCTTCACTTTATGATCTCATCTCAAGTCCTGGCTGCTGGTTTGGCTGCAGGCCCTTCCTCTAAAACACCCTGACAGAGCTTCACTATGTAATGTAGGGTTGCTAAGATATTACTGCAGAAGTGTCAATTTGGCAGACTTAAGACCAGACACTGAAGTAGAGATGTTGGCGCTGACCAGAAAGAGTATTTTTCTGTCATTGCTCCATCGTCCTCTATTCCTACAAAATGTGCCAAAAGTCAATTTTACATCTGAAGCCTCTGGGCCGAAGTGTTCAAACATATTTAAAGGGGAACTAAACCCCAAAGTTTTGACCAACAGGCGCGATATCATACAAGAGGAAGGATTTCTGTTCTCACCTCACCAAACATCTCTGACTCCTTGTTAAGTTGTAGAACTGATTATTCTGTTGATACAGGCCACGTGTGGGAGTGAAGCCAAGTCACAGGTGACTTTATGAATCATGCAGCTGCTGCTCACACTAACTGCCTTTCCTTAGTTTACTATTTCCTGAAGATTTTTCATTAAGCTGAGATTCCATTAGTCCTCTTCAGATTAAGAAGACGTAGACTTTATCTGTGCGAGGCTTTAACAAGAGTGGAAGCTATGTTTTTAACTCAGGAAGTGAAATATGTTGACAAAGCCTTTCATGGTCACAGTATAGAAAGACTGGAGGTGTGAATCACACGTTTCTGTAGTAGTCGTGGTTGTTTTCATGTGTGGCTGTCACACAGACGGAGAAATGACAGCCTGCTGCTTCACAGCTGCCTCTGGCATATCCCGCATTATTTTAACCATGGACCTCAAGCGGATTATTATATCACCATGATACTCTTTCTCTGGTCCCTTGTCGATTATGATCTATTTAATAATTGTGTTAATTGTTTAAAGGTAGAGTCAGCAGCTTCTTCCTACAAAATAAAATACAGCATTATACTAAAGTAAAGCTGCTCAATCAACACTTCTGGGCCTCCGTACATGTGTGGTGGCAACTGTGCACTATCAGCATCACAGCGCGTGCTGTGTGAGTCAGACGAAACACTAAAAGAGGCGCGTGCGTTGAGGTGCTTATTGTCAGTTTTCGGAGAGAACACAGCGCTCTTGTAACGGAGTTTGTTCGTCCACGTTTGCAGCTACAGACCACAACAGGCTGTAACATAACTGTTAATACATTTCTGATTGCTGTCTGCTGATACCTGCATGATTAAAACGGACACGGGGAGATGAAACAGAGAGAAGTCGTGTTCCTGTTTGTTCAGTGAATGATCTGCGGATGACGTACGGCCTGAAGCGTGGAGGGTGATCCGAACGGAGCTCCCAACGGCAGAACAGAAGAGTTGCTTCCGTATCTCCGTATCTGCTATCCGTAACTCGTGAAGGAGTTTTGAATTAGAACGCACCATAATTAAGCATCATTAAGTGCAAGCGGTGGACAAAATTGTCCTCGGCTCGAGCTGCAATCACCTGTGTCCTGCATTGTTGTGTTAGCATGCTAATGTTAGCGCTCTTTAGTTAGCTCTTAGCTTCACATTGAACATAAACTGACACAGAATGAGCGTGATCTAAAAACTCTTACGTGACATCCAAATAATCAGTGAGTATGTTCTTCTTCTTCTCTCTAGTTCTTGACTAAAACAGCTTTTATACACAAGGGGAGGAGCCGGCCGTCCCGTCCATGTAAACACGGCTCTGACAACAACACAGCCAGCGGGACTCGAGCTTCTCACTCATTGTAGACAGTCAGGACTCAGAGACACATTTTTCCGGAGAATGTATAAAATGTCACACATTCTTCCTTTTAAACATTTTTCAGTAAAGGCCTGTCATTGGAGGGCTGCATAAAAAAACTGCGTCCAAAAAAACCACTTCCACATCAGAGGATAAAGAGCAGTGCAAATATAGCACGAAGCACGAGGGTCACTAAAGTGAGCAGGATTTGTAAGTCTTTTTCACAATGTAGATGCCACTAGCAGAATAGAGATGAAAAACGTGCACGGCACCCTCTGCGCTGAAGAGTTTGTACTCTCCGGCCGTCTGGTGGGTAATAGAGCTGAGCATCATGTGTCTGGAGAGCTGGACAAAGGGAAGGTGGAGCCTGGGGTCACCGTCTGCTGTCTCTGTTTTTATGGTTTTAAAGAGAAGCATGTTTCCACCTGGGTGGCAATGAACTGCAGGGAGTAAAAACTATTCAAAAGAATTACATTTTTTACCATTAAGTGGTGGTTTTGCGTGCTGTGCAAACATCCTGGTAGATTTCTGTATTGTAAGAAGACTAGAGGGACTCTGTAACACTTGTGTCTGTATTTTATCCACCTTGCAAAAAAAATTCTGTTTCTGCACATCAATACTCAGGCTTCTCCTCCCCCTTCATTCACACATGCTCTCACACATAGTTTCTCGTCTTTGGTGGTTTTTCTTTGTGTGTAGGCCCTTCCTGCAAGAGATTCTCTGACAGATGATGTCTCTAACTGCAGCTTTCCTCGCAGGCAAATTACAGACATTCCCCTACCCCACTTTGTTTAATACCCCTCTGCATCTCCTCCTGTGTGTGCGTGCAGGCAGCGCTGCATGCTTGCAGTTGTGCTCATGCACACGTGCTCGTCCTCACAGGCAGGCTGCTCAAACCGGAAGTCACGACTCAGAAGTCGACGAGTGTTATTCACGGGTCTCTCTGCTCCCTCTCTCTCTCTCTCCCTTTCTTTCTTTCTCTCTTTTTTTTTAGTAAATAATTCTGCTGCTGAAGACTTGGCAGAGGAAACGTGACACAGTATCTTCTGCTGCACTTGCTGGCTGCCGGTGACTCATGCACCTACTTTTGGAGCCCAGCTTGTCTAATGCAGCTCCCAGTCTGTGCAGCATGTTAACTATGGCACTCAGCAGGACGAGTTAGGTCTCTTGCACAGCAGAGCAGCAGACTTCATAGCTGCACGCTGTCATTTGAGCCCTTTCTGCTGCTGTTGCTGCCATATTTCATGCAAATAGACTGCATCCCCTGACTCATCATGAATGCAAAAATGCTCCAATTTAGGTTCTCCCCCTTTTCCTCTCCTTTTTTTTTTACATAGCAAAAATGTATCTGCATATTTTTCCGATGCTGTCAACAACTTGAGTTGCTCTGTTTTTGTTTTGGTGCCAGCTCGGTTTGTAAACCTGTCACTTTAAATTTGATTGACTGGCAAAGTTGAAATATTTCTAACCACATGCGGCATTACACTGTCAGATTTTTCATATCCCACTCTTCAGAAGTTCTTGTTCAGGGTGCCAAGGGGCCTGCAGCCTATATTTGGCTCTGTTGGTGTGTGAGTGAGCGCCGAGTACTACGTGCTCCATTTCCCAGGTTAAGCTGTACTCGCTCCCTCATCATGCTTCCTGTCCTGGATCACGCACATATTTTCACTTAGCAATGAGCAACAGCGGGTGGAGTCATAAACTTTCTGGCTTGTCAGGAAGCTTCAAACCATTCGATAATCAACATTATTCCTCTAAACAAAGTTTTTATCTACTATATGTAAGGTCTCTGAGTGAGCAGATGCTTGCTCATGTGCTCTGTGTACAATAACTAAGGCTGTGCTTTTTACCATGCTGGCTAATGTTGTTTCAAGTAAGCCTGATTTTTTGACATCTTATCATAATCCTCCCATCTGCCCCGCTGCATGTCCTCTATTAACATGCACCACCAGGTTCTCCTCTGCGTGACTCAGCAATGCATGCTAAAGCAGGATGAGGTGATGTTGTCTCTAAGCAACACTGTTGTCCGCACTACCAGCGGCTAAACAACAAGACCTGAGTTGCAGTTTTTGGTCCCCAGGCAGTCACACAGCAGTGATGACTAAGAGAAAGTAAAGTGTGAGGAGGTCGTGTAAATGAGGAGTGAGGTGGGGTAACACAATCCTCAGCTTGTCAGGAGAGAGAGAGAGAGAGAGAGAGAGAGATAGATGTCGGAGCTGTAATATTTCTCCCAGCAGACTGCATATGTTTTTTTTTTATTACTCAAAGTGGTTTAATGTCTGTACATAATGTCAGAAATGATAAAGAACTGTTGTAGACGCTCTGATCATTATTTTAACAGCAGCTGCTTTAAACAGCAGAACAATATCAATTACCAGAGGGGTCAGGGTGAGACGGCCTCATCGGAAATCTGGTGGACGCATCCTTTTCCATATGAAATGAGACATTGTTTAGAAGTTGGCTACTGTAGCTGCGGCTAATGCCCTGCCTGAAAAATGTTTTCTATGAACCTCCTCTGGGAACCAATTATCTTAATGTAAGGGTGTCACTGCAGCCAAAGCCCGGACTTGGCTGTGTGTTTCACGAAATGGGTACGAGTAAGAATGTTAATGGACAGTTTGTGATCCCTCATGGTACAGTCGTGGCTCCGGTGCAGACAGTCTCTCTTGTCTGCCTGCTCATTCAGGCTCACCAACAAGCCCCTCTGTGCTCACAAAGGTCCTTCTGTAAAGCTACTTTGTGCTAATTGGACAGTTACACATGCACACAGTTTCCCACATGTACTTCTCTTTGTCATATCTGTAATGTCACTCTAACCACAGGACGGACAAGTTTAGCTTCTGGTAGGCAGAAGGGAGTGAGCGTGAACTTCATCTTTGATTCATGTCCTCCAAATTCTCTGTACTGGTGCCAATAAACATTTGAGTTTCAGTAACTATAAATCAATGCAACAGATATTCTACAAATCCTTCTCAAGCACATTAGTGTTTTATTTTAGGGCCTGACTGATAAGGGATTTTTTGGCGAAGCATATTAAAGTCACAATCCTGTTCTTCAGGTTTTACATGATACTTGACGTGTTTGCAACATGTCCCTCCTGAAGCTAAAAAGCATTTTGTACCACTAAACTGTAGAGCCTGAACGATTAATCTGCCGGCCGATAATACCATGACTATCGGTATCGGCAAATTTGATCTCTGCATTAGTTTCTTAATTAAAAAATAGTGTCATGGGGCGCTGGTGGCGCAGTGGTTAGTGCGCGCGCCCCATATATGGAGGCTATAGTCCTCAACGCGGGTGGCCCAGGTTAAAATCCAACCTGTGGCTCCTTTCCTGCATGTCGGTCCCCACTCTCTCTCCTTGATTTCCATCTCTCTCCACTGTCCTATCTCTTCAATAAAGGCAGAAAAAGCCCAAAAATAAATCTTAAAAAAAATAAATAGTGTGTCACACAATACCACAGCAGCTGAGTTATCCACTAAATCTCTCTGAAATATCAAGTTTGAACCTCAGTCTTTGGCAGGGCCCGACCGATATGACATTTTTGGGGCCGATACTGATATCGATATTGGGGAGAGAGAAAATCTGATACTGATATGTCAGCTGATATCTTTCTTAGATCTGTGTTCGATCTGTAGAGATAGATAAATATAGATAAACACATTTATTGTGTTGATCCCTCAGTTATCAAACACTTGTGGAAAAGATTTATAACGAAGACAAGATGGTCGCTCGACTGTAAAGTAACTGAGCATGTACGTGCATCACCGCTCGACACTCTGCAGAGTGATGATGCTTGTTGTAATCCATATAGCGCCCTCTGCTGGTGACAGAGAACTGCTAGTGTAGTACAGTGATACTCAAATGAAATGCTGTTTGACTGGTGAATAAATCGAGTAATATCGGCACATATCTGTGATAGTCACCGGATATGCTAATATCGGCCGATATTATCGGCTGGCTGATAAATCGGTCGGGCTCTAATTAAATTTAAAGGTCTATTTTTTGGCTTTTAGTGTAGAGAGAGGACAGTGGGTAGAGCCAGACACCAGGGAGGGAGAGAGACTGAAAGGACATGTGGGAAAGGAGCCACAGATTTTCTTGGTACCAGAGCTGCTCGTTCGTAGACGTCAAAGCTTTTCACATTCTTCACATTCTGTGCCGTGGTTAATTTGCAGATGGTGAAACTAATTGTTTGTTGAGCTTTCTGATGCCACCGTCTTTAACGCCGACCGCTTTCTGCTGCAGATTCAAGTAGATCCACGCCTAGCATCTGAATCTAGCAACGTTGATTCTGAGGGTGGCGGTGTTTGTGTTTCGTCTCCTGGTGCTGTTTGTTTACTCATTTTTAACTTCAGCCATCAGGCAGCTACGCTATCTTAGCTTGTTGTGATGCTTGGACCCTGCATGTGTTCTCTTCGCAGTAGGCTGTCCTACTCAGTAGAGTTGTAGTACTTAAAATCAGTCTTGGTCTCAAGGCCGGTCTGGAGACCACTTTTTTGAAGGTCTTGGTCTCGTCTTTTGTCATTTGTACTCTGTCTTGTCTCGGTCTCAGACTGGGCGGACTCTGGTTTTTAAATCAAGACCACCACTGACAGGCTATTTTCCCACGTCATTACTGTGATTAGAAGGAAACCGCCTCTTTCTAAAAGGATAAATAACTTTAATTTATTTGTAGTTTGATTTTTATCCCTTGATCTTTATTCGGTCTCGATCCCTAAATGTCTTGATCTGGTCTCGGTCTCGGAGAACTCTTGGGTATGTCTTGGTCTCGGTTAGTGTGATCTTGAGTACAACAGTACTACTCTGCTCGATCAAATGCTGTGAATCTGTGAGGACTCTCTCACACAATGAGTGACATGCTCGATATTGTCGTCGTTGAAACAAAAATGAATATATTATCTTAAACGATTTGTATCGCACACTCCTAGATTAGTGTATGTTGATATATGTTGAGGTGTGGGGGGTCTTAATGTTTTTTCTGCCAAAGGGGGGCCTGGCTGAAAAGTTTTGGTACAACAGCTGTACATCGACACTTAAGCTTTGTTATGCTAGCATTTAGCTCAAAGCAGCACTGTGCCTAAGCAACGCCTCACAGAGCAGCTGGTATGGCTTTAGGTAGACTGTTTAAAAATGCATGTTCTGATTCTCCCAGCAGACATAACAAAGCCCGACAACAAGCAGGTGTTTCTCTCATGTTTTTGCTGCTTTGGATTCAACAATGTGGTTGTTTTGTGTTCCTGCAGGTGCCATTCCCAGTTCTTCAGGGGGAAGGGGTGGAATATCTTGGCCATGCCGATGAAGCCATCATTGCCATTTCTAACTACCGACTCCACATCAAGTTCAAGGACTCTGTCATCAACGTGAGTGCACGTCACAGACAGTAAACACACAGACAAACCACAAATGGAGAGTCTCACTCTGGTCCAAATGTTCTCTGCTGCTGCTGCCGTGTCATTACAGAAGCCAATAGCAGGAGAGAGGAGGCTGTAATGTGTAGTTTGGATGCACACAGGCTTTTTCCCTTCCCCTCCTATAAATTTTGATAAACACATAATTGTGCTAAGAGGGCAAATAAACCTACAAGAATTCGACTTGGGGTGCCATTAAAGTGGTTTTCATCATGTCCGAGCGTAGTTGGCCTGAGGTTGTGTGTACCACAGGAGCAGCGGGGCCCTCTGATCTTCATGCGGGGGAGGTTTAATGTGACATCTAGGCGTCCAAAGGCTCGACCCCTGCTGGCACTGATGTCCACCAGCTCGCTCCTGCTGACGTCAGGCCTTGCTCAAACACAAACAGGCCAATTGTTTGCATTCACTGGCAGCGAAATTCCTCCTCCTTCCAAAATGCCTGTCAAGTTTTCCAGAAGGATTCGGCTTCTGGAAAAGATGACAGGGGATAGAAAAGGAGTAGAAAAAGGAGGTGAGGGGACAAGTTAGTTCTTCACCTTGGCTTTCTATAGCAGAGGAGAGTTAGATTTAAGCTTCAGGCTCAAATGTCACCAGCTTGCAGTCGCTCTTGGGCTGGTTTTCCTGGCGGGCAGAGTCCTGCCTTGACCCCGGCACCGCAGATGAACTCTGAATGAACGCCAACAACCTTTCACCCCCCCCCCCCCTTCACCACTCCTCCGCCTGCCTTTGAGCTGTTTTCTTGCCCTTTGCTCCCGTCCATGTTTGTCTTTCTCTTCATGATTTCCATTCGAATCGGCCATGTGCTGCAAGTAGCAAACTCCATGATCCACTCAGTTATCGCCTCATCTTTCCACCTCTTTTGATGTTTTCTTTCCTGTTAACTCTTCATTTCCTTTTTGTCTCCTGAATCCTTTGTTTTAATAGTTTTTCCATTTCCTCCTGTCTTGTGTCTTCCCTCCCTCCGTCCCTATGTATGTGTGTGTGTGTGTGTGTGTGTGTGCTCTATGGTGTCACTTGTGTTGTAGACCTACCCAGGTGTGGACAATGAGATATCTGTGAGTACCATATGAAAAAACACCACCCTCTGCCACAGTCTAGACAGCTTAAGTCATTCAGCTGCTCCTCACTTAAAACAATTACAGTGCGCTGGGGACAGAATGTCATTTACATCCAAGTTAGTGGTAACACTGGCGTTATTGTGTTCTTCTGTGAGAGCACATTGCAGATAACGGTGGTGCAATGTGTTGGCTGACCTTATTTTTTTCAATAAAAGATGAAAAAAAAATTGGTCGTTGTTTGATAAAGTTGACCTAAGCCCCATTTCCACCAAGCGGTCCAGTTCAGTTCAGATTTGTCCAGTACGGTACGCATCAAAAGTTGGGAATGGAACCAAAATAACCGATCTGTACCGCTCTATTTTTTTGCTACCCCGTATCGGTCCGGCCCTAATAGCAGATAGTGTAGAGACAAAGTAAAATCACTTTAGAGGCTTTTCTTCTGCAGGGTGATTCAAGCTCTACTTTGTGTCTCTAACCTGGTTTAAAGTCTGTACTAGATCAGAGGGTGGTTGCCTTTTTTTTGCAGATGTGCTGTGTGCTCTGACGGCGTGCCATCAGGCTGACCACAGCTGCTCTCTGTCTCCCCCTACAGGTGCCTCTCAGGCTGATCGATAGTGTGGAGAGCAGAGATATGTTCCAGCTGCACATCATCTGCAAAGACTCCAAAGTTGTCAGGTGAGAAAAGCAACTCCCTCCACACTAAAGCCGTCGTAACAACGCTGCAGGCGGATTGATGCTAGCGTGAACAGAGTCCAACAGTCTGGTACACATTTGAATAAATGATTCAGGAGTTTATTTCTGTCTGCACACGAGGAGAGGATTTGTATCACACACGAACACTTAACCGCTAATCAATATGTCCAGGGTTAAAAATAGTGGCCACAACACTTACAGTCGTTATGTAAATATGATTATCGTTCTACTCCAGCGTCTCCATAATCTACTGACTGTCTGAACGAGACTTTAATGGCACCCAGTTTGATATCGCTTCCCATCATGTATCCCCTTCTAAACTCACCTGTGTGCTGTCATTGGCTGGAGGAAACACACCAGCTCCCCGCCCAGAAATGTCCAGAGTCAACCAAAAACAAACCAGAACAGTAAAATCCAGTCCGAGGACAGAGTCTCTGCAGACAGTCACCACCACACATGTACGGAGAAGGGATGAAGGAGCAGCTTTACTTTAGTATAAGTCTATATTTTGTTATTTCAAGAACAAGCTACTGACTCTATCTTTAAATGAATCTGATTGGATGAAAAGCTATTTGGGTCATGTTTTTCATTAAGCAGTCAGTGGTGGGTCCTGAGGCCCTGAGCAGTTGAGAACCCCTGGCTGGAAAGTTTCTCTTATCTTTCCGTATTTTCACTTTGTGTTATCAACAGATGTCACTTTGCAACGTTCAAGCAGTGCCAGGAGTGGGTGAAACGTCTGAACCGGGCCATAGCTCACCCGTCCCGGCTGGAGGACCTGTTCGCTCTGGCCTACCACGCCTGGTGTCTGGGAGGCTGCGCTGATGATGAAGACCAGCACGTCCATCTCTGTCGCCCAGGTAAACACATTTACAATAACAACTATCAAGACTGAAGTTTAACCCAAAAAAAATCCTTTAACAGTTTCCTCCCTCCCTGCTGTGTGTGTGCGTGCAGGTGATCACGTGCGCCAGAGGATGGAGATGGAGGTGAAGCGGTTGGGCTTCGACACACAAAACATCTGGAGAGTGTCGGACATCAACTGCAACTTCAAGTATGTCACAGATACCTAACCAATCAAAGCCCTGACACCTCTGCGACAGCACAAAGCTGCACGATACTTTAACTTTAAAGAGGTCGCTCACACATCGAGAAGGTTTAGGAGAGATTTATGAGAGCTCTGACGGAGAGCAGGGCTGGAGTAGAGGCACTGTTAACAACATGTCACTGATCTGAACAGACTGTGGGATTGACATGTGTGTGAACTTTATCAGGAAATGGGAGTTAAGTTAGTAATGATTGGAGGGATAGTCCTTTACAAACATAACCGTCATGTCCTTATATTTTACATTCACGGTGACCTACGCACACTGAAGTCAGCCATCATAGAAAAAGTCCATGTTTGCTGAAGAATCAGGAGGATTTAAGGTTCCCTTTGGTAGGAAAGCAGTCATGTGACGGGGTCTTTGCAAACAGGAGCTGCTTCCTACGAAGGAGTATTAGGGCCACTTTAAAGGGGGAAAATATCCTCTGTATTTTCTGTTAAAATTGCTTTTTATGAATGAATCTTTGACCTTTCCATGGACACCTGATTTGGCCAATTATGACCTTCGATTCGCTGTTCCCAGCCTGTAACAGCCAATGAGAGCCTGATTTGAAAGTATCTATATCCGGCCAATTGCACGCGACTGTGCCGATGACTGACGTCTCTCGTAGCCAATGAAATGATGAACACGTAGATATGCTGCTTCTATCAATAACTCGGGGTGATTTCTTCATGCACACACTAAAGAGATTTAATAAAAGTACAAGTTTGTTCAGATTTGCATTTTAATATAAATACGTTTTCTACAACCTGGATCGATGTGTTTACGTGTCGGCCTTGTCTCGTCCTGACCTCTGAGGCCGGCAGCGCCCTCATTCATGTTCAGTCTTTAACGTGTACACAGTAGCCGTCAGTCAAGCTGTAGTAATGCAGGTTACAGTGTGTCTGTGTGCACCTGAGCATCAGACCTGTGTCTCCTTCGCTGCCTCTAGAAATAAACGCTACACATAAGATAAAAAAGGTCAGTCTGCTCAGAGGACCCTGGAGAGCACATCCTGCTGAGGGAGACAGACACACAGGACAACCGGCTAATTAAACGAGCCGCAGCCTGCTGAGGCCCATGACTCAGCACAGTGTTTCACTCTCTCTCTACCTAACTATAACACACACACACGCGCGCATGCACTTTGTCTCCGTCTCCCTCTTTAGTCAGCCAGCAGGTGAATAGAAACTGAAAAGAGTATCATAGGAGAGGAGGAGGAGGTGGAGACCAGAGACAGATGGAGTCAGGCTGAAGCCTCTGTGATTTAGTTTCTGCCAAAGCTGAGTTGTCGTTGCAGTAGTGACCCTGAAAAGCAGAACATTACTGTATTGTGTGTCAAAGCTGTTTAATCTTGGTTTGTTTGTGTTTTCTCAATGAAAGACTCTTGCAGCGTCCTCAGTTCTATTAAATCAGCCTCGGTATATTGGCTACGTAACGTTTGCAGCATTACAAACTGCACTCGTTCTTCCTGACTAATAAAAATAATGCATCTCTTTCACTGTCGTCTGCAGGCTGTGTGCCAGCTACCCACAGAAGCTCCTGGTTCCAATCTGGATCACAGACAAAGAGCTGGAGAGCGTGGCTTCCTTCAGATCCTGGAAGAGGATCCCGGTGGTGGTCTACAGGTTAGTTTACTGACAGTCACATGAACAGAGGTCGCAGAAGTAAACACATTTTACTCAAGTAGAAGAAGAACACGTACTTGTGTAAAACAACGTTAATGTAAAAGTACCAATTCAACATCCAAAGGTTCAGACTCTTAAGCTCTCTACAATGTTTTGAATTTTGACTGCAGGACACATTTTAAACACTAGGGGTCAGAGTTACATATTGCTTCAAATGAATTCAATATAAAGTCTTTGTCACCAGCTTTTCATTTTGAATAGATCTGCTTTTTGTTCACTGACTGTATGACCTTGATCTTTCAGGCACCAGAAGAACGGGGTAGTGATCGCCCGCTGTAGCCAGCCTGAGATCAGCTGGTGGGGCTGGAGGAACACGGATGATGAGTACCTGGTGACATCCATCGCCAAGGCCTGTCAGATGGACACTGGATCCAAGGTCACCTGTGGGGCACCTGCCTGCCGACAACGCGGGGAAGCTCCCGACTCCTCTGACAGTGATTTTGGTAAATGCACACTTTGGGTCTTTTGGGTTCACAGATGCAGATTTCTGCGCACACCGTTAGAGCACTGCAGCTCATGAGAATATCTGCAAACTCAGACACAGAGGGAAGGAATAATTTGCATTATTTAAATGTCTGAATAAGTGGACTACCCACAGAAAATGATGCATAACAAAACCAAACAGCAGGCATCTATAGCCTCCCATTGTCAACAATTAATAGAGAATTAAGAAGCGTTAAACGCACATGATGTAAATCCCGCCACCAGGGGGCTCTCGACCAAAACAATAACAAAAAGATGTTGTCGAGGCTGGCGGGGAATCATGGGAGTGATTCTCTCTGCTACTCCAACCCCCCACCCCCGATAAAAACGAACTCCGAGTTGACCGTAGTGAAGACGACCGGGCGAAACCGACCTGAAGAAGAGAATATGTTTACCGACGAGCTAATGCATCCGAGGATAATTAATCTTAATCTTATTAGTACGGCAGCTTTCAGTAGCAGCTCACGCTTCCTTAAGCAGCTGTCTTTGACGTAACATCTGGTGTTACGTCCCGTTACAACTCCAAAATAAAGGATTTCTTTGGCTTTGATGACTGTTGGAAATATTTGAGGTCACGTAAGAACTCAACAACAAATACATGACATAGGTTTAGTCCATTTTTAATGAGTTTAGATATTTTAGTGTAAAAATTCTACATACTCTACATGCTCCTATTCAAGAAAGTATTGCATCTAAAATCCTTTACTGTTATTGCATCATAATCAGGCTGACGACGTCGGGCAACTGCCGGTGCAAGTTCAACCAAAAACAGATCTTGTTTCTTCTTTTTTCTACCTGTTTGGTTTCTATTTTCCGTTTTTCATTTGAAGAGGATACCAACATGTCAAATCAGTGCATGTAGGGAGGGATGCAGTATCTGAAAAGGCGTTTTTTTTAAATGATCACTGGCGGCAGCAGAACACCGTCTGAGTGCAGAGAGAAGTTGTCCAGTTGCTGCCTCGGAGTAATTACTCGTCCTGTCTCTGTGGTCGCTGCTGAAAACACGTCTCTGGACTTGTAATCGTTTCCAATAGCAACACTGTGTGTTTTTTCATCAGGAGAAGATATTGATTTGAGTCAGTTTCCAGGTTCAAATGTGCCTACTACTCTGTTTTACTCTCTCTCTTTCTCGTGTTCTCACAGAAGTTTAGTTTCAAATAACACTGCCGGCTCACACGGCTATAAAAATCATCTCTCTGTCTTCTCTCCTGTCTCTCCAGACTCCTCTCTGACGGGCGGCTCCGTCTGCGATGACAACACTGTGCCACAGAAGCTGCTGATTCTGGACGCTCGCTCGTACACCGCCGCAGTGGCCAACAGAGCCAAGGGCGGAGGCTGCGAGTGTGAAGGTCAGTCTCAAACAATTCAAGGAGTTTTGTGTCGTGTGAAACGTGAGATAAACTTCCTTTACAAAGCACGTATTGGACAAACAGATGAAGACAGGAAGTAGTATTTTTACATTTGAATATGAATTTTGAATATCTGTAATTTCCCTTCCTGTAAAACGTTTCAAATCTCTGATGACTCATCCTGCACTTGGCGTTTACACATTTTTCAACTAATTAAAAAGCTTTGTCGAAGCTTCTTGATGCAATCAAATTCATCCCAACGTTATGCCCCGCCTTCTTTCATGTGATTGGGTCTATCGTCAGTAGCAAATCCGTCACGACACGGCAGTTAGAGACTCTCCAAGTTTGTTTCATGACTGATGACTTCTAACATAACACCTCTACCAGGTAGGAGTAGACCTGAAGGTCTCCAACATACTTAACATTAAAGAAAACATTAAAGTGTGTGTCACTTCCATACATGAAATGGCGTTGATCGGACACGTTTATTGTGGCGGTCAGCGTGTTCACGACGCTGCCCTCAAACTCCAAATATCAAGTTAGTCTGTGATGCTTCAGATCAGGCGTGTGACTAAAAAAGTGCCCTGACCTAGATTGTAAACAGAGGCCCCACTCGGCATCGTGCCTTGCTGTTGTGAGTGTTCAACTTGAAATATGATACGAAGGAAAGCAACGGTTGCTGCCACCGATTGATGATGACTGTTCATTAGACTCAGATCATTTAAAAATAAATACTCGGATCTGAGGAGATGACACCTCTGTTTTTAACAAGCGAAGTGTTGTTTATGTCTCGTGGTATTCACCAGAGTTGTTTACATTTATTTTTATTCAGAGTACTACCCAAACTGCGAGGTCATGTTCATGGGAATGGCCAACATCCACGCCATCCGAAACAGCTTCCAGGCTCTGAGGACGGTCTGCAGCCAGATCCCCGATCCAGGAAAGTAAGTCGATCCGTTTGACCTTTCCTCTCTCTCTCTCTCCGAGCCGCTTCATTCGTGCCTCCCCCTCCCTTCCCCCGTTTGAAAGGCTTCACCTCACAGTAAGGCGACACCACACAGAGATGGGAACGCTGCCACTCAGTCCAGACCCGATCCTGCTGGGCTGGCCAGCTGTCAGTCTGTAAACACCGACAGCGGACTCATCCGTTGTGTGTTTCCGTTTGTTTACGAGTCTACATCTGTGTGCTTTGACCAGCTGTGTGTGTTTTAGTTGTGTGATTACATATGTGACATTGTATGTATGACAAGTACAGTACATAGGTTAGCTCAGCTGCTCTGATGTCACAACGATATAGGTCATAGGCTTTCTCCTGCTCACGCCCTCAGCCTAATAACACAGTCTGGGTAAAGTGTACTGATGCGATATCGTGGCTCCAGATCACTCCCATCACTTAAAACTGGTTCTATCTAGATTTGTGCTGCCTCTTATCAGCATCCTCTTTCTGTTCCAAGCTGGCTGTCAGCACTCGAGAGCACCCGTTGGCTGCAGCACCTGTCCGTCATGCTCAAAGCAGCCACTCTGGTGTGTTCGGCGGTGGAAAGGGAGGGGCGTCCTGTCCTGGTGCACTGTTCAGACGGTTGGGACCGCACTCCACAGATCGTAGCCCTTGCCAAGATCCTGCTGGACCCTTACTACAGGACACTAGAGGTGAGATTTCACAAAGATTGTCTACGGAGTCGTCCGTAAAGTTGGATTTTACATGCACTGGTTAGCGGTTCGAATCCCTGTTGGACTGGGCTTTTCTGTGTGGAGTTTGCATGTTCTCCCCATGCGTGCATAAGTTCCCTCCGGGTTTTCCGGCTTCTTCCCACAAACCAAAGATAAAGACATGCTCAGTAGGTTCATTGGTGGATCCAAATTTTCCGGAGGTGCGTTCACACTGTCGCCAAAATGACCTGAATCTGATTTTTTTGCTCCTATGTGACTCCGACAAGACACGTGGAATCTGATCTTTTAAAATCAGATTTGTGCCACTTTCATATGTGGATTCCAACAGGAGTCTGATACACCCCAAATTTAAAAATCAACGTGAAAATGGGAGACAAAAAAGTCAGATCTGAGGAAAGAAATCTGAATTGAGCGTTAATGCTTGCAGTGTGAACGCAGCCTTAAAGGCAGAAAATCCCCTTCTGTTTACCTTCGTCCTACGTAATAACGGCCGGGCTGAATAGAGGCACAACCTTTCAGCCTTCCAGCAATGGAGATGCATTTTGGGTGTTGTGCCAGAATGTGAAGTATGTGTGGAATAAAAAAAGGAAATGTTGAGTAATGCATGAGTGCAATGCTTAAGAATTTGAGCATTTAAGTTGCACCATACAACGATCCCGTTCAGCTCTGACTGCCTTGTTGTCCACAGGGTTTCCAGGTGCTCGTAGAGACCGAGTGGCTGGATTACGGTCATAAGTTTGGGGACCGCTGTGGTCACCAGGAGAACGCAGACGACGTGAGCGAGCAGTGTCCTGTCTTCCTGCAGTGGTTGGACTGCGTTCACCAGCTGCTCAAACAGTTCCCCTGCCTGTTCGAGTTCAACGAGGCCTTCTTGGTGGGTGGTCATCCTGCAACGTCTCCCTCTCTCCGTCAATCTACTAATGGATAGTGCATGCAGACTCTGTGTTTGTGACTATTTTACTGATAAAATGTAAAATGGGAGAGACATTTGGCTATGCATCGTAACCACCTTTAAGACGTAACACAAAAAGATGATTCTCTTCTAAACCTTAAATATCTTTGTAAGTTGTAAATACACGTTGAGCTGCCTTCACGGTAAAATCAATAAAGACAAACAAAGAACAACAAGAGTTAATCATGTTTCTGCCTCATCAGTTGGCTGTTAACTTTAACAGGCAGAGTGTTATCAAACCGTAAAGGATGTAATCATCGGCCTTCTTCTCCCTTTCTTGTGTTTTCAGGTCAAGTTGGTGCAGCACACGTACTCGTGTCTCTACGGCACCTTCCTGTGTAACAACGCTCGAGAGAGGGAGGCCAAGAACATCTACAAACGCACATGCTCGGTGTGGTCCCTGCTCCGGAGCGGAAACAAGAACTTTCAGAACTTCCTCTACATCCCTACTCATGATATTGTACGTAAAAAACTGTTAGTGAGCTGCTACTGTTAGCCACTTGAATCATTGCTTTTGAGCTTGTTATTGAGGAGGAGATTAATTATTTAAAGTAAAAGTGGTAATAGAGGACTGCAGTATAAATCTATAAAGATTGTATAAAAGTCGTGGTTGAACGCCAGCTGACCAGAGCTCACGATTTATGTGTTCACACTGTACGATGTGATTGTTGGACACGACATGAGAGTCCAAACTGTACGAGTAAAATCAGGACGGAGCATTCACAATTTTCATTAGAAAACTCCTCATATGCAGGGCTCAACTGGGCTGAACACATAGGCAGAGAGGCTCTCTGTCTCTCCCCCTTTCTCGCCCTCTCTCTCTCTCTCTCTACTCTCTCTCTCACACACACACACACACACACACTCTACACACAATCTGCATCACCAATAAACACAAGCTAATTAGCAGCTGAATCATATATTCCTTGTCAGCTGGAGGTCCGCAAATATTCCTGCCATAGTTTCTTTCATGATATGAGGAGAATCAGATAAAAAGGGTGTTGCCATGGTGATTTCAGACGCTCTCCGTCAGTTTGTGCAGGTAAAATCAGGGGAGGAAAAGTCACAGATTCTGGGAATCAGCTCGTGACTGTGCGATTGTACGACCCAAACATCAAATCAGCCTGAATCGTTCAGTGTACGCCAGGCTTAAGTCTGTTGTTATTTCTCTGAGATTGAACAAAGGAAGGCTTGACAAATACGTAATTGTGTTACACTTTTACTTCCTCCATTTTTTTTAATTCTAACTTTTAAAGCTTTTAAAAATGAATAGAATCCAACTGCCATACCTAAAAGAACAAAGCTGTCATAATACAGCATCGAAAGCTGTTATAGAGCAGCACTAAGAGAGGCATAGGAACCTTTATTATTGTATTTTGACCTTCTGAGATTAACTTCGTCCCTTGTTTTTCTGCCAGGTGCTGCAGCCAGTCTGCCACACTCGAGCATTACAGCTGTGGACATCTGTCTACCTGCCCACCTCCTCCCCCTGCACCGCTGTGGACGACTCCATGGAGCTCTACCTCCCCCCAAATGTCACAGGAGACGAACTCAACTACCGCTCCCTGGACAGGTGTGTTTGTAAGATGCAGATCTGCTCTGTTATTCAGCTCCTGTACTTTGTGTTCCTGTCAATCCCTGTGCAGTCATTTACATTCATTCACAACACTTGTATTGCAGGGAGTTAGACTGCCCTCTAGTGTCCAAAACAGTGAATTGTAATATCATAATTTCTACATATGTGGGAAAACAATCCTTTTTTTTTTCTAGACTTCCCAAGACGCGTTCCATGGACAACCTGCTGTCAGCTTTAGAGAACGGGGTCCCCCTGACACGCACGTCTAGTGACCCCAATCTCAACAAGCACTGCCAGGAGGGTCGCTCTGCCCCCAATCCCTCACCAGCTGCAGAAGAAACCTCTGCAGACGTCTCTGATGAGACCAAACCTGAGGAGGGACTAGACACCTGTGAGGAGGAACCTCCATATCAGAGCCCTGCTAAGACCCCAGAGGATGGTCCTGGCACTGAGAACTGTGAAGAGGTACCAGAGGAGACCTGTCTCACTACACAGCCACTGCCCTCTCTGCCCCTTCCGCCTGTTCCTCTCAATACGGATGTAACACTCGCTCACACTCCTTTCCCAGCTCCTGTACTCCAGCAGGCTCTGCTTCAGATCACTAATCCTCCACTCCCACCACCTCCACCTCCACCTGAGGCTGAGAGCCCCTGTAGGACTGCAGAAAGCCCCACATCACCATCTCATAAATCAGAGCCGTGCTTACCTCTTCCCTGCAATGGCATACAACCTGCAGTCCCTGCACCCAGCTCGCTGCTCAATGGCCACACTGACAGCCTCTCAGAGTCTGCAGACCTGCTGGCTCTGAAACAGCTCACACCACTCCATCCCATGGAGGACTCCACCGAGACTCTCACAGGAGAGGGAGAGCTTCCTCCAGTCCTGCCTCTCACAGTGAGCCAGGATCTGACCCAGAATCATACTGAGGATGAGGAGCTGCCTGAGCCACAGCTGCAGGTTCAGCTTAAGAAGGAGAAAGAGGACATGAGGACAGATGTAGTGAAAGGACAAGAGCGCATGCTCACTGTCGCCCCTGTAGATTGCACCCAGGTTGCAGCTCGCCATCTGATCACGCAGAGCCAGCTGTCAGACCTGACCCTGCTTGGATCCCACTGGGAGAGCGTCCAGGGTTTGGTCCAGTCTGCCTGCAGCAGTCACTCTGTCGTTGGCCGAGCCTTGCAAAACAACAGTTACCAGAGCCGACGTCTTGCAAGTAAGCTGCTTCGCTCGCAGGGCTTCTCCCTCGCCAACGGGTCCCAATGCTGCCGCAGAGAGGCTCTGTGTTGTCCCAGCAGCCCCCTGCAGCCTGCATGGCTGTCTGCTGCCAGAACCACAGGCTACTCTGGCCTGTGTGGACCCGCTGCTGCCGCTGCCGCCGCCCTTAGCGGCTACTCCCTGGCAGGCCATCAGCTTCTTCCTGCGTCATTTTCCTCTCCCTCAGCGTCCAGCTCCCCTCCCCCTCCCCAGGCCCCATCTTACCTGGACGACGACGGGCTGCCGGTGCCCATGGACGCCGTGCAGCAGAGACTGCGGCAGATTGAGGCAGGCTACAAGCAAGAGGTGGAGGTGCTGAGGCAGCAGGTGCGACAGCTGCAGATGAGGCTGGAGAGTAAACAGTACAGCACTCCTCCATCAGAGCCAGACATCGACTACGAAGACGACATTGTGAGTAGTTTTTCGATGATGACATTTACTCTGGCCAGTCGAGTCCTTTAACCTGTCTGTCCCCTGACCTCGTCATTGTGTCTCTGCTTTCAGACGTGTCTACGTGAGTCAGACAACAGTAACGAGGAGGACTCTCTGTCCACCCACAGTGAGGACCGTCTGTCTGAGGGCAGCTGGGACAGAGTGGAGCCCAAAGACACAGAGGTCAGTGTCCATCAGTGCTTCTCCATCTAATTTAGCTTCTGTCTTCACTTCCTCCCCCTCACCTGTATGGCTTGGAGCTCCTCTGATTACTGCACACAGTTCTGATGACGTGTGTGTGTGTGTGTGCATGTGTGTGTGTGTGTAGGTCACGAGGTGGGTGCCCGACCACATGGCCTCCCATTGTTTCAACTGTGACTCTGAGTTCTGGATAGCCAAGAGACGTCACCACTGCAGGTGGGGCTTCACTGCTGTTTTCTTACATCCATAATCACAAGAACACATTCACTCACAAATGTTTTTAACTATAACTAAACTTCCACATAACTGCAAACCACTGAACAGACGCATCAAATCAGTTCTCTGCCTCACACAGACTTGGACATGTGATAACGGTTGTCATGTTTGGTACTGAAGCAACATTACACTCACAAGAAAATCAAGAAATTCAGAGCTCATATGATGCCTAGCAGGGAGTTTTTAAGGGCGCGATCACACTGGCAATCAGTTTACAAACAGGCGGACTCGAGAAAAAAAAAAGGGACGCTCAGTCGAGTCCGCGTCCGCAATCGGAGAACAACACGGAGAACATGACAGCTACTTTGTGTCTTATTTTGAGTCATGTTAGTCAGATACAGACAGAACAATCCGCTGCCCACGTTGTGTACCCGCGTGCTCGTGCATGAACTGTACCGCGCCGAAGAACACCTCTTCCAAGCGTGCCAGAGCAATGCAAAACAACACAACATGTATAGCACAAGATCTGCAGAAACAGCATGAGAGAGAAGATGACAAGGGTAGGAGAATATAAAGACGTTTAAGAATACCATGACGCTACTGCAGTGGTTCAGTTTACATCGAGGGGACTCGTCTTTATCGTCTGACAGAAGGTAGAAGCTCAGACTCAGAGTGGAGGATGTGAGACGCTGATTAGTTGAAGCAAAGTGAATACGTGAAAACATTTTAGAGCTCTAAATACTGAGATGGTGGATTTACTGAATGACTCACACCAGGATGACAGACTGCTGAGCCAGAAACATGTCAACATTAAAGCATAAAACTGGACTTTCTGTGTTAATATAATTCTACTTTATTTGTAGAGCACTTTTCAAGACAGGAGCACAAAGTGCTTTAGAGACGCAACTCAAAAGAGGCAATCACAATTTCACACACAGAAACAGGAATCATTCAGACACGCAGTTAAAACAGAACCGTGTTAAAGAGCCGGAGACAAAAGAAGGTAAAACAATAAAACAGGAGAGTTCAAATCTGCACAGCGGAGCTCTGAGTCTGAAGGCTGGATTTAAAAGCAGAAACAGCTGAACGGATAGAAAGTGGAAGACAGTTCCAGAGCCGAGGTGCAATCACTGTAGTGTTGTAGTCAAGACCACACTAACCGAGACCAGAGTGCTCCGAGACCAAGACAAGACCGAGACATTCAGGGATCGAGACCAAGTCAAGGCCAAGACCATAAATGTCTCTGAAAAATCATCATCATGTGTGCAGGGGGCGTGTCACTCACTTAGACCGTAACATCGGGAAGGTTGCGTCTTTAACCGGGGGATAAAAATCAAATTAGGAATGAACTGAAGTTATTCATTCTTTTCAAAAGAGGCGTTTTCCTTCTGATCTCAGTGATGACGTCAAGTGGTGGTCTTGATCGGTCCTGATATAAAATCCAGAGTCCGCCCAGTCTGAGACCGAGATGCTTTCGATTCGGAGACGAGACTGATTTCAAGTAGTACAACACTACATCACAGAGAAAGCGCGATCACCCTTTGACCTCAACCTTGACTCAGGTTCAGCGAGCAGGGCGGAGGCAGCTGATCTCAGAGGTCTTCTTGAGCAGTTTAACTACATGTTGTTGAGCATATACTTTGTTTTTTGACAGAATACATGACGATTGTTGCCGTTGTAAACTTACGAGATGTCGTTTTCACACACTTTTTGTTCTGAAGTTTGATTGTTTATAATTTTTAGAGCACAGAGCTGTGAACATGTATGAAGACGTCCTCATTTTATTTGTGCTCTCATTCTACAGAAACTGTGGCAACGTGTTCTGTAAAGACTGTTGTCACCTGAAGCTGCCGATCCCGGACCAGCAGCTGTACGACGCCGTGCTGGTCTGCAACACCTGCCACGACCTGCTGCTCGAGTCCCGCACCCGTGAGATCCGCAGCCAGCAGCTCAAGAAGGCAATCGCCACTGCCTCCAGCTGAGACGAGCGTGGTGCAGCTTGGCCCGCCTCGGCTCTGTCCTGCTCTACGGACTGATGAGCTGAGCGCCCTGTTGTGACCCTCAACCTGCTGTGGTTTTGGCTGTGGAGGGGGAATGGGAGGCGGAGTTTTTACTCTGTGGGTGGCTCGATTTTGGAGAAGGAGACGCACTGTGAGAACGTCTGAGATGGGAAGTGTCAGTGTGGGACGAATCCCTTCAGAGATATTTTCAGCCTGCAGCGCTGCAGCGTCCGGCTGCCTCCACGCGGCTCAGTCCTCTATCGGTGCCCTGTCCCGAGACCACCTCCAACTTGTCCACCCCTGCAGAGTCACCCACTTTAAGCACCAAACACCTGCACCCTCCTCACAGACACCGTCTCGCACCTCAGAGGACAATCGCTCACACTTTCGGCGTGTCGGGGGACTCCAAAGCCTTTCCCTGTACTACTGGAGGCTTTCAACTTTAAAAGAAAAGAAAATTGCTGCTACAGTATTTAAAAGTCTAATTTTGTATTCTTATTTTGTGCACTACTAGTTGTCGTGTGTTTTGAGGGAATCTGAGACCAAACTTGAGCAAAAAGGGAGAAATCTGCTGTTTACTTTGTCATCGCGTCGTTTTTCTTGGAGCCTGAATGTAAAAACGTAACGGGGGTTAACTGGATGGACTTTATGTTCCTGTGCATTTGATTGGTTGTATATGTGTGTTCATTGCTGCAATGTGTTTTCAAAGAGTTCTATATATATGCACAGTCAGTGTGGTTCTGTCTTTATCAACGCTTTCCTGCAGTATAGCCACGACGCTACATTCTGGGGGGGCTGTGTGCGGACAGATGGATGCGATGCAGTGTGTCGTTTGTTTTGTGGGACGTGTGCTTGAAGTGTGAAGAGGAAGAGAAGCCGAGGGATGCTGGAAGACGGCAGACGTTCTGTTAACGTCTCCTTCTGATCTGAGAAAATGTGAATTGAAGGTTCTGTGGTTGTTTTTTGTTCTGCTGAGATGTTCCTGAATGAGCGGCTCGTTGTCCTCCTGAATGATGATGACTCCTCCTCAGAGTGTGAAGACTGAACTAAGTGCTCGGAGTTTCTCGTTCTGTTTCGGGGGCGTTTGGCCACAGTCCCCCCCCCCCCCCCCCCCCTTTAAAAAAAAAAAATCTGTGTTGGTGTCAGCTGGTTGTTCTTTGAGACAATAGTGCCATATTCTGTTCTGTCTATTTTAAAGCCTTTTTTCTTTCTTACAGATGGCAGCAGGTTTCTAATTGGCCACTTCTCTTTATGTTTGGATGGTACGGATAGTTAGCTGCTTAATAACACTGAGACGACAAAAGATTTAACAGGAAGCTCAGACGGATGATCGGAACGTCACTAAATTAGTCAAACTGTGTGTCTAATATTTGGGATTTTTCCACACGGTCATGAAGTCAAAATCTTTCAGAGGAAGTCAGACATGTAACATACATAGTTATCTGATCCGTAGTGGTGGCTAAAACCTGTCACTTAATGAATAATTGTTGTAAAGAAATGCACTGTAAAAGTTAAATCCCATGGGTTAAAATAAAAGATTATATCATGGATCAGTTTCTGAGCTGTTTTTTTTTACAACTCTTACTGGCAGGTCTTCTGCTGCACTATCTTCAACCGGTCTTCAACTACGACAGTGCACATCACTCCGCTGTTCTTCTCCTTCCAGCCGCTCCCAGTTACTGCTCGCATCAAATTTAAAACTCTGCTCTTCTTTACCTAAGCTCTCATCCAGGTCTGCACTCCCTCCCGCCCACTACGCTCTGACAATGAAAGGCTTCTGATCTAACCCTCCTCCCCATTCCCTTGCTGGCCTGCACTCACACTGCTCCAGGACTAACCAGGCCTGAGCACGGTTACCTCTTGTGAACCCCTACGACCTTCATGAGGATGACCACGATGATGATGATGTTTAGGATGGTTTTGATGCTGATGGGAACTCTCAAGAAAAGCTGTCGATGTAGTTGTTGATGACCATATAATGTCTTTTTTTTGTTAAAGTGCTCTGTCTCTGGTCACTTCCTGTCAGCAACTGTGCTCTTCCTCTGGTCACTTCCTGTCAGCACCTGTGCTCTGCCTCTGGTCACTTCCTGTCAGCACCTGTACTCTGCCTCTGGTCACTTCCTGTCAGCACCTGTGCTCTGCCTCTGGTCACTTCCTGTCAGCACCTGTGTGTCCAATCAGACTAAGCTGTTTGTTTCCTCCTCTCTGTGTCCTTGCTTGTGTTGTTCTTGCTCTCTGATGTTCGTCCCGTTGGATAAAAGCGTCTGATAAGTGAATTGTAGAAATTCATGTCGAACTGCATAACTTATTATCTACTGTATATCTAGGGAATGAATTTAGATCCTTGTGTTTATCATAAGCATCCAAAGTGTCCTAATGATGACACAGAAGAGTCTGCGGCAGCAAATCAAGAGGCTGACAATCAGAACTAATCAAAACGATGTGTATTTAAATCAATCATTACATCGTTAAGAGCATCCAAGTGCCCTGCAGATCATCACGAACAACAGACTGAACGAGCTGAAGAGCACCAGAGGACACAGGAAGTGTATTCAGATACAGGATCTGTGATGTAGATCCAGACGATCACAGGAGGGGGGGCTGGAGTCGATCCTGGCTGACACACAATACAGCACAAAACAAACAACGACCCACCAGTCATTCGCACCTCCTCTGGTAAGTATGTAGGTGTGTACGATGTAAATTAAGAGTTGAATTCAGACCTTTAACACTCTAAAGGGCTCCAGAGAACATAATGCTGCTTTCTAATTATCTGACTGCAGCTTTGAATGAAACCACAGAGGCACACAGCATGGACTAGTGGTGAGTTTAGAAGAACCTGAAGTGCTGTACTGAACACAACTCTTTGTATTTCCTCTTTATGCTGATTAGTTCTTTCCTCTTTGTTCAGAGGGCGAGGAAGTTTTTACTATCATAAGTTTGCAAAACAAGATTTTAAACTTGTAGCTATTATGACCTGAGGGAACAGGAAGTAGTTAAACTCGAGTAAAGTAGAAATTCTCGCTGCAGTTTGTAAACAGAATATTCAAACTGGGCCCCTCCTCCTCCTGAGCTCATCACCATCAGAAGCACAGGCTACGTCCTGCAGGGGGCGTGTGCTTCAGAGGTGCTGCTTGTCAACAGGCAAGGCAGGCAACTGCTTTGGGCCCAAGACCTGTAGGGCCCCGCTGGGGGCTCACAAAAATGTGCGCATTTTGCAATGACGGTAAGAAACCTCCCTAAGGGGGCCCCATCTGACAGCACTCACTTGCTAAGCGTGGCGTTCATTATTGCTGTGAAAACCAAGGTTAGTCAATGAAAGTCTACAAAGAAAAATGAAGAGGAGTTATCCGTCTGTAGGAGAGAAAACAGAAACAGGAAAAAAGAGGAAGAGGAGTAAGCGTTGGGACGATGGCAGACATAATGGTGATAAATGCGGGTTGTAGGGCCCCCAATTATTTCTTGCATGGTGCCCCAACGGACTCCAGAGTCACCACTGGTAGCGTGTACGTTTACTGCTTGTACCTACACTGCAAGCTACCTGAGAATATTACATTTGCTGTAATGGAAAAGCCGATAATTTATCCTCATGTTGAAGAGTAAATTCAGCCCTTGTCTCCCCCGTTAGAGCCCTCGTAGTCGGCCTGCTGACTCACCAGGGACTCCTTTAATCAGGGCCCCAGATTGAGCAGGACTAAGAGCCAGACTGCTGCTTTGCCTGAACCAGTCTCACCATATCCTCAGGTCTCAACTGTCTACTATGTTAAACTGGACTCTGCCATAGTTTGGTGTGATGATTGAGTGTTACAGCTGCCCATAATTGATTCAATGTTTTTATAGGCAGAGCTGCAGGGAGTACGTGTGGGATCCACATCCTTGCATGCAGTATGGTAGGCCTGTGGTGGTCACTTTAGTATCTTGTAGATTTGGTTCTCCTTGCAGTGTAAGTGATCACAGTGGGCTCACGGGGTGGTATCTATGGGGGTCTGCAATAGACTCTCCCTGCTGTAAGTACCCTGTCCCCTTATTGCTCCTCTCAAATACGAGTTTTCTTCTCTTTTTTTTTTATTACTGATCTCTTTTTTCTCTCTGGTACTGCAGCATCAAAAATCTCATTTTCACAGTCTCCTGCTCTCCTATGAGGGGCTTATTATTATGACAGGTGTCTGGTCACATGTGTATATATATATACAAAATGAAGCTACAGGGAGATTCAAGCGATGATGTGAAAACTCCTTCCAGCACTGAAGCATAAATCTACCCCTCATTTGTCCACCAGGTGGTGCTGTTACACCACGAGAGACACATCATAGTGGAGTTTCTGCAACAAGACCAGCTCTATCAGCAAATCAGATCAAGAGACATTTGCATAATTTCACAGTAAGAGATGTCTTTGTTTCACAATGTTCCCTGGTAAAGGGTGAGAAAGTTCCTCTTTAATTTGAATCAACAGTCATCTTCTTCCTGCGAGTTAGTGTTGAAACTTTAAGTTGAATTAGGAACATACGAGGGGACTGAAATAGACTTATATTGTCCGAGGTGTCCTCTTGACCCCTTCTTTCTAAGCAGAACGTCATCATTTCACCGCTGGCTCTGGAGGTGGCGTTCAGCAGACGACGTGGGCTTTATTTTAAGTCATTTTAAGGAAAGCCTGCATCTGATTAGCAGAAAAGGCCCACTCCCACTTTGGATGGTGCAGCTCTTTTATCTGGAAACAGCGCTTTTTTTATTCGTCCTGAATCCTGACAACACAGAGTTCAGACCAGGAGGCAGAGCTGCAGTCTTACACGCTCCTCTGCGCCTCCTTTAGAGCAGTTTCAAAACTAGTTAAAGTAGTTAAAGTAGAGCCTTCAGTTATCAGGCCTGCTCGTGGTACCTACAGTCTCTAAATGTACTATGGGAGGTAGAGCCTTCAGTTATCAGGCCTGCTCGTGGTACCTACAGTCTCTAAATGTACTATGGGAGGTAGAGCCTTCAGTTATCAGGCCTGCTCGTGGTACCTACAGTCTCTAAATGTACTATGGGAGGTAGAGCCTTCAGTTATCAGGCCTGCTCGTGGTACCTACAGTCTCTAAATGTACTATGGGAGGTAGAGCCTTCAGTTATCAGGCCTGCTCGTGGTACCTACAGTCTCTAAATGTACTATGGGAGGTAGAGCCTTCAGTTATCAGGCCTGCTCGTGGTACCTACAGTCTCTTAAGCCCCGTTTCCACCAAGGGGTCCGGTATGGATCAGTACAGTTTGGTACGGTTTGGTTCGGTAAAGCCTGATCCTGTTTGCGTTTCCACAGCCAACCGTGCCCTATTTGGTAGGCGGCGTGTAAGCCGGATGCCGATAGCCGCGTCAGCTACGTAATAGCGTGACATCATAGCAGCGCGACACAGTGTACCCCGCCAATAAAATCAACAAAGAAGAAAACGCGACACAGTAAACAAAGACCAACGATGGAAGACATCCAGCAATTCATCGACTTTTTCCTTGGCATGTGGCTCTTTGTTACAAGACGCAATCAAGCTTTGTTTCGCGAGGAGAAATACAGCCGAAAAAGCAAGAAAGCTGTTGGAGGTGTTACTTGATAGTTCTGATAACAATAGCACATTAGCTCGACAGAAACGACGACGCAGAAGGGTAAGCCAACTTTAATTTCGTGTGTTACAATGTATTTCTGATGTAATTGTACTCATGTTCTGCCTGCCTGACGTATGTTCAATTGAACTAAACAATACGAAACTATTAAACTACGTTTTTGTTCACTGTTATGTAGTGTTTCTCATTTCGAGCAACAGTTATACCAAAATATAGTATGTTTTTGCAGCAGTGGCACTTTTATTTGAGTAAACTAACTGAAAAATACCTCCTCAACACTGCTAGGTTTTATTAAATTGTTAATATGATTTTACATTATCATTGACTTTTATTGATGTTTTATTATTAGTACTAATAACTTGTGTGTTCCAGATAACTCAACTGCTGGATAATCATCGCCGCAGACCAACAGTTTGGGCTTTCAGCCGAGCCAACGAGTGGTGGGATGTGATCGTCCCAGGATTCGCACACACACAATGGGTACATAACTTCAGGATGTCTGAAGAAACATTTCTGTACCTTTGTAACAAGCTGCGTCCAGAGATGGAAAAGCAGGACACAAACTACAGAGTGTGTGTTCCCCTGAAGAAAAGGATTGCCATTGCACTATGGAAGCTGGCAACCAACAGCGAGTACAGAAGTATAGGCCATCTTTTTGGTGTCAGCAAAACAACTGTGTGTGCAAGATTTTTGCAAGGCTGCGTGCATGTTGTTGGTTCCAGAACAGATTTGTTTTCCAGACCGGGACAAGCTCAAAGACATGGCGGCCTACATTGAGAACAGGTGGGGGTTTCCACAGTGTATTGGTGCCATTGATGGCTCACACATTCCCATTATAGCCCCGCAGGAGTACCACTGTGACTACTTCAACAGAAAAGGCTGGCATTCCATCATCCTGCAAGGAGTTGTGGACGGAAAAGGTCTGTTTTGGAGTGTAAATGCAGGACTGCCTGGGAGTATGCATGACGCTCGAGTCCTGAGACTTTCCACGTTATGGGAGTTAGTTGAGCATGGAGGCCTTTACCCAGCCTGCACCAGGAACATCGGTGGGGTGAATGCTGGCTTTTACATATTGGGAGACTCCGCGTATCCTTTACAAAACTGGCTCCTTAAACCATTCACTGATAATGGCCGGCTGACAGCAGAACAAATGATGTACAACAAGAAAATGTGCAGGGCACGGGTTGTGGTAGAAAATGCTTTTGGTAGACTGAAGGGGAGGTGGCGTTGTCTTCTGAAAAGAAATGACAGTGACATTGAACTGGTAAAATCAATGGTGGTGACTTGCTGTGCACTTCACAATCTTTGTGAAAGCCATGGAGAGGACTACCAGAATGAATGGGACACAACAGTTGCAGCTGAGCCTGTGGTTGCACTGGCACAGGGGGCAGAGGAGGAGGAGGGCAGAGATGTACGTGAGGGTCTGATGCTGTATCTGAACAGATAGTATTTTCTCTGTTGACACTGTGCAGAATACCCGCCTGTTTAATTTGCTGTCACATACAAAATAAATCATGTTTACATTTACCCTGCCTCTTGATGTTTTGTGGATAATACAGTAGTCACCTAACTACACATTACATGGGGACAACACAAATAGAAATATAATTTCATTGATAATTCACTATAACTAAGTTCTAAATGTGTCTTCTCTGTATCTTATCAGTTTAAAAAATACATTTAACCCTTCTCTGGCATCGGGACACCTGGGAGGGGGTGGTGCATGCATTCCTTTACTATGATAATAAGCTAAGCCAGGTAGCATTGTGTGACTGAAGTGTACGATGTAAATAGGATTCAGATGCTTATGATAATCAGCCTATTATCGTTAGCCAGTGATTCAGATGCTTGATGCATCAGGATACCTGGAAGGGAGTGGTGCATGCATTCCTTTACTATGATAATAAGCTAAGCCAGGTAGCATTGTGTGACTTAAGTGTACAATGTAAATAGGATTCAGATGCTTATGATAATCAGCCTATTATCGTTAGCCAGTGAAACCAAAACAAACAAAACCAAACCACTTCCACGTTTTCCTCTGAACACCACTCCGGCTGTTGTGGTCTTTCATTTTTCTGTATTCTCCACGGAGTTTCTTGCATTTTGACCTGCATTGCTCAGATGTCCTCACGAACCCCTCTGCGGCCATTCGCTGTGACACGAGCTTGAAAACCTTCTCGTTCCTCACTGCGCCATCCAGTTCCCTCTGCGTCTCCTCTTCCCCGATAATGCCGAGGAAGGTCTGCACCTCCGCGGTCGACCATGGAACATTATTTCGTGCCATATTCTTAAAAAAAAAAGCCTTGAAAGAAACGTTCTCGAAGTCGACTGGGTATTTAAACATGGCGGGGTTGTGTTTGTCCCTTAATGCCGCTGTCGCACGGGAAGTGACGATTCTTTCGGCCAATCAACGGACTGCAGTGTTTAGCCCCACCTTTTAGGGTCGGATCGATAGACTTGGCACCCCAACAGAAGGGTAACAAAAAGTAGGACGGTACGGATCGGTAATTTGGTGGCCTTTCCCGGCTTTGGTCAATGGAAACGCCACAAAATGCGTGCCGTACCGAGACGAACCGAACCGGACCGCTTGGTGGAAACGGGGCTTAAATGTACTATGGGAGGTAGAGCCTTCGGTTATCGGGCCCCTCTCCTTTGGAATCATACCAGTCAGGGTTCGGGAGGCAGACACCTTCCGTACTTTTAAGAATAGACGTTCCTTTGTGATAAAGCTAGTCTCAGGCTTGGACCAGCTCCCAGTTATGCTGCTATAGGCCTAGACTGCTGGGGGACCTGGCGTTGAGCTCCTGTCTCTCTTCAGAGCTCCTGAGCTCCCTGGTCTCGTAGGTTCCTCTGGATTGTTGGTGTGTTTTGACTTGCTGCCCCTGGTACAACTATTAATATCAGCTTTACATCTATTATCGTTAACATAAATATTGTGACTCTTTCCCACTTTCTAAACTTGACACAGCTTTGGCAGATGTTCTGCTCATCATTAGTCTAGTTCTGCTCCAGGTTCTGCCTCTCAAAGGAAGTTTTTCCTCTCCACTGTAACTTTGCTAGATGTTGTTCAGTGCTCATGATGGATTCATGTTCGGTCTTTGTAGAAAATAAAACAAAGAGTAAGATCTAGAGCTGCTCCTTTGTAAAGTGTCTGCAGATAACATTTGTTATAAATTGGAGCTATACAAATAAAGATTGATTGAGTTTCAGGCACTTTATAGATAAAATCCACACCAACCATCATCATCATGCAGCTTCATGCTCATTTATGGTTCCTGACAGAAGATTTGAAGAAGAGCAGCATCAGCTGATTCATGTTTTTAGGATGAAGATGTGCCATCGTCCCTCACCGTCCTCACTCAGCAGGATCAATAATTCAGCAGGAGTGTGTTCGGGTTTCAGTCCAGCTTAAACTTTTCTGAGGAGAAACTCGAAGATGTTTTAGAGGGCTTTTTTTTGCAAAGCTTTGCACTGACTTGACGACTTTTGAAGAGAGGGTGAAGTGGCCTGGAAAATAAAAACCTTTCTGAAGGTTTTTAAGGTGTCCTCTTAAGATGCAGGCGTGTTTGTGTGAGTGTGTGTGTGAATCTCTCTGCATATATCACACTCTTTAAACCTCAGTCATGTCGTTTAAAATCACAGAACTTCAAATCAAATCTCGTGGAGAGCCCCAGATTATATTATGACAAAACAAACGTCTCAGTCCTGATTCTGTGAGAAGTCGAATAAAAAACAGAAGTGCAGTTTGAAAGGTTTTTTTGGGCCTTTTATTGTAGAGCGAGGACTGTGGATAGAGTCAGAAATCAGGGGTAGAGAGGGAGGGAGGACATGAGGGAAGGGGGCCACAGGTCGGATTCAAACCCGGGCCGCCCACTGGGAGGACCATAGCCTATGTACACGGTGTGCATGCACTAACCACTAGGCTACTGTTGCCCCTTAACTGAGATCTTCACTCCAGTATCTGCACCTAAATAAAACATTTCGAGTCCTTTTTTTTACGTCAGTATTTCTATTGTGTGCAACTTTACTCCTCTACTCATACATTCTTGATGCACTATTACAGATAATTTATCACCAGCCCAGCTTCATTCACAGCATGACATATTTAACCATAAATAATGATTATCCAATGAACAAAAAGATATATCGCTGACAGGAGGCGTTCTGCTTTATGAGGACTTTTATCTGAAATATGTTCATTGTGTATAAAACGTGTTTAAATGAGACGTCCAGTTCATGTTTGGGGACTCCAGTGATCCACAATCTAAGAACTCAACAAAGCACATGGACGTACTTTTCACAGGGCTGCTGTGGCTCAGTTGGTAGAGTCGGTCGTCTCTCAACCAGAAGGTCGGGGGTTTGATCCCCAGCTCCTGCAGTAACATGTCTGATGTGTCCTCAGGCAAGACACTTAACCCCAAGTTGCTCCCTCTGCTTCGTCAGTGGCATATGAGTGTGTATGAATGGATGAGTTAATACTGATGGACTCTTTACACAGCAGCCTCTACCATCAGTGTGTGAATGTGTAGGTGCTACCTGTGGTGTAAAAGCGCTTTGAGTAGTCAGAAGACTAGAAAAGAAATAAACAAGCGAAAGCTCATTTTACACGCAGGAGATGTGATGTCAAAGCAATGCAGTGATTCCTTATCAGGCTTTGTGTTGTTGTAGTTAGAAATTCTTTATTCTCAGTTGTTCACTCTGCACATTGAAGGTCGGGCTTTAAGGCACAGAGACAATAACATGAACTCCTTTTTTTATAGTGCAAAGAGACTTTATGTTAAAGTGACTCAGGGAACCTGCATCAGACATGAAACCATTATGACCGGGCATCTTCACCACAACCTCGACTGAGGTTTTTTGAGCTTCAACCTTATCTCACATTCTTCATCAGCGAAGGGTCGACGGCGACTGTGTTTGCTCGTGTGTGATGAAACTTAAGGTTTCAAAATATGACTTCATTTTTTTTTGTACTTGAGTCTGAAGCCTTGAGTTCAGTCTTGGTCTGGAGTCCACTTTTTGAAGGTCCCGGTCTCGTCTCGTAATCAAAAGCATTTTTACTCTGTCTTTTCTCGGTCTCAGACTGGACGGACTCTGGATTTTAAATCAAGACCACCACTGATTTGGTATTACTACTTTCCACATCATTACTGTGCTTAGAAGGAAAACGCCTCTTTCTGAAGAACAAATAACTTCAGTTCATTTGTAGTTTGATTTTTATCCCCAGTTACAGCTCGAACCTTCCCGGTGTTACGGTCTAAGTGAGTGACACGCCCGCTGCACACAACATGAAGATTGTTCTTTGATATTTATGGTCTTGATCTTGACTCTGTCTCGGAGCACTCTGGTCTCGGTTAGTGTGGTCTTGACTACAACACTACAGTGATTGCACCTCGGCTCTGGAACTGTCTTCCACTTTCTATCCATTCAGCTGACTCTGTTTCTGATTTTAAATCCACCCTTCAGACTCAGAGCTCCGCTGTGCAGATTTCAACTCTCTTGTTTTATTGATTTGACCTTTTGGTCTTGACTCAGTCTCTGAGCATTCTGGTCTTGGGTATGTCTTGGTCTCTGTTAGTGTGGTCTTACAACACTACTCTGAAGGTTAATACCTACACCTTAGCACTGTGACGCTGAGACTGATTTTAGTTTAAACTTTATAAACGGCCTCGTTAAAGCTTCTCGGAGATGTCTGCTGAAATGGAGAACTACAGATTTTCACTCAGCCAGTTTGATTTCATTTTAAACCAAACAAACATGTTCATGTTTTTAAAGCAGCTCTGACAGAACCGAAGGCACTGAAGGGGTTAATTTAGTGTGCTCCTTTTTTTTAAACTGATCTGAATTCTTCCTCCTCCACTGACACTATGTGACCCAATAATAAAGCTTATATAAAGAGCTGCATTTGATCAGAAGGGAAAGACAACACGTGACGTCTTTGGTTTAAAAAGTGAAGATATCATGTTTGTGCTGTCAGTGTTTTACATTGAATCTACTGTATGTAAACAGGGGCTGCTTTAGTCGACTAATCGTTTTGTAATGATAATTGTGCACACATCGATCTTCAGTTTACCCTTTGAGGGCCACCTTTGGTTACCTGTGGAGCACATACCCGCCTGCATGAATGATTAACCCCCTGTGATTCCCCGCTGTGAGACTATTTCCGCGCAGATCTCCGGAGCTGATTGCATTTTCTTCACTGTGTGAATGTGTTTTGGGAGCCCATTGACTGCCCCCCCCCCCCTTCCGCAATATCAGTGCAGAGCCCTATTAGAGGCGATGCCCGAAGGGGGAGGGGCCACACTTTCTTTCCTGTCGAGGGGATGCTGATAGATAAGTATGAGACCCCCTGCAAGAATGCGATCACATTGGAAAAAAACAAGTCACCGTGTCGTTCCCTCCGCCGAGTCGCACACGCTCCAGAATGCAGCAGCTCGTCGTGTCCGCTCTGCTCTCATCACTTTGGACCCTCTGCACGGGAGCCGGAGGTGAGTGACATCTCAGGCATTAAGAAATATCTGAAGGATTTTATTCTGACATAACAGGTCCTAAGTATAGTCTAGAGAAAGGCTCGGTCTGATCTGAATTATGAGAGGTTACTCATTTCTGTATTAAGATCTAATATTCCTCTCCTCCATGTCTGTCTGTTATTACGAGTCGTGAGGTTATTAATCATCAAAGCATTTATTTATATGATCAATAATATCTGAATTTCATGACGATTACTCTAAAAACATAAAAACACAACGCATCAGGCTGTGACGTGATTTTTAACTTTTCTCCAACATTACAACTATTTTATTTCATTATAAAGTTTAAAGTTATCGGAATCCTGTTCAAATGAAATAAATCAAAAAATATATCCTGCAGGCAAAAAAAACAAAAAAAAGCGCCTCAGTTCACCAAAAAGAGGCTGCGTGACGCTCCCTCTCCGCGCGCGCACACACACACACACACACACACACACACACGCACACACACACACACACACACACACACACACACACACACACACACACACACACACACACACACACACACATAGGTCCCTCTCCCACTGATGTGGCCCCTTACATTCCTCTGTGTCCGACGTGTTCATCTACAACTCTTCACCGCTGAGCTCCTCGCTCAAAGGCACGAGAGGATCCAAAGATACTGGATCGGTTGAGCCGGAGTCCCCCCCACTCTCTCTCTGTTCCTCTCTCTCTCTCTCTCTAGTGCACCTGCTTAGATCCACGCAGAGCCAATGGCAGACGTTTGCGTCCTTGTTGCCGCAGAGAGAGAGAGAGAGAGAGAAGCGGCGAGCTGCGCGCTGACTGACTCTGTGAGGTGTTAATTCCGCAGAAAAAGCCGCGAATTTAGACACCAAGACTCGATGGATCAAATTATCAGTAATTAATGACCGACTGTTGTCTGAGACCTCCTATAGGCTGTCTGTCTGTCTGTCTGTGCGAACATTAAGGAGTCGTTGCGTAACGAGTGCGTAAATGCGGAGGAAAATCTTGTGAATCCCAAAACTTAAATCAAGTCTGTCGGTGGAATGTGCTCAGATTGGCCACCGTGATTAATTCCGGGTAAAAACAGAAGTCCATTTAAACTCTTCAAGAGAATAAAACTTGTGAATAATAAGTGAAAGCGTAAATGTTCCAAAGTGTTGTGCCAAGAAAGCCATGCTCCGCGCTGCTTTTACTTTAAATGACTCTTTCATCTCTCTGGAGGCAGATCTGTGATGACAAAGTATCTGAAGTTTATATTTATTAAACGTGAGGTGTCTGTTCTGCAGACTCTGTGAAGACGCTTCTCTTTTTTTTACTAGCCTGCGTAAATAAGAGCTGAGAACAGAGTCTGACTCTGAAGAGGAACTTTAAGGGTGAAAGTCTGCAGCGTGAAATTGTGTCTGCGATATTTTGCGCGCGTTTCTCGGCGTACAGTAACTGGTGTTGCAAATCGCCTCCTTAGATTAGATTCCCTCTTTGACTCACAGTATGCTAAAATCACCGAGGGGGAGGGGGGGGGTTAGTGACTCGTTCTTCTGTCTTTGAGCCATTTAATTTAAAGCAGAAATCTTGGAGTAAAAAAACATCAATTTGGAGTTGTTTAGGTCGTCTGCAAAAGCATCGCAAAGTCTGAATTTTTCTCCTCCCTGATTTGTAATCGATGCACCGTCAGAAAAAATCGGAGATTGTTCCAGTCCTCTTTTTTTTTTGAATCCCTAAAGACCCGGTTTGGCACATGAGGAGGGGGGGGTAGAAGAGGACTGGCTCCACCTTTCTTTTGAACCGTGTTTGTGTGTGGACGCAGAGTCTGCAGCTCCGCACAGTTTATGTCTGGCTCTACCAAACACACAATGGCATGAAAAGATCCGCCACAAGACGTTTCTCTCTGCTCGACGTGCACACAGACGCACGTGCTCTCTTTGATTGTCCCTTTCGCTGCCCTTTGTTTTTTTCTTCTTCTTCACAGTTTCCTCCATGTTGTTTTTTTTATTTTACCCTCTTGGCAGAGTTCTGACTTGGATCATTGCAGCTCATTCATACTGTTCATTTTGCCCTGCGCCGCACAAAAGATCAAAGGCGAGCGCTGATTGGCTGCGAGTTGTGCGGACAGAAATCTGATTGGCCGAGAGGAACACAAGGGACCACGGGCTTTAAAAATAGATCTTTAGAGTTTTCAGATCATTTAATTCCGTTAGCAACAAAACACGTAAAAATATTCAAGTTCTTCATTGAACATTTTACTTCATTTTAAAATGATTTTACATTTCTTAAAGTACAAATCTTAGTAACCTCTTCAGTAAAGTATTAACTACAAAAATGATCACATTTCTGTTCCTAGATTACTGTCAGTAAAGAATAATTAGATCTACAACCGTGCATCAAAACAAAAAGGAGAATTAATTAAGTTCAAGTATGCTGCTCCCTCTTCTTGGAATCGGTTTTAAGAGACTAAATCTTTTTTGCTTTTGTTTTTAAAGATCTTCTTAAAGATCTGGAGGCAGAAATATCTGACTGTAGATGTTTTAACTGACTCTTTGATCCCCTGTTGTTGATTTATGACACATTTTGATGAATGTTTCTTATATTTTGTGATTCCTTTCTTTATGTTCATTGATTTTCAGTGTTTTATATCTGAAACAAAGTCAATTGTCTCGGCCAGGACGCTCTCGTAGAAGAGATTCTTCATCTCAATGAGACTTTTCCTGGTTAATGAAAAAATAAATAAAAATGTATCAGCTCTGAGATGCGTCAGAAATTACGTTTAAAGTCGACTAAATGGATAAAACAAGAACCCTGAATCTATATTTATATACAGTTATAGATAAATTAAAAAACTCACTAACAGCTTGAAAATGAGAAAATCTTATTCAGCAGATTTTTTGTAAGACAGCAGAATCATGAAGCGTGTGAACGAGGCTGACGGGCTCGATGGTTGCAGTTATCAGAAGTCATCTGAACATCTCGTCTTTGTGAGACTCACACCGCCGCATGTCCTCAACGTTGCTTTGATAAGCCTGATTTTGGCTCCTGCAGCCTCTGATGCAGATTAATGCCACATCACACAGCTCCCCCCGCCCGCCCCCACCCTGTCAGACCATACAGCCTGTAACGTAAAAGTGAGTCAAATTATAATCCTTTAACATCCAGTGTGCACCCAGGCTGCAGGCAAAGAGAATTAACGGTAAATAGAATTGAGCTTGTTTGTTTCTTTTCTAGTCCTCTGACGTCTCAAAGCTGCAGGTCACACATTCACACACTGATGGTAGAGGCTGCTGTGTAAAGAGTCCATCAGTATTAACTCATCCCATATTCTCACAACTTGGGGTTACACACATCGGACATGTTGCTGCAGGAGCTGGGGATCGAACCCCAGAGAGACGACGACTCTACCAACTGAGCAGAAGTGCTTTGTGAGAAGTGTTTTCCTTCTGCTGTCGTCACGCTGCGCTGCACACAAATCCTGCAAAGATACATTAAAGAAATGTGCATCCTCTTCTAGTTTTAGTGAATCAGGGTACGTGTGAGAATCTGGACACTTCCCCTAAAAAGTAGCCCCCCTGCTTGGTTTATTTTCAGTCCCCATTATCATGCAGGAGCAGCAGGAAAAGGCTCACCAACATAGCAAAGAAACCAAGCAGTGACTTCCTTTACAAACACCGGGAGAAACCCTTTTTTTTTCTCAATGGCATGTGTGTTTTCCATAAATATTTGATTTGTGAGATAGCTGCAGGTATTTGTCTCCGAGCACGGGGTGGAAACATGCAAACCAATTGTGAAATATTAATAAACCCTCAGACAAACATGTGAGAAAGGGACCTGGCTGATGCTAAAGATTGGCTCTGTTTGTTCTGATAGCACGGAAAGATAAAGCACAAACGCAAACTTTGTTTTTGGTGAATAGGAAGACAGTTCCTGTGTGTTATTAGGGCCCGGAATAATAACAGCTGCTTTAAACTAATAAGAGAACAATTCACTGTTTGCAACAAGGAAAATAAATAAAGTGTCAATAACGGGACGCTTTTTCAATAATCACGCTGCACAGTGTTTAAAAAGAAACATTCTCACAATAGGCCGAGGCTTCATGGCGTGAAGTTTGAGTGTGTGTTTTGTTTTTTTACACGACTTCCTGTTGACGATGACACAATGAAAAACTTTAAAATATTCACATCATTTCCTGTGTTTCAGATTGGTGCTATCAGTCCCAGTTCAGCTGTGATCATCAGTGCAATGGTAAGTATAAAAATGTGACTTGTTTTATGATGGCGTTGAATCTTTCTGGTCAAAGAAGATGTTGAATTAAATCAATTAAAGTGCAATAATACACACCCACTACAACTGAAGTCAAGAGCTCTGAACATGGAACATTTATTAGAGCAGTGGTTCTTAACTGGTCGAGCCTCAGAACCCACCAACGACTCCTTCATGAGAGATTGATTGTGCAGTTTGGACCCCGGGCTGCACAAAGCGTGATAGAGAAACTGAATGAAACAAACTTGTGAAAAAAAAGCACTTCATAGACTTTTGAAAGCATTCTTCCTTCAGGCACACAAGACCCACTTTTGTGTCCCGACCCACCAGTTGAGAACCTCGGATTTAGAGATCAAACACAGTGCAACTTGCATCACTGAGGAGTTTTTTTCTCGTTTTAGCCCCAGAAAAGTGGGACCAGGCGAACAGCAACTGCGGAGGAAAAAACCAGTCACCCATCAATGTGGTCACCAGAAAGACTCTGAAAGACGAGCGACTGACGCCGTTTAAGTTCGACAACTACCAGCAGATCTTCAGAGGCACGATCAAGAACAACGGACACTCTGGTGAGCATATTTAAGAATGCACAGGAAAAACTCACCATCTCTGTGAAACGGCTTTATGAACTCTTCATCGTCTGTTTTTGTTCAACAACAGTTCAAGTTGGAGTTCCTCACGTGAGCACCGTCTCAGGTGGAGGTCTGCCCACCACCTACAAGGCGGTGCAGTTCCACCTGCACTGGGGCAAAAATGGAGGACCTGGCTCTGAACACACCATCGATGGGGAGCAGTATCCCATGGAGGTAGATTAATCTTAGTCTTTAACAGATGACAGTTTACAAAGAATAACGGGTCACATGAAGACAGTTGTAGTTCAACAGAATCACAATGAACTAAAGAGTGGAGAAGAACATACTGGAGAACAGGAAACAGAATGCAGCAGGTTCATTAGAGCACGGAGATCGTAGCGGTGGCGTGCAGACAGTCTATGGTCGTGGACCGATCACAGGGAATAAACGTAACCACCCCCTCCCACTCGCTCGAGGTGAATTCTCCTGATTATATCCTGCTGCGTTCACACATCAGCTCACTCTGACTTTCTGCAGAATAAATACGAGGAGGCTGGAGGAGAAACTCCGGGTGAAGTCAGAGAGAAACATTCAGCTGTTTGTGTTCACACATGCAGCTCAGCATGAAAACTTCAGGAAGTTTGTGTAAGTGAGAACTAGGCTTTCCATGGCAAAGACTCACAGTGAGAGAGACATTTGACTATTAAAGGAAAGCAGGATGAGAGTGAGGACACTACCTGTGCATGTACAGGACAAAATCAGAGTTTAGAGGTGCTGCTTTGTCCACAGGGGGCGCCAAAATCGACACAAACAAAAAGTTCCTCAAGGGAGCTTTTGAGTGAAGCTGTTAAAACATAGAAATACTCTACAGAACTAAAATGGATCAGTATTTTCCCTCACTGGCTCAGCTGAAATCGTCTCGCCTCTAACGCCTCAGTTACTACCTCTGAGGACGGTTCAGAGGGGGATCACTTCGTCCCCCATAACGCCTCTGTGAAATTCAGATTGAAGGCAAAACGTCACAGGAGCGTAAATATCGCGCCTTGAACCAACAGTCTGAATAGGGCTATACTGGATCCTGTTAAAGGAGCTCGAGTCCCCCTTTATAGTCCTCCTGTCTTCCCTTGATTGTCTGCAGGAGTCATTGTTTTATCAAACAGTGTGTCACTGTAGTTTTAACAGAAGTCACCTCAAAAGAGATGAGTAAGTGAGTTTGTTTGGCTCTATTTTCTGAAAGCATTCACAGTGTCAACTCAACATGAGACAAAGGAAACTGTCACACAATGAGTCTTATTTGCGTCTTTTAACAGTTTGTTGAAGCAAAGGCACAGAGGAGTAGGGAATCAGGCTCCAGGTACGCGACAAACACGACCAACTAATATCCAAGATATCTGCGTCTTTTGTCCGAGCAGAAAGTCAAACATTGCAGCAGCCGTGACCTGATAAAGTTGGGACATTTCTGTTGGTCTCATTCAATATGAGATTGTACACACACACTGCAAAAAGAAAAGACTGTAAAGAAGTAAGTTGTGACATCAGCAACAATTTCTCCACAGCTGCACATTGTCCACATGAAGCACCACTACACTGACCTGACCACGGCGCTATCAGACCCGGAGGGAGTCGCAGTTCTTGGGTTCTTCTACGAGGTAACAACATAAACCAATAAGATCATGAATCTGCTGTCATCGATCAGACATGGAGTTGGTATGACACTGCAGGGCTGACTGGTGTCTTTTTCTTTTTCCAGGCATCAAACAGTGCAAACAAGAAGTATGACCCGATCGTCAACGCTCTGAAAAGCATCAAAGACAAAGGTGAGAGCTGAAGTCCACTCAAACATGATCAAACACTGCAGGCCTGCTTGTGTTACTTAACCTTCGTGTATGATTTTCAGACGGCAACACGTCTCTACCGCCAGTCTCTCTGGCTCAAATAATCCCAGCTGAGCAGAATCTGACCTCCTTTTACCGCTACAAGGGTTCTCTGACCACCCCGGGGTGCACCGAGGCCGTGGTCTGGACTCTGTTTGAGAATCCCATCCCTCTGAGCATTGATCAGGTCAGGACATTTGAAAGACTTACCACTGCTTGTTGTTTTGTTTTAATACCTTTTCTAACTGTTGGTTTCAGAACGTGGCCCTGAAACCAAAAGCCTTTTAGATCCTGAACGTAAAGGTCACATCTGATCCTCCTTTTCAACCAGTTTAAATCTCAGAGCTCCACAAAACATGTCTGTGAAGTTTCTTGTTTGTCTGCCGAGAATAACAGCGCTGCACGTACGTCTTGCAGATGTCAACGGACTATTTCATAATTGGCTGCATCATATAGTTTCTATGTGATTGGCTGGTTAAAAAGAGCGCTGGTGATGTCATCCTTCTAAAAAGTTGAAAGATTTTCAATTACAAGCGCTCGGAGCAGCTGCACAAAAAAGTGCTGCCTGCTGCTGCAAACGCTCTCTCCTCATTGGGAACACTTGAAAAAAGAAGCTGGCACTCACACCAGGTGGACACGGGGCCTAACACCGAAATGTGTTTGGCTGCACCACTTGGCATTGCCCACATTCATCATGATGAGTTACGAACGTGGTGTTAGAATCCAATGTTGCTACGCCTGAATTTGCACGTTTGAGACTCTAACATTTGTGTTGCTCCTCTGTTCCACCAGCTGAGGGCGTTCTCCGAGCTCAAGTTCCAGGATGGGAAGCCGATGGTGGGGACCTTCAGACCGGTGCAGCCGCTAAACGGCAGGCAGGTTTACCGGTCCGGTGGCGCAGTCATCCTCGCCAGCTCCACCCTCCTCATGGTCGCCATCGCCTCTGTCTTGGGTCTGTCCGAACCCAACTAGAGCGATGCATCCCATGATGCACTGCGACATCCATGAACACAATAAGCTCTGAATCATTTCTAAAGTGAACTCTTGTTTGTAAAGTCTCCATCGCATGGTTACAAAGATGATGGACCACGTCGTAGTGCAGAAATCACTCACCTGGTCTTCGTCCCTCACAACACCAATGACAAAGGCGTTCTGGGAATGCTTTATGAAAGGTGCTGTAAGGGTTCGATCAGCGTTCATGCATGCATAGTAAAGCAGTAGATCTTTTTTCAGCATTATGAATGTGCCATTAAGAAGGTTACATAGCACTAAAAGTCATATCTGAATTCAAACTCCACGCCAGATCCCTGAGTCGTACCTAAACGTTCACAGCATCATCCTACAAACACAAGCACACAAACACAGCCGCGTACCCTTTACACGTCACCCGCCTCTTCCAATGTCAGGTAAATTTAGTCTCTGCTAATGTCTCTGATGGTTTGCGCTCTGAGTGCCGACGTTAGCCCCCTGACCCGGCACGTGACGTGATGCTCTCAGTGGGGCATGTGAACAAAACAGAGTTATTTATAGCAGGACTGAGTCACAAAAACAAGCTCCATTTCAAAGCCAGCGGTCAAAGGAGTCAGCAGTTTGGCTTTTCTGTCCTGGTCCAGGAGAACAGAGCGCAGCCAACAGGGGGAACCTGCACAGCCACTCAGTCAGCAGTTGGTGGGACAGGAGGGAGGGCGGTTAGGGGGTGAGGGGTTTTGCATTTCTCTCTGGGAACAACTTGTCTGTTTGCTTCTACAATCAGAGGCCACTGACACCTGAGCCCAGGATGAGGAGGCAGAAATGCTAACGTTTACAGTGACAAAGCATTTGGCAGCCTGATGTCAGATGGAGGAGGGATCTGATAGACTGTATAAAGAAGTGAATATAGCCACTATGACGTCACACATTCGTTTAAGAACCCGCTCCGAGCCTTTAGAAATGTCCACATTTGGACACAAAGGGTGGATAACCATTGTTACGTCTTGATAATCCAGGTTAGTTACCTTACAGACAAACAAAGCACACCATGCTTTATCGTTTAGCTCAGTGATTCTCAAAGTGGGGCGCGTGACCCCTAGGTTATGGGGCCCCCTAGCCCCATAACTGCCAATCTCCACATAGTCCGTTCGTCAGCACAGCTAACTACGGCGCTGTTCGCTCCCACTCTAGTCAATGATTGTGTTTCCACAGCAAGCTGCATGCCAGCAGCGCCACTACGCTCCGCTCTGTTTCAAATGCGCACCGAGTCTATTTTTGATGGAGCACCGGCACGTGTCAAGCCGGACAGAGTAGATCGACCCAGACAGGAAGTCAGACAACGCACAGAGAGTCTAGTAAATTTCAAAATAAAACACAATATACAGACTCCTGATCGTGTTTTTCATCACTTTATCGACATCACGTCAAAGCAGGCACCGAATGAAACACAAATCATCCTCAGAAAGAGGACTATCCTGTAGTTCTCCTGTGATGTGTGTGCAGCTGCTCATGGCTGAGCGCACGCTCTAGTAACAGACCCAGTCGGGGAGAGTGCACTTTGTCTGATGAAGCAAAACCGTGGAGCTGACGAAACGCAGCGCCAGTACTATGTGGAAATTGCGGATCAGGCTGACAAGGAATCTACATCTCCTGACGTCACAAATCATGAAGGTCCACGTTTGCGGTATCACTTTTAATTGCTTCCTCTTTCACATCCTCTTCTTAAAATAGTCATCTGCCAAAGGGGGATCCAGGAGGAAAGTTTAAGATACTTAATAACGTTTTAAAGACAACTTAAAAAAGCGATCGAGTGCATATGCATGTTTAGAAAATGTTTACAAAGGAAATAAATCACTGAGAATTAAGGTTATTTTCTGGTGCCATACAATCCGACTTCTCTTTGCAGCAGGTGGTGTCGCCCCCTGCTGGTCGTTAGAAAGATTTAGGGAACTTCTAAATTGGCTTCACTTCTAAAACTAGAGGCTACATCCGACTCTTTTATACAGTCTAGTCTATCTAACAACCTCCTGCAAACAAAACGTCATTATTTCTGTGCATCTCAAACACTCGGCATGAATACGCATGTTTTGATGTTTCCAGATGTTAGTAATGTGAGCTACATGTACGTGACAGCAGGGGTTGAGCTACACACGCTAATTGCCAAATTCATTCACGACTCCATTTCTCCATTTTCCATTTTTTGACCCGTGGCGTTCACTGAGCTTCTGTCTCGGAACATGTGACTTTGTTCATGGCTTGTAAAACAGGGTCTCAGATGCACTGAATGTTATCGACTGTGAATTACTCCCCACCGAGTCCTCGTTCATTTATCCAGGCGGACTCGATATGTATTCTAGCGAGAAAATCTGTGCAATTTGCCAGCAAGATGTACTATGATGACCGAGCAAGGAATCTGTGTATATTTAAATTCCATTGTTTCATAATGCATCAAGTTCTATTTCTATGCTGTGTCATTGTACACATGTATTTATGTACCGAATGTGTATATTGATATGAGACGCACAGTTATTGTTATTTATGTATTGCAAAGTTTATATAGTAGTGAATGCAAACCCATAAACATGAAGCATCAAGTTGTCCATGACAGATCGACCTTACTTACGATGTCTAAGTGTATGAGATTGTCAGGTTGTCATGCTTGAGAGTGTCATAAATAATATGGAGAATGTGTTCCAACAGAACTAAAGAATAAAAAACTTACATGCCTTTTTAATGACGGTGTCTTCTGCTTGCACGGGCGCAATTCAAGCTAATGGAGCGGTGATCAAAACAATGCCCTCCTCCGCTTCTCTGCACGCTGAAAACAGATATTAGAATACACTCTGTTGGCTCTGTTGTTTGTCTGCAAGCTCAGACACACAGACAAGCCTCTCACTTTTCCTGCACACATACACACAAACACACACACACACACACACACACACTAACACACACACACACACGGATCTGCATCCTTTAATCCTTTTCTAATTGACCTGTCCTTGATGTTGCAGAGGCTGTTTTTGGCTACACGCAAACATAGAAGAAGAGGAGGTTGTTGTAGCTTCAAATCTACGAGACAACACACACCTTTCTTTTCCAGAGACAGGGCAGCAGGTGCTTTTTCACCCCCCTCTTCAAGCTGCTTAAAAACCTCCTCCCCACTTCTTTTCTTGTGTTTTCCCCCGTCATTAAGGAATCAAAAGGCTTTTTGTGATGGGCAGGCTTCGGAGGACAGCAGCCTCTCACAGAGACATGCATCACTAGAGAGTAAAGAATGAATGAAAGCCTCCTGTTCATTCCTGTGAGCTGGCCTCTTAATGCTTCTTAAGTTAATCATCAGGACAGGCTGGAGATCAATGGCTGGATGCTTCATATCTGACAGGGGGTACCTTGATCTATGTAGTCAACAGGACAGCACCCGTAACTCTAAAAATCTCTCCTCTAGCGACCCATGTTCCTGGGGGTCTGTGGGACAAAGGGTGCCCTTCTCCCATCCTCAAACTGATTGTGGCCCTCTCTAAAAAACAGGCACAGGAGCCCATCAGATAGTGAGCTGAAGCTAAAGGTCACTGGGCCAAATGTGGTGAACAGAAAAACAAGCAGTGTCACCTTTACTGCCTCTCCGAGTGGATCTCCCACTTCCTGAATCTTAAGCTTGCAATAAAAAGGGTTGATCAACGCTGCAGTGCGAGCTAAACAGATATTTGTAGCCGACGCAACCTTTCTGACCCTAATGAAAGTGTACAATAGTACCGACAGCTTTTTGTATTTTCAATGTGGCTGGTTCAATAATGTCCAGAGGCCCGTTTCAAAAAGCAGGTTGCAGGTTGCAGTGCAAACACTGAGTCTGTTAACCCTGAATTGAGCCAAACTCAGGGCTCTCAGTTTCAGAGAGGCCAGCGAGTGAGCGAGCAGTGTCCTGAATGTTTTTCTTACTGAGCAGAATGAGTGTGATGTATTACGGTGGCGGGGAAGTGCAAAGCAAACAGGACAAAGCTCGAGACAAGTTTACATTTTGGAAAGCAAATTTATAAAAGACAGAATCTTGCCAGAAAGGGAAAGTAGCAAACGGAATGAGGGACCCGGAAGTGATTGAGTGAGCAGTCAACTAGTTTGTTTTGGAGAAAACACAGTTTCTCCACCTGGGCGAATATTCTTCGGCCAAAGCCCCACTTACTTGTGGGGTCCCGCAAGGCTCCGTTTTGGGTCGTTTCGTCTTCTTATTGTATTTGTTGCATTTGGGATACTTTTTTTTTAAAACACACAATATTCCTTATCACTGCTTTGCTGATGATATCCAAGTCTATCTAAAGATTCAATGCAGCCTTTGCTGAACAGTCGGAAAGATGTTCACATTTTGATGGACTGAATGAAAATTTAGACCAAGGTTCTTCTATTTGGACAACATTTTGATGACTGTGTCGCTGCTCTCGGCCCTTGTCGTATATGTCAATCTGTAAAACATCTTGGAGTGCTTTAACTGTCTCAGGTGGGTTACACAAAACGGACAAAACATCATTCGGTAACCATACACTCTGTATAAAATATTTCGTATACAGACTTTCCATCAAGACACATTCTGTGTAATTATGCAGCTCATTAATTAGATGTGAAACAGCTTTAATAACCAGTTAAGGATTTCTGTGAGTGCTTTGCGTACTCTTAGCTCCTCTCTGGAAATACACTCTGTCCAAATGTTGTCACTTCCTGCTCCAATGAATAATCAAAGCCGAAATGCTGATCCCTAACACATTCAACAAATGGACTGGGGCTCCGTGGTTATGCTCGTGATTCTTCAGAGAGAAATCCCATCGCTTGTCGGGCGATGGAGCAGCAGCTAGTCGGGGTCGACGGCCTCTGCTGCTCCCGTTTTTACGAGGATAAGAATCCACAGGAAGCTATATAAAAAGGGCCAAACATTCATTTCCTTAACGCAGAAGAGAAAGGCCGTTAGGAGAATGTTGCTTTGTCCTTTAACACTCGATGGCTTTCACTGAGGAAAATAAAATAAATACAGCAGGGGACCATTAACAGCTAACGTCTTTGTAGGATCCTATTTATCACAGCACAGACTCTGAGACAGACATCAGAATACATTTCCCATCAGCGGGTAAACTACTAAGAAGTGACGAACTGCAGCAAAAGTCAAATCCTTTTTAAGTTCACAAGACGCAGAAAAACTAATCCGTGCTTTTATTACCGCTCACCTGGACCCTCTATACGGGCGTCAGTCAGTCGTCCCTCTCCACCTGCAGTCTGTGCAAAACGCAGCTGCAAGATTTTGAACAGCTACACGTAAACGTGTGCACGTCACCGCTGTACTCGCCTCGCTTCACTGGCTCCCTGTTGATTTTTAAATGGTATTACTTGTTTTTAAGTCACACATGCATGGTTAAACCCCCTCTTATTTATCAGAACCTTTAGTCCCTACACCTCAGGACGATCACTCAGCTCCTCCAAGCGGTCTCTCTCTCTCCTTATCGTCCTTCAAGCTCAGCGTAAACTCAGGGGCGACCGCGTCTTCTCAATGACAGGCCCCTCCGTCTTTAGAAGCAGCTGCCTCCCTTCATCAGCTGTGCTAACTCATTACATTCATTCAAAGCACAACTCAGAACAAACCTTTTCTCCCTGGCCTTTGAAATTAGTTCAAACAAATCTAATATTTGATTAAGAATGTCTTTCTTTGTATTTGTTGTTTTTTAAGCTATTATGTGGGCTTGAGATCTGTTACGCCTCGTCTGAGCTGCACTGTGGTCAGCTGAGGCTGATTTTAAACGTGCTATACAAATAAACTTGACTTGATGACGTCTTCTCGTCCATGCAGCTGACTTTAGTCTACATCCAGGGCTGTGATAGACGATGAGACAGAATGTGAGGCGACTTGAAGCCTTTTCATCTGACAGATAGTTCGATTAGTAAATCGAAGTGTTTGAAAAACAACTTTCTTCCTGTCAACAACACTCGAGGTGGAGGGCAGGAGAGGTCAGAGGTCAAAGCACAGCCGTCCAATCTGAGGTGCTCCAGGAGCAACAAGGCATCTTGTTTGAATGAGTCTCACTGCTCCAGGTGTCAGACGGGTGAAAGTGGAGTCAGTAAAGCTGACAGACCTGGCTCGGAGTCCTTTCTGTGAGAGGCGGCCAAAGCGAAAAGGTTAACTCTCTGTAATCCCTTTTAGGAGCAGCAGCCTCAGGGAAGAGATCCGGATTAGTCTGGTCCTTTGTAGACCGTAGTTCATGGGGGGACAGGGGTGGATACGGAAGAAAGACTCGCAACTTATAGAAGAAATCCCTAAACTTTCTACAATGTCCACAACAATTACCTTTGATTGAATGAAACTAAAAATGGAGTGATCCAGTCAGGAGTACCAGAGACCAAGGAGCCAATCATCAACAAGTCGCAGAGCCATGAATCAGATTTCCAGAGGCGTGCATCGTGCAGCGGGTCTGCATGTTCACCTCAATTACATGATGGAAGGGGTTTCCAGGTAGCATTATGTGGAGGCAGAATGATGCAGGGAGTCATACTGCTAAAGGCAACTCATTTCACGTTAAAGCTGACATGAGATGACGTTACATTTTTCACTGGAGGATCTCCTACATTAAAACCTTTAAAGCCAGTGTGAAAGGAGCGACAATTACTGCTACCAGTGACTCGATCAACATGCATTTAGGGAACATGATTTTAAAGTCAATGCTTGAACGACCTTTCTTTTCACAAGATTGATTATACTTTGGTGGAAGTCATCTGAAGAAGCAGAGACACAGTTCATTTAAAAAAAGGCGTTACATAATTTACCACTTACATATTTGATATCTTTCTGTTGATTCTGGGGACTCGGCTGTTCTTGTGATGTTAAACCTAACTGCTGCTTTTGATACGTTTGATCACAGGATCCTGGTTCAGTTCTGTGACATGTGGTGGACACTGAAGCTTCAGTGTTTAGCCAGCTCTGCATCGGTCTGTAAACCTTTCTGCGTTCTAACCTCTCTCCATTTTTCAAAAGCATCTCCAATATTGATCCTAGTTTGAGCACGTTTCTGCTCGTGGAGCTTATTAGAAACATGCAGAGGCTTTTTAGGTCGGGTACAATCACTTCTATCTGAACCAGTTCTCTTGCCCGCTTCCATCGCTGCAACACCTGTTGGTTTGACCTGATAACTGCTCTCATATCTGGCAAACCGAGGGGCGTCCAAAACGGCCGTGTGGGGGTGCCTTAAAACCGCCTACCTTCTCTGGTCCAAACAAATCCAGACCATTCAGGACCAGAATCTAAAGTTAGAAGGAGGACATACTGGCTGCTGCATTGTTGTCAGAGAAGCCAGCACTTCAACATAGCATGTTTCCTTAATGTCTGATCAGATAGTAAGCTCACTTTATCATTTCATTCAGGTGATATCTTACATATTGCTCCTTTTGCATAAGCAAAGGTCAAACGAAGGTCAATAAATAGAAGAAACAGAAAAGTATCTGTCCTGTGGAAGATTGCAGGATGAGATATAAATGCACATATTAAACTATGAGGATGCTGATATCATTGCTCTCATATTGGATAATATCTTGACCTTAGAGCAGACTTGGGCTGAGGTGGCGTCACCAACAGGAAGAATGCTCCAGCCAGGGTTAACAGAAGTATTTAGAAACTGAAACAAAGCTACCTTAAGTACCAGCGCTCACAAAGAGCCGGAGGAAAACACGGAGAAGTCATTCTATTTTTGACAACAGTGTTATTTGGCTGCATTGTTCTGGGGGCACAGGGTACAGCAGAGGGTGAGGGGGCTTTTAGGAAGGAGAACATTTAGTGTGAAGCTTTAGCTTGACCTCACATTCCCGCACTGAGTCAGATTTATGGGAGGTTTTCCTGCAGAAGTGCTGAGAAATCAGAGTTATGATCCTGCCCTGATCATTTCCAATAATCATGTTCATATCGATTCAATGTGTCACATATTCTGCAGAATCCGTGCACGCTCATATCCTTTCTCAAACGACGTTGAGCAACAGTCACCTCAGGAATTTACAAAATCCACACAGGAGGATGTGATGGAATACTTTCTCCATTATTTACCTATACACCATGACCGTAAATAAAATCCATCCTCCCTTCTGCTGGTGCCACATTATTTGTTCTGGCTGTCGACACTCCCTGTTCACCGGGACGCCGCGAGGAAACGGGGGCATTCTCATTTCCATTTTTTAAATTGAATTTCATGAGTCATCCTGACCAGTTGGAGCCTCCTGCCTGCTGGTACATCACGACAAAGCCTCACCACCCGCCAGCCACGTCCATCCCACCACCCACAATCCACCCCTGGCACTCAGCCTCACACTCACCTCCCTTCCCCGTCACGCACACACACATACACACACACACACACACACACACATGCACACACTCACAGACACACACACACGCGCGCGCACAGACACACTCACAGACACACAGACACACACACACACACACACACACACACACACACACACACACACACACACACACACACACACACTCACAGACACACACACACACAGACAGACACAGACACAGACACACACACACTCACAGACACAGACACACTCACAGACACACACACACACACACACACCCACGCACGCACGCACACACACACACACACACACACACACTCACAGACACACACACACACACCAACTCACAGACACACACACACACACACACGCACGCATGCACACACACACACACACACACACACACACACACTCACAGACACACACACACACACACACTCACAGACACACACGCACGCACGCACGCACACACACACACACACACATTCAGCTCTGACTGCAAATAAAGCCGGGGGGGGGGGGGGGAGACTAAAAAGAGCTTTGTGCTTTGGTCCATGATCAAACAAATGTTTGGTGCAGAAGCAGTTTGTTCTTTTTAAAAGTAATATTTATCATTTTGAAGGAAGAGAACGCAGACAGCTTCCACTTTCAGACAGACAGACGACTGCAGGAGGAGAGGACAACAAGAGACAGGACACGGAAATGTCCTTGACTTTAGCCGTGCAGAGCTCCGCAGTACAGATTGATGTGAACACACACGGCCGAGTGTTCTGCCAGTGTTGTTTGTCTAAAGCAAGAAAACGGACGAGGTTTTTAGAGTCTGTAAATCCTAACTGTAGAAGCCATAATGTGCATTTTTACCTCGGTTGATTATTTGTTGTGTTTTGCATTGGTGAGTGGGTTTGAGCACATCGTTATCATCGTAATTATCTTCATGTTTTGGACCTTTTGTTTAGAATATATTTTTCACTATTATTTGATAAATCAACAAATGTATCTGGACTTTGAATCTTATTTAGATATGAAGAGTCACAGGTACAGGCCAACTTAGTCTCTGTGCGGCATTCTTCAATCTTAGCCGCCACAATAATAACTTTTATAAATGCGTCGTCAATGATCTCCCTCTTAATTTGCAATGCTAATGACGTTATATGTTCAGTCCAATTAAAACACTGAATAAGAGCCGCCTCTGCTGTCGGTGACTGGTGTGTGACTGATTAGATTCAGTCAGTTCTACAGTTTTCATGTAACATTCAGCTAACAGTCCCTAGGAAAGAAATGAAGTAGAAGTTCATTGTTTCATGCTTTTCACTCTGCAGCGATGAAGCCATCTCCAGGTTTTATCCGTGTGCACGCTGGTGGATGAGCAGTGAAACATATATGTTGGTATGATAAGAGTGATCAGAAATAAATAAATGGTGTAACATCCCACACATTGTCTGTGATCTCCTCTAAGCTGGTTCCTCCACTCCCACGCTTTCTGATGCTTTGTACACACATACAATCAATTTGCACATGCAGGCTCTGCACATCTGTTTATAAGAACCTTCATTGTAGGAGCTTGTGGACTGACAGGCTAAAATCAAGCAGTAAACTCCAGAGTTTAAAAATGAAGCGGATGCTGAGGTGTAAAATCCTGCAGTTCCTCAAGTGTCCACTAGAAGCTGGCTGCAGAAGCACAGGAAGTCACATAAACACCCATTCAAAAAAGCCTGTTATAAACATGTTTACAGCCTGGTTCAAAAAACCAAATAGGTCTGATTAGCTCATGTCTCGATCAGCACACACTGTACGGGGGGTGAATGTTTTGATGACTCATCAGTGTTGATTTGATGAAGGATAAGAGTTATTCACAATAAGGCGTGTAGCTGACCCGATTGACAGGTGGGCGCGGTGTAATGGTTTGTCAGGAGGCTTAAAACCCGCCTCAGCTCCAGCTCTCAGCGGGGGTTAGTTTTAACAGGCTTACAAATGTTACAGATGACAGATTTTCTTTGTTCCTTTTTCAGAGCACATGAGTTATTAATTTCTGTCAGGACCTAAAGACAATTTCAACCAAAATCTTAAAAAGTGGATCTGGAGAAAATTACCAACCCTGCCTTTGATTAAAATAAAATGTTTCCTAAATTTAAATAATGGCATTGCTAATTCTGTTAGCCAGTTAATGAAATATTCCAGTATGTGTTAGCATCAAGCTAACGAACAAAGATATACATCCTGGTCCATCTGTGAGAAATTGTGCCCTTTTAAAAAAGCTTCTCAGATACCAAAACGTTTATTTTCTTGTTCACAGGAAGTGTCATTACCCGAACACAGAAAGATGATGCTTCACTTCCTTCTTTCTACTTTGTGTCATCAGACTGTGATGATGTAAAATTCCAAATAACTTGTTTTTGTAACCAGGCAGGCCTTAAAAACACAAAAGAAAACACAACTGCCTGTTCCATAATACCGGAAAAACTGACTCATGCAACTCACCAGTCTACACGGCGTCTTTTTGCACCGGACACTGCAAAATTTCCAGGAGGAGCTCCATGTGTGAACGCAAACAGGTGAATGTTTCTCTCTTCACCCGGAGTTTCTCCTCCAGCCTCCTCGTATTTATTCTACAGAAAGTCAGAGTGAGCTGATGTGAGAACGCAGCAGGATATAATCAGGAGAATTCACCACGAGCGAGTGGAAGGGGGTGGTGACGTTTATTCCCTGTGATCGCTGCACGACCATAGACTGTCTGCACGCCACCGCTACGATCTCCGTGCTCTAATGAACCTGCTGCATTCTGTTTCCTGTTCTCCAGTATGTTCTTCTCCACTCTTTAGTTTTGATATAAAGGCAAATATCCTCATTATAGCGCCGTATAGAGGACTTTGTTGCTACTTCCCCCAGACAGTCGCATCGTTCTTCTTACCTTGTGTCTTGTCTCAAGAGAACCCCCCCCCCCCCCCCGATTTGAGGTGCATGTGTGGACAGCCAGGTCAGGAAAATTTCAGCGGCAGTCCTCCTGAAATTATCTAGATATTTTCACATCAGTGCATGTGTGAAAACATTTTCTCAAGTCGAAGTAATTAAGAACTCATTCAGCTGAAAAATGATAATCGAGTATAAAAACGCTGCTTTTTGTTTGTCCTCAGTCCTAGGTCTTCTGGTTTTCCGCCTTGTGTGACAAATATGGGACTGCCACCGCCTGGTGGTATGGAGTGTTATTGCATCTTGCACACGTGTAGAATGCACAAACTCATTGGCAGTACGGCTGTAATCAGTTTGATGCGCAGACATCTTGGATCACCAGATCTCCCTGTAGAGTTCAAGCTCCAAAGATACTCTGACAAATAAATACATCTGTAAAATAAATACTTGTCTTTGATTCTTTTACTTCTCTCCTGATTGAAACGTCAATATTTTAATGACAAATGCCGACCTTAAACATGAACTCTTATTAAAGAGAATATTGTAATGATTATTTTTATATATAAAGGGAACACTCAGGTCAAGAGGTCATTTGTGTGACTCTGTGAGTGCTCAGAACTTTCCTGAAGTTGGTGAAAGGCTTCATCCATATATTGTTACACCACCTTTCCTCAGGGAGCCGTGGTGGTTTAATGCAGCCTGCCAAAAACCCGAGACTGGGCAAAGTGAGCAAACCCTCACCTCTGACGCCTCGACAACGGAGGAAGGAAAGAGGAAATATCAAAGACTTCCCCTTCTTTTTTCTTCCTGTTGCTGGACTTTTAGCTGCTCCTCATTAGCACCATGGTGATCCATTAAAACAAGAGGACAACTTCCTCACCAGGCATTGGTTTCACAGCGACATGAGGTTCAGTAAGGTGGGTGACAAAGGCAAAGGGGCTGCAAAGCACTAAACGTTTTTCTAAAGGAAAAATGGGCCGCATACTCAGAAACAAAGCCAAACGCCACCAGAGTCCACACACACGCTGCAAATAAAGCCAACGAGATTGAAAACTGAAACACCTTTTCCACTTACTGTGAGGTTTTATGTATGTATGCATCTTCTCAAGGCCTTAGATACCCTTTACCCCGGAGCATTGAAGTTCAAATGGACCAAATCTGAAGGCCCCGGCTGGCCTGCATTCTCAAGACTAAAAAAAAACGTTTACATGCCCTTATTTATAAGGCTATATTCAACCTGCTTCCCCCTTACTTGTGTAATTTAATTAACGTGAAAAGTACTCAAAACTTCAGTCTTTGCTCAGGCATGAAATGTATTCTTGTTATCTGTTCCCAAAGTGCGTCTTGAAATGAGGAAAAGGAGTTTCAGGTACACTGCTCTGGAGCTGGTCTCCTTAAATCTTTTTAAAAGTAGATTGAAGGTGTTGGAGGTCTGTAACGTGTTTAATGTGCCGCTGCTTGTCTCGACCAGGACACTGTCGTAAATATGATTGTTCATCTCAATGAGGTTTTCCTGATTAAATACATTTAAAATGAAATCAAATAAATAAGTATAAGTGGGACGGCGTTGTCTCATCTCCTTTCGTAAAGGATGGTCCAGTGTATCCTATGCTAAAGGAGGTTATAAAAGAAGCATTGACAAACTTTTCCTTAGCTTTTAGAGAATTCGAACGGCTCTTATCTTAGATGCTTTCGGGTCATTTCACTCAGTTAGGAACCTTCCTAAGCAACAAAGACAATTCGAATGCACCCGAGAAACACTATGGACAAGAACTACAAAATAACACAGGAAACACTAAAGACAAGACTAGGGCAATGCACACAGTGAAAAGAGAAACACAAGGATAAGAAATGACAAGAGAAAAAAGAAAACACTAGAAACCAGGAATAAGAACAGAAAATACACACGGTAAAAGGCAACACGAGGGAAGAGCGATACACAAACAATTCCTGCAGAAATGGTGAGGGTGGTTGCTGTGCTCATTTAAAGGGGTAACATTAAGAGTTAGTGGCTAAATGATGATGTTGTGAGCAAGAGTACAAACGGCTGAACGCGAGTCAAGAAACTATCCATCCCACAATCCATTGCAGCTGCACACTGATCAATTGACAATTAAATTCCAACTGCTGAACCGAACATTACGTCAATATATTCCTATTGACATTAAGAGTTAGTGGCTAAATGATGATTTTGTGAGCAAGAGTACAAACGGCTGAGCGCATTGATGTGATTTTCATGTCTGGGATGCAAGAAATGTGGGAACCACAGCGATCTAAAAACAAAGTCCCCAGAGGTTTGATCAGGAAAGTTTGGGTGAAATGTTACCCAAGAAGGAGAGTTATTTGGACGACCTGCCGCTTTGAAATTCACATTGTCAAAACCGTCGATCTGTTTGTCCTGAAAACGTCGTCAGTGAGAGAGGACAGGTTTCCCTACACTTTGAGGGTAAATTCAGGTGTGTGGGGCGAAAATTGTGGTCATCAGAGCAATTTGTTCAGGAGATATTGAAACCATCTCAGAACTCTGTCCCACTCCAGCGATGATGTCATCACTCTAACCCTGAACCCAAATTCCAACTACCGAACCGAACAATGTATTCCTATGGGCTCACCACGGCCCACAAAACGTCACACAGATTGAAAACTAAAAATTGTATCACTGATCTTTTTGGACTTTGAGAGAAAGCACAAATAGCCACACGTTTAGATGTATTTTATTTAAATCTACCATTCGGTCTGTGATCTCAGTGGTCGATTTGAAAACATGAGTTAAAACTGTGAAATCCTCAAATTCAGGTAGAGTGAGAAGCCCATGTATGTGTATGTGGTGCGTGACTGTCAAACAAATGCCAACACTGGGAGACTGAAACATGTAATTTCATTTTTGTTTGTTTTATGAGTGAGGGGACAGTCAGTGAATTCTTTGGATGCATTTTGTTTGTAAATGCGAGCAACAAGGAGTTCAGTGTCACGATTTACAAATGTGTTTCCAAAACTGTAAGTTTCAGCAGTTACACTCCAGGATCTGAACATTCATTTTCAATGGGGCCACATTTTTCTCGCAAAAAGTCGATATTTGTCCACGCCATGTGCTGGAAGTTTCCACAAAGTAATTGCGCTCGATTCCCAATCAAGCCGCTCGTTTTGGTACCTTACTCGTGTGTGTGGCGCAAACACTGGGAAGAGAAGCGTGCCAAACTTTGAGGATATATATAAATATTGAGGATAATAAGGCGCCACAGGAATGAGTCCTATTAAGTGAGTTAGCATTTTAGCGCCATGGGGTCTTTCCTCTCAAACTCAATGGGGATTTTGAATGGGTTTGTGGTTAGAGGCCTGAAATAAGGTCTGTGGTTAACACTAACTTAAGAGATGTTGACGTTTTGTTAGACGAGATAAACTACGTTAGGTAATACCCCACTTGTTCATTTTGAAGTTTTTACGCGTCCTAAAAACGGCGGTTGCTAACAAGTGGCTAAATGAGACTACAGTGGTTGTCGGGGACATTTAACGTCATCACGCCGGGAACTCTCTCACTAGTCTGCCTTACAGCCTCTAGTCATGTTTTTCAGTGCTCTTGCAAATATTAGGTTAATAAACAACTTATTAAGCTACGGTTTCACTAGCTTGTCAAAACCGCTAATTAGATCGGTGAAGCATAACGGTAGTGACGTCAAAATCGACCGACCGTGGTGTAGTTCGCTTGTAGCATAATGTTAGCTTTTTACTTATCTCGGCTGCATTAACGCTTCAAACTTCATAAAAGTGGCGTTCATTTGTAAAGATTATCCTGCTGAACAAAACGCCTACGCATCAGAAACGTGTGTTAGCCACAGAGCTTGTTATCTGCAATGATCCAAAATCCAATGCAAAAATCCCATAGGCAAATTCTCGATAGACCCCATGGCGATGCTACTTCCGTGTTGGCCTACAAAAATGCGTCATTTGTTTTGTTCTCTATAGTAGTCTGCTTCACAACCACCCTAATAAAACAGTACATGAATTCATAACACTGAAATGACAAAATATGAAACTAAACAGAAATCATGACACATTTTTCCAAATGAAAATCTGACAGGTCACTGCAGCACTTTTGACCTTGTCGACCACCGTAGTTCAGGGGGGGTCTGTGTGCTGCAGCCCCGAGGTGCAGATCATTAAGCTGAAATGGAGTACACAGGGGTACTCTGGTTTCAGAGAGGATGCATTGGCAAGATTAGGAGGAGTAGCATTACTGAGGGTTTCTGAGGCCAGGTCTATCATTCAAAAACAAACTCACACACACACACACACACACACACACACACACACACACACACACACACGCACGCACACGCACACACACACACTCACACACACACACACACACACACACACACACACACACACACACACACACACACTACACCTCTGCATAGTTAACCAGCGAGGGCTTACTGTGTGTACAAACAAAGGTGTAATATATCCGTCTTGGTCGATCAAGCAGACACACATGATGCTGTCACTGTATTGTATTAAATGACTTCATGACCACATATCAGTCACTGTCACTCAGTCCTCCTGTCTGTCCTGCAGGCTGCTGTCACTTGATTCCTGTGCTGTGCAGTTTGGGACACTGTGATCCTCTCAGATGTCCGCTTTAGCTCCATTCAGCCTTTTTCCTGCCTGCCCGAGGATGACGAGGTGCTTCTCTCTCCTTCGCTTCTGCTGACTGTGTGCTGATCAAAAAAACGAGAAGAACAGAACTTTTTTTGTAGAGGAATTTGAGGGCACCCCGCAGGCTGAAGCTCCCCTCTCTGTATCAGTTTATACCATAGGTCTATACGCCTCCCATCCTTTCTCTGCATACCCCCACCCGCATGTGTTTGTTTGTTTTGTGTCCTCATTCTGCCTTATATGATGCTACGCACATGACAGCTTGTGTCAGCATCAGACGACTATGCGGCTGTTGATCGGGGGATTTTTCAGATCACACAAACCTAATAAGACATGGAAGCCTCGAGCATTTCTTACTGGTGTAAAAAAGTGCCTGAATAAATACGTCTGCGCTGACGGAAACTCTCCTTAAGTTAGACCTCAAAGTAGCAAGTGAGTGAGAGTACAGTGATTCTACAGGAGACAGTCTCCTAAGAGCTGAGCTCCATCCTGACACCCCAGGATCGCTGCTGTCTCTCTCTTTAATCTCACACATTTCATGAAGCAGACAGGTTTTTGTATCCAGAGCAGTTATATATGTGTGTTACCATTAGTTATTTAGAGGAGAAACATTTCTAAAGGGGGAGCGTGCTGCATCCACCCGGAAGTGGAGCTCCTGCGCACTCTTACACTTTGTTGTGAATAGATGATGGGTGGATGCACACAAAGGACAAACCAGGTCAAACAGAGGGAAACATACATGTGAGAGCTTTAAATAACCCTCACTCACCTTTAGACAGCTGCAGGAACACTTACTTATATAATATCGTCTTATAAATATGGACGTATCCAGGCAGGATAAGTTGAACATTATCATGAGTTTGAAACAAAGATGATAGAGCCTTATGAAGCTTTTACTTACATCACTTCATCTTCCCTACCAGCTGTACTTTTAGGGGATACTTACGAATGTGATTTGACCGTTTGAGGAAATTATTTAGCTTTTCTTTGCGAGTTTAAAAAACATCCCTTTGCTTCAAAGCTAATTTAAAACAAAATCCTGAAGTAAGAAGTTTCTACATTGTGTAAAGAAGATTCTGAAGCATCTTCCAGACAATAAGACTGGTTCTTACTGGTTTTACATTTGAAAACAAGGAATCATGTCATGCAGTTAGTGATTTGACTGACACATCCGCATGTTTTGTTTTGTCTTTTTGTTTCACACACAGAAGAACAAAACACATCAGGAAAAATATAAAGAATGGTTGTGTGTGTTATCGAAACCTGTAAATTACAAGTACGCTGTTGAAAAATGAATCCGACGCTGAAGTGCAAAATCCTGCAGTTCCTCGAGTGTCCACTAGAGGCTGGCTGCAGACACACAGGAAGTTACATACACACCCATTCAGAAAAGCCTGTTTTTACAGCAGACATTAACATGTTTACAGCCTGGTTCAAAAAACCAAACAGGTCTGATTAGCTCATGTCTCGGATCAGCACACACTGTACGGGGGGTGAATGTTTTGATGACTCATCAGTTTTTATCTGATTAAGGATAAGAGTTATTCACAATAAGGCGTGTAGCTGACCTGATTGACAGGTGGGCGCGGTGTAACGGTTTGTCAGGAGTCTTAAAACCCGCCTCAGCTCCAGCTCTCAGCCTGTCGTTAGGTTGACTGAAAGTTAGGGTGAGACAGCATTTCCAGCATGGAGACCGCCATCGATGGGACTCCAGCGCCCCCTGCAGGAACAGACGGGTGACGACACACAGGCTTCGTCCATTAATATTTACAGTGTATGGAACTGTACGCCCCCAAAAGACGTAGAAAAGGTTGAAGAAAAAACAAAATCACCAATGCTACCTGAGTGTTTGAGTTGAAATATAACTGACGTGAAGAAGTGATTCATTCTTTATCATTTTAATTACAGATTTAATAGAAAGATTTGTTTGTGACCAGCTAGCAGGAGTCAGCGGTCACACTACAAAGAGTCCAGTTTGTCCTGAATGCTGAAATTTAAAGATCGTAAAGTTCAGCTACAACGAAATACAACACGATAAGATGATTACGACAGCGGTCAGTTTGTGAGGTGGATAATGAACTCAAAACATCATGACTAATGACGACACCTTATCCTGAGTCTCTGACAAACTCAGCAGAATTCATGTTAATATTTAGAGATGTAATGTGTTTGGTTTCATACAAACACAGAAACGTACATTTATCGTCTGTACATATCCAGCTGCTATCTGGGACCGTTTAGTGGTCGGATAAAGTTGTGAACTTCTGTTAGAGTCACTATTGTTCCTCAACGTATCACATCTGATATTTTCCCACAGTCATGTTGGCATCTGTCGAGGCATGTTTGGGTTTTTCTGTCCCTGAATTCTATCCCCGATGCTCGGCTCTCAAAACATCGGGCCCCTGGATTATTAATATTTATCATTCAAACATCCTGCCGAGAATTATTCTCCTGAATGGGATGAGATTTTGTCACCAGCTGAAAAAATGGGATGTTGTTTATTTATGAGAACTTGGGCGCCACTGTGGGGGGGACATTATTTGAGTCTCAAGCACCCTGGACGTGATCTCTAACTCATGTGCGATGAAATCATCAATCATATAGAAAACAAATAAACTCAGCGTTAATATACAGAGACGACGAGTACAATGGTGTTCAACATGTGTGAGTGTGGAGCGAGGTCACGTACGGAGACCTGAGGCACCTCCAGCAGCTCATTAAAGTTTCATTTTCACTACACATGCAATTCTTAATTAGATGAGCTTAATTGCCTGTGAGACGAGGATCATTTGTGTTTACCCACAATCCTCTTCTGGATCCGCTCCCACTGCAGGGATGCTGCCAACCTGCCCTGAAGCTCCTTCTCGTTTTTTCATTTCCTCATGAAGCCGACAGCCTTTCAGATCTTCGCAGGAGGATCTTTCTATGTGTGCACTCAGAGAGAAACACACCTCCACACAGAGCGAGTGTTGTTAACTGTGATGAGCAATCACTGAGAGCTCTCCTGTTTGCTCTCTCACATCTGATTATGTAACATTTGAAAAAAACAGGTTTGTACCACCTGATTAAAGGAGCAATCAGTGAGATGTGTAGTGAGTGAAATGATAAAGTGACCTTACTCTGTGATCAGACATTAAGGAAACATGCTATGTTGAAGTGCTGGCTTCTCTGACAACAATGCAGCAGCCAGTATGTCCTCCTTCTAACTTTAGATTCTGGTCCTGAATGGTCTGGATTTGTTTGGACCAGAGAAGGTAGGCGGTTTTAAGGAACCCCCACACGGCCGTTTTGGACGCCCCTCGGTTTGCCAGATATGAGAGCAGTTATCAGGTCAAACCAACAGGTGTTGCAGCGATGGAAGCGGGCAAGAGAACTGGTTCAGATAGAAGTGATTGTACCCGACCTAAAAAGCCTCTGCATGTTTCTAATAAGCTCCACGAGCAGAAACGTGCTCAAACTAGGATCAATATTGGAGATGCTTTTGAAAAATGGAGAGAGGTTAGAACGCAGAAAGGTTTACAGACCGATGCAGAGCTGGCTAAACACTGAAGCTTCAGTGTCCACCACATGGTGACCTGCATCCACTCCGTTTAACTCTGTAACCACGGCCTCTTGGATAACATAACATTGACCCAAAAGCATGCTGACACCTGACCTGTTCTATCTATCAGAGTGATTTATGACTTAAAAACTTTCCAGTAAGACTGCAGGAAGAGACGTCAGTAAATCATCAAGAATGAGTTTCTCACTTACTCTGAAGCCACTGAAGCTGCAGCAGTAAAAATGAGCTGATTGAAGAAATCCTACTGATTAATTCAACAGCTCAATTTAATAATAGAAGTCGCCTGAGGAGGGCAGAGTTTGCAAAACAACCTAAAAGGTTTCTGAATGTTTAAAGGGATGGTTTGGGTTTTATGAGTTGGGGGTTGTTTGAGGTTTTTATCAATAGTAAGTGAACTGTAGTAACGGACCGCTGGACTTCCTACACAGAGGCTGACTGCCAATTTCCACATAGTCTGAGGGCCTACTTCCATCAGCATCACGGTTTTGCTCCGTCGGACTGCGTGCGGCCTGCCCCACAGAGTCTGTTCCTGGAGCGTGAGTGCAGCCATGAGCAGCTGTACTCGCATCACAGGAGAACTACAAGATCATGCAGGAATAAAGATAAAAAATGTGTCCTGGGTCTCCAGATCCTCAGGGACGTCAACTGGGGCGCCATAGAGAGCCTCCTGACAGGCTGCTTCACCACCTGGAAACCTAGCAGCACCAGCATGGACCGTAAGGGGCTGGAGATGGTGGTGCACACGGCCCAACACATCACTGGGTTTAAGCTGACCAGTCTGCAGGAGCTGTACGCCCAGCGGTGCTTCAAGAAGTCCCTGAAGGCCACACACTCTCACAACTGTCAGCGTACACTGCTGCCCTCAGGTCGGAGGTACACGACTTCAAAACTCACACCAGCAGACTGAGGAGCAGCTCCTTCCACCAGGTCATAAGACTTTCAAATAATTAAAAGAACAACCAACTTTCATCTTGAGTATAAAGGGGGTCTACTACGTCATCCAGCACTTCAAAACTCATTTCAGTTCAGCTCAGAAAGTCTCCATCAGTGAAGTGCGGGTCTCTGACTAACATGACCTGCCACACAACATCTTTGTAAACATCATTGGCTTTTCAAAATAAGACGTCTTTCCATTTTCACACTCACTCACACATCATCTGTGTCTCGGGGAGTTTGTTTTTTGTTGCAGACGTATGGTACAGAGATGAACTGTCGACCCCCACCCCTCAGGTCTCCCTCTCATTGTGTGTGGAGGGACGGGGGCACGACCCAGACCGGCACAGGATGACATAGGTGATGAGTCTATAGAGGCTGCAGGGAGGCACGGTGACATCACACATGCCCAGCCCAGACGGAGGATGTGAGATAGACACCCATAATCTGGTTTGTTTACAGTTTGGGGGGGTGAGAGAGAGAACTGGAGATAAAGAAAGCAATACATCATCTGCTGAAAACGCCACCTTCGAGTCAGTGTGGAGTACAATTTAAATTCTGAAGAGTCAGCGGGTTTATTAAAGGTCAAACTTAATGAGATAATCGACAGGATTGTTGTATCTGTAGTCTAAAACCTCGCTGATGTTTCAGGCACATCCAGATGTTTCACCCCCGTTTGTTTTTTTGGTTGGTGGTCTGAGCAGGAGGCCACGACTTTCTCATGATCGGGGTCCTCTTCCCGCCACACTGCCTGTGCACTTTTTGTCATAACCTTCTCGTGACCTCCAACCTTCAATCCCATGTCACTAGAGCACATCGTACATCTCACATATGAGAGTCCACAGGGTCAAAGTTTAGACCAGATAACCTCGGCACTACAGGTGATCAAAACCCCACACCCCTTTGTTTTATGATCAAATCTGATTAGTTATGGGGGGACTCTTTGTGTGTGTTCTTTGCGGACTGTAAGCTATAACATGCAACCATTTTTATGTTATCTAAATCTAAAGCCATAGAAATCTACCCCCCCCCCCATAGTAGGACAACTTTATTCATATCTAATTATCTATTCCAACAAGGATTGGTACATTAACAATAATCTACTGGCTGTAATCCAGTCTGTTTTTTTCTAGTCTACTAATGTGTTTTCTGTTTCAATGGGAAGCTACGATGTAATTGGCAGAAAGAGTTTCAAATTTTTCACACTACATCGCGACGCCACTGTTGGCCCGGCCCCGTAACAGGGGAGAGAGAGAGAGAGAGAGAGAGAGAGAGAGAGAGAGAGAGGAATCAAAGCACGGTGAGTTTAAAAATACATTTGCAGCTTTGAGTATTTGAACGTTTATATGGTCAAATCGTCAAGGAAAAATACAAACTTTTCAGTTATTTTAGAATTTTGAGATGATGTGGTGCTCATGCCGACAGCCGGGCCTGTTAGCATCATTGACTGGACCGTCATGTAGTGTTTGGCACTAAATTTGCAACCAAGTTTACTAAAGTAACCTGAACCTGAACCTAAACTTCTCATGTCTTCTCTTTTGGCTACTTGTGGCTCAAATAGCTCTTTTTGCACATGCACTTTAAGACAAAATTGTTCCTTTTGCATCCAGAAAGTAGAAAATGAAGTATTTCTATCGCTGTTTGTAAAGAACTTTGTAACCGAGTGTTTTAAAAGTGCTTCATTTAAAAACCTTTACTGACTGACGTTCTGTTCATGGAGCAGGACTGAGCCAACGCACCAAAAATCAGTCCCTCTGTGACCTACTGTGACCTAGTTTGCTGTGAACGTACACTTCCTTCCATGTCTTCAGTGGGCAGATATGTGGTGACCAGCATGCTGTTGTCAGATAAAACCCATCGCTGGTTATCGTTTATCAGGCTGGAGCACAGAAGAGGGACAGATTCAGGGAACACGTCCCATCCTGAGGAGCGTCTGTGTTTCAAATGTTTTCACTGAAAGTCTGTGTCAAGGTCTTTTCTATACACGCGTTATGTAATGTTTGTGCCTGAGCTGTGACGCTCTGGATTTGTATTTTCTGTACTGTTCCTGTGTGCTGGAGATATCATGAATGACCTACATGTTGTTCCTGAGGATGTCTCTGATTGTGGTTTAACTTCTGCTAAAAAAAGCTTCACAGCAAGTCAACAAGAGTTTGGATTTTTTTTTAAAGGAACCTACGTAATGCTTTTCTTGTCTTCTGACCAATCGATGCAAAAAATACAGGAGCTGGGATTAAACCACCGACCTTCAGATTGGAGGACGGCCCTCTCCCCCTCTGAGATACAGAACAGGTGAGATTTTACACCTTAATCGGTGTGTAAAAACAATACGAAACATTGTCCACTTTCACCCAAGTGCCCCTCCAGAAATCTGCCACCCACCAAACCAACCAACAACCACAGAATCAGAGAAGGGGTATGACGCCTTGCAGTGTGGCACTGTTACCCCTTTTCCACCAAAGTGAATCAGAGGCTAGTGCTGGTGCAGAGCTGGTTCAACTGGCCCCTGCCCCCAGCCCCTGACGTAAGCAGTGCTTTCTTGTAGACCAGCAAGGAGTTGGTACTACTCTGGAACCGTTTTTTCTGGCCCAGACTCCCAGAGCCATTGCTTTGGCTGTTTATGCACTGGCTCTGGACCAGCTCTGGAAATGGCTTTGCTGAAAAGGGGCATGTGTGAGAAGCTGCTACTGCACCAGCGGAGAGGCTAAAGTAGAGAGCCAGAGCTAACCTGATGTCTTGCTGATGCACTTACTGCCCTGAATCCTCTTCAGCTCTCGGGCCCCTGGGCAATTGCCCGGTTGCCCTAATGGTTGATCCGGCCTCATCAAAGCTGAACTGGACCACTGGACCAAACTCGCTGTACTAACCATCTGATGCTTCAAGTTCTGCAGGTTTTAAATAAAAAAAGTCTGCCTTCACTTTTATTTTATTGTTTTAACTTTTGTATCACAGCATCATTGCTTTGGTTTAACTGTCACAACTCTCACATTTACCTTTTTGCTTCACGTCTGTACTAATCTCTGCACATCTTCCTGCAGGGTTGCACAACCTCTGAAAAACTTTGCCCAAATTTTTAATGCAGCAGACCTTTTTTGAGGCGCTGACCTTGCACTGAAGCATTTTCTTAAATCATCACTTGAACGTCACTTCTCATTCCCGTCAGGATGTGTCAATGGGTTGGAAACCAGGGCAGGATATGCATTGTGATGCATCCCTCCAGTGGTCGGGTTCACGTCACTAAATTTAAGAAACTTTCCTCATCACTTTCCCAGAGTTTTCCAGGTGACTAACGCTGCAGTGAGGGCTCTTTATTCCACAGACCTGAGGTGAGACTGCAGGAGGCCTGTTTAAGAAGCAGAGGTAACATTTGAATGACGCAGAGGCAGAAAATCCCAAAGGGGAAAAGGTAGAGACACCTTGTCCACCCTGAGACAATGAGGAACAAAGTGTGCCACGTCATGGCACACAACCATTCTTATTCAGTCAGGAAGCCGCAGAGAGGGAGAGAAAGGCTGCTGAGTCAGAACACACAGGTACAGTAATCAGTGAGTTATTCTATGAACCAGCACCCTGCACGACTTCTGCAGAGACTTTACTTCAGCCTGCTGCACGCTGGCGCCCACCGCTGTCCGTGCAGAGTGCTGGAACAATCCTCAGAGGAGACCCTCCTCTTTGTTGATGTGATCATAAATGCTGATTAAGTCCTTTATCACAAGCACAAGACACACAACGGGGGAAATGGTTTGTTGCATCGATGCCAGAAACAATAAATGTGAAGGCTGCAATACAGGAAGCAAACAACTGAGGAGGTGTATGTGAGAATCTGACCGTGTGGAATTGATAGGTTGCTATTTTAGCGATATTGGGTTAATTTAGGTCTGTTACCTATTATAAATATATGACACAATTAATTCAATTAACCAATCATAGCAATACTCATTTAGCTTCAGCATCATCCAGATTATTATTTAATTGTATTTACACAGACGTTATTACTGGGTAGGGGTTTTACACTCTGATATTGAGAGAAGTGTTACTCAAACAGGACCTGTGGACTTATATTAATGAAGAGATGTCAGAGTGAGGCTGCACAGGGAGCGCACCGGAACTGCTGGGGTCTTTGCGCGTTGCTCAAGGTCACCTTGGCAGTACTCTGGAAATGAACTGGCACCTCTTCAGCCACCAGACCAACCTCCATACTTTGGTCCGCACCCGGACTTGAGCTAGTGACCCCCCGGTACCCAAAACAAGTCCCTACAGACTGAGCTAGTGTTGTAGTACTTGAAATCAGTCTTGGTCTCCAGATTGGTCTGTGCAAGGAAGTGAAGCATATTTCTCAAAGTGTCAAGTTATCCCTTAATCAGCTCTCAGTTAATCTCTTTCTGTGATGTTGTGGGCTTTCATTTGTTCTCCAGATTGGTCTGCAGACCACTTTGTGAAGGTCTTGGTTTCGACTTGGAGTCGAAAGCATTTTTACTCGGTCTTGTCTCGGTCTCAGACTGGGCGGACTCTGGATTTTAAATCAAGACCACCACTGAAAGGCTATTTTTCCACGTCATTACTGTGATTAGAGGGAAAATACCTAAAAGAACAAATAACTTCAAATCATTTGTAGTTTGATTTTTATCCCCCGGGTTAAGGACGCAAACTTCCCGGTGTTACGGTCTAAGTGAGTGACTCGACCGCTGCACACAAGATGAGGATTTTTCAAAGATATTTATGGTCTTTGTCTTAACTCGGCCTCAATCCCTAAATGTCTTGGACTCCGAGCACTCTGGTCTCGGTATGTCTTGATCTCGGTTAGTGTGGTCTTGACTACAACACTACTTTGAATCTAAGTGTGGCTGGTTGTTTGTCTCTATATGTCAGCCCTGTGATGTACTTGCGACCAGTTAAGGGTTTACCCCGCCTTTCGCCCAAAATGGAAAAAGGGGTATTGATAATGGATGGTTGGAATAATGGAGTCTGTATCTTAAACATCAGGATGAGTTTGTCATCCTCAGAATCTAAAGGTGCTGAAGGACACGTCTTCTTATCTTTAAGAGGAGCTCTGTCACTGAGCTGACTGCAGCTGCATAGACTCAACACCTGCTGTCACGTGGTCGACTCCTACGAACACTGAGACCTCTAGTCTGGGGCACGCACTTTGTCCGAGCAGAGGAATGTGTGTTTGTTTGTGTGTGTGTGAGGTTTCATGAGAAATAGTCCCCCAGACATCCTCTTGTGTCTGTGTCGGTTTGTGCCTCTTATTCAACCTCCTCGTAGGCAGGAAGAGGAAGCCGAGAGCCCGATTGTGTTTTTGAGACAAACGCTGATCAGAACTTGTCCAGAATATCCCTCCTTTAATGATACATGAGGTCATAAGCAGAGCATTATGTGACTGACTCTGAGGAGCACTTGAACGTGTCATGATGACTGAACACAAAGCGTAACGGTGCTCACTCTGAAGTGTGCCGTTATCCTTTCTTCCATTGTCCCAAAATTTTACTCATAAACATTTTATCCTCTTAAATCACTATTTGTTCTTTTGATCTATTCTTCGTCTCAGGTCAAGTTCAGAAATGTGCAGCTTTGATGATACAAGACACTGACTTATTTTTCCAGCTGAACACCCCAGGACGCTGGTCCATCCCGGAGGACTATGACCCACAGCAGAAACATGGACCCCTGATCTGTGGAGACCGCAGCATCCAGAACGAGGGACAAACACACAGCCAATGCACAGCTTGCAGATTTCAGCTTTAGCTTTAAAGAGACAAATGTCGTTCATCAGCTCTGCAGAGCTTTACAGCATCTCAAGCTCGATTGGTTTTACAGCCTCCTATATTACTGTTTGGTTCCATCTCCATGATGTCGACAAGATTTTTTAGCACCAGACATTTTGTTCTGCAATAGCAGAAAAAGCAATGACTGCGTTCACATGGACTTGAGTATCCCTGTTATGAGCTGGACCCCGGGTTCTGATCATATTCAGGATCTGGTGTTGACATGCTTGCAGAGAAACCTGGTTATTCGTATCCATGTATACATGATACATACTAGTATCCATGGTTCTGATCACTGCATCTTATTGCTGCAGGCTCCTCTTTAACTATGATTCAATGAATCTGGGAGTCATCAGTTCAAGCAGTCGGGCTAAAAACATCGACATCCTGTAGAATCTGCTTCCAGGTCTTTCATTTGAAGGCGTTTTCACATCAGGCACGATTGTTTCGTATCGTGCCCGAGCAAGATTGCTCCCCCCTCCTGTCTCCCCCGCTGGTTTGCGTTCACTTTAGTAACATCGTTCTGTACCTGAGTACACTTGCGTATGTACACAGTCGGATACAGCACATAGTTGGTCTGCAAGTCCTCCAAAAAGAAGAAAGAAGAAGCAACCATGGCAACCACTCGCGGGCTGAGACCACCTCTTCAAGCGGACGCGGGCACGGTACGTTTGTGTTCCCACTGATCAAATGAACCAGACTTTGGGGTCAAGTGTACTCGGATCTGGGCCTGGGTCCCTAATGTAAAACCACTCTTAGATTCAAGACATTTATGGACACCAGCTCCTTGAGTTTCAAGTAATTTTTCAACAGATTCCAGGCTGAGCATGCAGAATCCCCAAAAGACCTTTTCCTCATTTCTGTCTAAGCGTTTGGGACAGAAAGCATAAAGAGGTCCTGCAGAACGCAAAGAATCCAGTACTTTTCTGCGTGATAAAAACACATAGATAGTGAGGAAGCCGACCAAGAATTGCCTTATAGGCCTATGTAAAGGTGTACCAACCAGTGTATGAGCCTACGGGTCCCCAGAGCACGCCGTCCTACCCGAGAGAGTTTGTAATGAATCTCGAGGATGCACGGTAGGCTGCATCAACCACGTGGAGACACTGAGCAGAGTGTTAACTTTAAATTGATGAAAAGAGGAACACGAATAATTTTGATCTTGTGGTTGAGGAATTCCACCGAGCCTTACAATCCTCGGGGCCGCACAATTGGCTCATCTTACATATAAAATGCAATGTGACCTTTTCCAATAAGTCAGCCTCCACGACATCGCAGAGTAAGTGAAGATTTAGTCCTAAATTTATTCAAGAAATCCTTTCACATAAACTACAGTCAGTGACCTTTACTGCCGCTCTGAGAGCCTTCACACCTTCATATTCCTTCATTATGAATGTGTTGTCAGTGTGAGTTATTCCTGCAGCACCTGCTCAATAGACACCCAGCTGCTCGGTGTCATTATGAAGGGAAACCCCTCAGTGCTCCAAAGATCGAATCGCTCTCACAGCTCAATACAGATTCACACACACACGACACATGCTGCAGGAAAACAGCCCACATCATACAGCAGCCTCTGCACTTTTCGAGGCTCCCTGGAGTTTCAAAGAGAGTGTCAGGCTCAAACCTGCAGCACACACATGCACATCCTCTTACATCGCTTTAATAAGTAAAAGTGCAGCGTGCTCCTTTGTCTTGCCCGGGGGCGTGTTGCTTCTCCACATACATGTGAGGTGTATATTTAGAAGACGGTGCCTTACAGCGGGTGTTGCGTGGGTGGATGTGAGGAGTTACTTTTAACCCAGGAATCAATGAGCCATGTTCATCGGGAAAAACAACAACCACACATGCATGAATCAGATTTGTCAGCACAGACACATGCACACATTCAAGCAATGGGTGTGCGTGTGCATGAGTGTGTGTGTTGGTGTGTGAGGGAGATAAACCCCAGATGCACCCGCTTCATACACTTGCAGCCCGTTCTGCACAGGAAACCCCAGCGTGCAGACACAGCCCTGCGTGATGCTGCAGCAATGTATTATTCACCATTTTAAACTCGGATTCTCCTTTTCTCTCCATTCACACAGTTTTCATGGCGTTCAGAGCGCTTCTGAGCTGACAAATGGATGAGGCAGAGCACGTGGATGTGCGTTATGTCGTGTTAGCGAGCAGCAGATCCAGCTCAGACTGCAGGTTGAACATTTTGTCCTCAAACTAGACTGTAATATTCTCCTACTCTGAGATTTTGAAGCCTTTTGGCTGATATTTTGCAACACTGTCCATGTATTTCATGTGTAATTTCTTGCTGTGTTGTGTTTCTGTGAATGTTTCTTGTTCTCAGGTAGGTCTGTGTGGTGTTGTGGCTCCTATTCAATTATTCCCTTTCTTCACTTTTGATGAGGCAGGTGAGAGATCACTCAGCGGGGGAAGCCCTCCTCTCAGCATTCATCCTTTAATCACTCGCACATATTCATTATTCAACTCCCACAGATGATGAATTATTCAACACTGAGATTTCCACATGAGAACAGGGAGAGAAGACACGAGGAATGCCTGTTCCCTGTCTCTCCCACACCTTTCTCTCCCTCATACACCATCGTCAATCTGGCACAGCGAGGAGGAGGATGGGAGAAATCACCCGTCTCCAATATGCGTGCATGTTCTCCCTTTGAGGTGTATGAAAGTAAACTGTGACATAATTGAATTACTATTCATAAAGGAGGGTAGCTAGCAGAGCGCTCAACTTCAACAGAAAAAACAAGCTCTTACACGCCTGCAAAAAAACAAAAATAATCAAAATGTTTCAGTTGGGTCGAGGGTGATTCCAGAATTTTTAAGTTTTAGATACTAGGATTTAAAATCTTGACGATTACGTCATGAAACGGTCTGGCGTCAGTCGTCCGTGACTACATTTACCACCAGAGACAAGGGAGGAGAGTAGTAACGGCGACCGGCAGCAAGACGCAATCCAATATTTAAAATCTGAACTCCGACTCTTTTGCTGAAGAACAGACGATCCATGTTGTTTTTGGGTCTCTCCAGACATTTCTTAACCCCATGTATTAATCTAGTTATGTTTTTTTCCTCTATGTGCAAAGCATTAAAAATCGCAGCATGGATCCTTGTTTATGTGAGGTCACGTGAGATCGTGTGTTCCTCCGCCGGGCACGTTATTCTTGATAAAATCCTCATAGTATGTGAAGTGCTGTGATTTTCATAGCTCGTAGTGAGTGCATGATGGAGATTATGGAGACGAATATCTGTTAAGATTCTTCTTCTTCTGCAGGTAGCAGATTTAAAAATCAAAAAACGATCCCCCTTCCACTCGGCTGGCTACGGGCCTGCATGTTGTTATTTCATTACTTATTAATCCAGCACATATGGAACAAAACTGTAAGCAGCATGTCGTGGTACACCTGCTGCCCGTCTCTAAAAGTGATGAGGTGTTCAAACCCACAGGAAAGGTCGCTGACCTCTGCTCGGCCCTGCTCCCGTGACGGCTATTATCCTTCTCTGCACAGCCGCATGACCAGTGACGACCATTAACAGGTCGCAGGGAAACAGTTAATCTTTAGCTGCTTTTGTTCCTCAGGTATGCAGTGGAAAATAAATCGTGAACTAGCAAGATATTGATGCTGTTTGTCTGGCACTTCGCAGAAAGAAGTAAGACATTGTTATCCGCAGCTTCTCTTTCTTAAAAACGTCCCTGCTTGCTCCTCAGGGTCAGATGTGATAAAGCCATCGTGCAGTATGTCTTCCTCGCTGCAGAGATTGTAGCAAGTTGGAATTAAAAATCGATCGTTGTGTGCGTGTGCAGCTGCTGCCCTCACACCTCACACGGTGTCAGGAGCTGCTGTCATACTTCTGTGTTACTGCGTTCTCCGGGAGCAGCAGGCACCAGTGTAATGTTATGTCATGTACAGGAAAGGGAACTACTTTTACTCATTCATAGCAGAGTGATCACGCCACATAAATCCTGGTTTCCCACATAGATCTGACAGACACTTTAACAGATGGCATCACTCTCTGGAAGCTGAAAAATGTGCTCTGCTCCTTGAGGTGTGAGCGCTGTAATCACGCTGCAGCTGCAGCAGAAATACACAGTTTCCCCTCCTTAAACTCAGCCTTACTGCAGGTGATTTTAAGGTAATAAAAAGTGGGTTATGGAGCAGATCTGTAGAGGTGGTAACTGTCCTGCAGGATCCTGATCACAGCCGGGGATCTGGCAGTGTGAGACGTTGGCACAGAGGGAGGCGCAGCGGGACTTAAGGGATGACTTCCTACTCTGCCATAGATGCGCCCACACAGACAATCTGCCACTATAATGATATCAGACAGAGCCTCCCAGGACCCTCAGAGCTGCTACTCTTTTTTGGACTTCCTCTTTTTGTCCCAAACTGGAGGGAGACAATATTGCAGGATATTACTTTAAACAAGAATACACAATACAACTCTACTAATCTTTATGAACAGATCCTACCTAGAAATGTAGAACCTGTACTATAGGGTTGTGATTTTCAGCATGTGGACATGTTCTGGTTTTGGTTTGTAGTACATTTGTCAGTAGTGTCGAGATCGAAAAGCGGAAAGTGACACATGCCAGGGCACATGAATATGCCACTTCAGGAGCAGCGCAGTGTTATTAGTGTCAGGCTAGTTTGACAGCGACATGGCACAATAAATTCAGCGGCATCTGCATTTGCCAGTGGCCTGCCAGCAGGGGGCCAACGCCATGAACCACCAGAAAATCTTGCTCCCCAAAACATGTGTGTGAAGTGTCTTGTTCTAAATCCTCTCTGATCCTGTATTTGATCATGCCTATAAACCCCTCTATTTCAGCCCTGCTCAGAACAGGCTGTTTCTGTGTCTGTAGCTTTAAATGTAAATGAGCTGTGTCTGACCACGCCCCTCTCTGGAAGGGCTTGGGTGGCTCGGGCTTTCTCGCTCCATGCCCTATTGTTTACGGTGAGAAGGCAGACTCAGAGGGCAGAACAAACACCTAGCTGTGGGAGTGTCACCCACCTGGGGGAGGGGTTACTGCCCTTTGTGATGTCATGAAGGGAAAATCTCCAAACGGCCTGTTTGAGCACACATTTTCTGAAAAGTGGAGCAGGCAAAAAACGGAGAGGATGGACTTTTCTCATCATTGGGGGGATTGTAGACAGACTAGAGTTAGAGAAAGATGGTGAAGTGGATTTTGCATCATATGTCACCTTTCAATGATTTTATATGTTTATATTGTCCTTTTTTCATGTTGGCTTTATGGAACGTTTAATTGTCTGGTATCTCCGTGATGACAGTAAAGTAGTTTCATATACATTTAGTTTCCGATGATACCAGAAAGCTCGTAGCAGAGCGGATTCCTAACAAGGTTAGCTTAGCCACCGTAGCCAGTCAGAGTTATCGATAGCAGAAAGTGTGACTCGACTTGGATGCATCATGTTTGTGTTGTAGTACTCAAAATTAGTCTTGGTCTCAAGACCACTTTTTGAAAGTCTCACTCTTGTATTGGAATTGACACATTTTTACTCGGTGTTGTCTCGGTCTCTGTCTGGGGGGATTCCAGATTTTAAAGCAAGACCGGTCCAGACCACCACTGATCGGCTATTTTTCCACGTCACTACTGAGTTTAGAAGGAAAACGCCTCTTTCTAAAAGAACAAAGTACTTCAGTTCATTCATAATTTGATTTTTATCCCCCGGTTACAGACGCAACCTTCCCGGTGTTACGGTCTAAGTGAGTGACACGCCCCCTGCACACAAGTTGATGATATTTCGCTGATATTTACGGCCTTGATTTTGTCTCGGTCTCGGAGCGCTCTGTTCTCGGGTACGTCTCGGTTAGTGTGGTCTTGGCTACAACACTACATCTTGTTAACCTCCACCTTGAGGAAATGTGCTACTTTTTATGGCAAACCTGTTAATGGTCCAGCTGCATGCACCAGTCAGACTGGTTAGCAGCTTGGGGAAATTTCAGCAAAATGATTTGTCAACCAAAAGCTCTGTGAAACTCTGAATAATCCTTGTGACTAAATCGGTGTTATTTTTAGCAGCGTGGTCACATAAAAGACGCCTGAACTCATCACACCTGACTGCTTCCAACATCTTCACCTGTTTGGCAACACATTTACAAACACATCTATAATGTTTAACTCACTTCATCATCTATTCATGACTAATAAAGGATGCAACGGCTCATTAGATCACCTGCCAGCGTGTGACGGCATTAATATTTGATCATTATTTCACTACATGATGACGACTCTGTTCTCTGTCGTGTTTCAAAGTGGTACTCGCTCTTGTTACGGTGGTTAGGAGTGATATTACTATAGTTTAAATTAAAGGTGTTGTCCACACTGAACTGAGGACTTTGCTGCTCAGACGGAGCATAAAGAGGAAGAAAGCACAAGGCGAGCTGTCTCAATGACCGGCTTCTCCTTGACACGTTCACGGGGCACAAGCTGTGGCTCTAGCAGCGAGCCAAAGATGAGTCCTGCTCCGTCTGCTCTGACTGACACTGGTTAGTGAGACAGGTAACAACACGCCATTCATACAGCGTTAAATAATCAGAGTGAGACAGAACATGCTCTACAGCCTCAACACAGGAATACGTTATTAAAGAACATAAACGTTCATTCTTAAAGGTACAATCATTTAGAATTTTACACTAAGCCTATGTCACATCAAATATTTCCAACGGGACGTGTCTTTTTGCAGTGACCGGCGTGACAGACGCGGTATGTTACGTCAAAGACATGAGGAAGCGTGAGCTGCTCCTGAAAGCTGTCATTCTGTTGCTGTATGTGCTGCTGTGAGAAAAACGTCATTTAAATTATACTCGGATACATTAGCTCGTCAATTAACATATTCTCTTCCTCGGGTCGGTTTCGCCTGGTCGTCTTGACTACGGTCAACTCAAAGGTTGTTTTCATTAGGGGTGGGTGGGGGAGTAGCAGAGAGGATTACTCCCATGATTCCCCGCCAGCCTCGACGTCATCCTTTGTTTTTGTTTTGATGGAGAGCCCCTTGTTGGCGTAATTTACATACTGTTGGTCTAAAATGTATTGTTAATAAAATAAATAATATACCAGAAAGCCAAACAAATGAACCCGAGGAATATCCTGTCTGTCTGTGGGTTCAGAGTTGTACACTGACACCCTGATGTCGGTTTGCAGCCCGCAGAACGCACTACTGACTATTTTTCAGATTCCTTTTCAGATGTACCACCGGGCAGTATATATTTCTCCAGGCTGTTTATCCGCTGAGACAATGAGACAGGATGCAGAGAGCACTAAAGGAAACACACAAGTACATCCGCCCTACACCGCCACCAGTTAATTAGCAGCCCCGAGTTTCTCTCCCTGACGCCCAGCCTCCACCATCGGACTGTGTCGTCCCAACAACCACCCGTAGCCCGTTTTACTACCTCGTGTGTGTTTTCCCTCCAGTTTGATTGTCCTCATCAGTGTCACCTGTCTTGTCTGTCACACCTGGTTTTAATGACTACATGTCTCTTGAGGCTCTTCGTTCATTCCCCTCGTTGTCAGGTCATCATACGTCATTCCCAGAAATGTCTTTCTTCTTCTTACAACACTCATGTCGTGCTAACTCAGGCGCAGTGGGACTATAAATAGCAAATCAGCAAAAAATTGAGGCATTCAGGGAATTGTGTCTCCCTTTCTTCTCTCTTCTCTCCCCCTGAAATGCTCACTTCCCCTGCTTACTTATCAATAATGCACGGAGGAACTCCCTTTAAAGATGGTTTCACTGCAGGCTGCTACTTATTTCTTGGAAATGAACAAATGTATTCATAAGAGATGAGTAAGAAGAAGAAGTCAAACAGCGGGATGCGATGAAAATAACTCAAGCTTTGGAGGTCACACAATGAATAAAATAGTTGAATATAAAGTCAAGACACCTTTCTGTGACTTTGGTACAATGCTGTTATAGTTCATGCTTAATTTAGGCAAATATTCATTACATAACCCCCCCCGACAATATACATTGACTCTTGAATCTGTCACATGTGCCATCACAAACTGCCTCACTGCTAACACAAGAGACACCAGCTCGAGTTCATCAGACTGGAAAGGCCAGAGAGGAATTCTAGATGGCACCGCAGTCACATTCGTTGACATGTTTGCCAAAAGCGAAGCCCTCCGTGGCATTGACCTCGGCCATTTTATTTCGGCCGGTCAAGGTTATGACCTCTTTAGTAACCCTACGGCTCCTCTGAGCATCGTTTCAGGGGCATGGCCTGTCACACAGAGGCAAAGATGATCTGCTGCGTGGAGAAAAGTTGGAAAAGTCAACGAGGTTTGTTGTTGAGGTACAGGAGGAGAGATTTGATTTCACTCCTGCAATAAAATGCTTAACTTGTGAATTACCTAGAGGGAGCATCTGTTGGCACGTAAACAGAGTATTCACATGTAAACTCCTGAAAATGTCCTGAGCATTTTGGGGTGGAAGACATCATCTAGAAATGTTCAGGAGTGGATTTGTACAAAAAAATAAAAAAAAATAAAAAAAGAATAATAAGGCATCAAGAAAAATGTAAATTGTTCACTGGCTGCAAAGTGACACAAGTTCCTGTGACGCCTCATGGCACAACAAGAGTGAATTTAGACTTAAAGGCAGGGTTGGTAATGTTTGAAAACTAGCATGATGTTGAAAGTAGCATTCCCTCAGTGCTCCGTCTGCACCCAGCCCCTCCCCTCAGTGCTCCCTCTAAAGCCACGCCCCTCACATGAACGAGTGCCGTAGTTCCAGAAGAGGACCTCAGCTCATCGCTTGCATTGTGTAGAAACTACGTCGTCTCATGTCTCATTCAGCGGTAAGTAAACTCACAGTATAAACTCCGTCATCGGTGACGCGCTTTGAGTGTGGGCTAGAGCACGCAAGGAGTAGAGAACGAGCAGGGAGACAGGGAGGCGTGATTGGTTCATCAGATTGGTACCTCGTGGCAGACATTGGTCGAAGTTTTTACAGACTTACAACTGCTACAGATGATGGATTATCTTTGTTCCTTTTTCAGAGCACATGAGTTATTAATTTCTGTCAGGACCTAAAGACAATTTCAACCTAAATCTTAAAAAGTGGATCTGGAGGAAATGACCAACCCTGCCTTTAAGGTGGTTTCACATTAGGGATCCGGATCTGAGTACACTTGACCCCAAAGTCTGGTTCATTTGATCAGTGTGAACACAAGCCTACCATACTTGTGTACTTGGGTTCGGGACGATGTTACTAATGTGAACACAGACCAGCGGGGAAGAGGGGAGCAATAATGTACTGGCATCATACGAAACAATCATGCCTAATGTGAAAACGCCTTTAGAGTCGAGTCATTAGTTGCCTTGTGAAGCACAAACGGACCAGAAGGACTTTGACAGAACGTGTCCTTTGCAGCCAGGGTGAACAACAATCAGAGCAGACGATTTTTTGATTCTTGCCACAGGAGTCTGTTTTCCAATGATACAGAAGGTATGTTGAACAAGACATCAATGACAGGGAGATGGGAACCGAAGGAAAAGCTCCAAAATAGATTAAAGTACTTCAAAAAACAAAAACATCCCAAGAGCATTTGTGGGAAAATGACCGGAGACGGGCTTCACACAGGAAATTAACACTGAACTCACCATTAACCTTACATTAATTTCAGGCCGCTGGCAGCTTGTTTGGATGAGTCTGTCACTCTGAGGCACGTTAGTACGAACCTGCCCTGTTCATCCTGCAGACGGACAGCAAACTGACATGACTTTTATAAAAATAATCATGAATATGACTCAGTCCTTTTGATTGGTACGTTAATAATTCATTGTGAATGCTCATGAGAAGACGTGGTTCCCGAGAATAAGTCAGAACAAACCTTTTAAAGGGAACCATGAGGTCAGAAGGTTACAGAGAGTGAAGGACATAAATCAGAAATAAAAAGAATAATGTGCACAAATAAAAGTCTTCCTTTCAGTCCGTGGAGTCGCTGCTTCTGGGAGTAAGAATGCCATCAGAGTGGGAAACATAACAGAGAATAAAACAACGTTGTGTGATCTACAAACCAGAGCCCGACCGATTATGGATGTCAGCATATCCGGAGACTATCTGTATCATCTTATTTTATCACAGATATGCGCCGATATTACAGAATTTATTCACCAGTCAAACAGCATTTCATTTGAGTTTCATTGTGTTACACTAGCAGTTCTCTGTCACCAGCAGAGGGCGCTATATGGATTACAACAAGCATCATCACTCTGCAGAGTGTCGAGCGGTGATGTACGTACACGCTCAGTTACTTCCAGTCGAGTGACCATCTTGTCTTCATTATAAATCTTTTCCACAAGTGTTTGATAACTGAGGGATCAACACAATAAATGTGTTTATCTATATTTATCTATCTCTACAGATCGAAGATAGAGCTAAGAAACATGTCGGCCGATTTATTAGTTTCAGATTTAATTTTCTCCCTAATATCGATATCAGTATCGGCTCCAAAAATCCCATATCAGTCGGGCCTTTCTACAAACGAAACCTGACACGTGAATCTGTCCATTAAGTGACTCTATAGAGTCACATTCAAACAAAACACGCAGAGCTTTTTGTAACATTGTCGAAATATGCTGGAAAAGGCTTATTGTACCGAACACTTTAAACCAGGGCTGTCAAACTAAGTTACTCTCTCCCTGCAACCAAATGTACCTACAGGTACAAATAAAGTAACTTTAACCTGAAACGATCGAAATTGATTTTTAATCGCATGTTTTAGATTTTTTGAATTTACAATACAAATGGTTATGCTTTTATTCTGAAATGTTGTACTGTCTTAAGCTGAGAGTACTTTACTTGCTGTGAGCTTTTATTTTGAAGTAAAGTAAGGCCCTTCCTGTAGAGCGAACGTTAGGACATGAAGTTCAGCACAGAAACAGGAAGTGGTTAGGGATCCCAAACTGAGGTCAAACAGCTCAAAGGAACTGTAACAAAGGTCAATGTGTGATGTCATCAGGTGAACGGTAACAAAGGTCAATGTGTGATGTCATCAGGTGGATATGACTTTGGACTCGTCAGCTGAGCTGTCTGAGAGTTTGTTAAAGTGAAATGAGACATTCAAAGATGCAGCAGTGTCCTTCTTTTACATCACTGAGACTACAGGGAGACACTGAGGACCACTATCTACAGGGAGACACTGAGGACCACTATCTACAGGGAGACACTGAGGACCACTATCTACAGGGAGACACTGAGGACGACTATCTACGGAGAGCCTGAAGGGACAAAATAACAGGAGATTAATCGTGATTAACTCGTTAATGCCGACCGCCCTGGCTGTTACGAACAACAGTTATATAGAAGTTCTTAAAAAATCTGCAGGAATGATGTCACAGAGATTTGAACTCGCCTTGTGTCTGTCGTCTTGGTGAGTTAACTGAACCCTCACTCCTCACATGGTACAGCACGATGTCTTTAAGTGTCTCATTCCCTCAACACTGGGAAGGTAAAGGTGCATTTATATCTGCTAAATATTTCTGATGGTGTTTTGCCCTTCTTATGCCATTATTGGTGATTGGAAAGCAGATATATGACAGGAAATGAGGGGACAGACAGATGGGGAAGTGAAGGGCGAAACTAAAGAGGTCTACAAGCGGGCACGGCCGAGGCAGGGACTCAGGAGGTCATGGTCAGGGTAAACCTCGAGGCCACCATGGGAGGGAATGTGACCTGCAGTTATTTTACAGTACAACAACAGTGCAGCTGAGTTCAAGCTGGACACAAAACATCAACCACTGCTTCATGGGTTTGTAGACATCAACACATGAATCACGTTATGTAAGTGAGCTGCTGGGTTTTATTTGTATCTAGCCCTAATATCCCAAACTAACACATCAACTCACCTGAGACAGACTTATTGTAAAGTTTGGTTTGAGTCCGTTGCATAAAGATAAACATTTGTTTAGGAGCATTAACGGTAAATGGACTCGAGCTACTTTAGTTATTTTCTCGACTCAAAGCGCTTTCACACCGCAGGTCACACTGACACATTCACACACTGATGGTAGAGGCTGCTGTAAAGAGTCCATCAGTGTTAACTCATCCATTCATACACATTCACACTGGAAAATATCAGACATGTCGCTGCAGGAGCTGGGGATCGAACCCTTGACCTACTGATTGACTCTACCAGAGACGATTGACTCTACCAACTGAGCCACAGCCGCCCCGGAAAACTTTACAAAGTGACTGCAGCTCCGTCTGTCACAGAGCGATCGCTGCCTTAAAGCCAGCAGGAACACAACACCGCTCCCATGTTTGACCTCTGGAGTTTCGGCCCAATGACACAGAGCTCTTCTTTTACTCTCCTTTGTGCCTTTATTGGAGAGATAGGACAGTGGATAGAGTCGGAAAATCAGGGAGAGAGAAAGTGGGGAACGACACGCAGGAAAGGAGCCACAGGCTGGACCAAAACCCTGGCCGTCCGCCAGGAGGACAACAGCATCCATACATCAACCACTGAGCCACCAGCGCCCCGTAAACTGTGTCTTTAAATACTGCTCTCATCAATACATCACTAAAGAACATGTTAAGCTGTAGTTATAAGTGCCTTAAGTAGGTACATTCATTATTCTCTAATTATCTGAACATATTTTGCACACAGGGGGTCAAAAGGGGCCCACAGATCATTTCTAACCCCCTGCAGGTAAATCCGCCCATGTTCTGAAGTAATCTGCGGATGTGCACGTGCTTTAAAATAAAGAGGAAGTGCAATAATAAAACCCCCTGTGCACCATTATAGGATGTTTATTAATACTCCACCTCAAATATTCTGCCTAAAATCTACATATCTTTAGGATTAATAACTTCAATCATGTGAATACTTTATTTGTATTATCCTCCTCTGATATCAATCTTTGCACTCTGAATGTAAATCAGTAAAAAACCTCTCTGCCTCATACAACCCATCTGTTACATAATTACATATTTTATTATCATGTTTATCTCAGCATGTTTGCACTCCTCGTCCCTGCACTCTTCTCTTATTTTTGTACTTATAAGTCTTTGTTTAATGTGTTTAATGTGTTTAATGTTGATATTTAATGTAATACTTTAGTACATAGAGAGCTCAGTCCACAGGAGTCAGACTCCTTGTGTGTGTGAGCGAAGCTGATTCTGATCTTTTCTCAATCTTGTGATTTTTTGTTCTGTTTTTGATAGTATTTATGTCTTTAAATCAAATACCTACCCTGTGTCAAAGGAGCCTCTTTGCATAAGAACTTCACAGAGTTTAGCCTCCTTGTGAAACCGGAGTGAATCTTGAATCTTGGATTTTTCATAAATGAGAGTCTGGCGCCACCTTGTGCCGTTTTTGAGCATTGCACCGGTAAGCATGTTTAAGGTTTAATATATATATTTTGGGGTAATTTACATACACTGTATAAATTATATTATTTACAGTAAATAAGAATAAAATAGCGTGTTGTTCTTCCTTGTGTTATGGCCATTATATCATATGATGTCTTTTCTATGTATTTCTAGACAATTTCGACGTGTCGACAAACACTGCGGCTTTAATTTGAGACCAGCGTCCTTTAAAGGAGCACTGTGTAGATCTGGGAGTGACATTTGAAAGTTGGAGAAGTGAAACAATTCGTTGCTATATTTTCTGAACTAAATACACAAACTGTATTCAAAGGACAAAAAGGGTCCCTGAACACTGTTTGGAGATAAAAAGCGACCAGGAGAGGTGTCACTGCTGCGGGCCCCCCACCAGAACTTCCTCTGTAGCATTTTATCTTCAAACAGGTCCAGGGACCAAATGTTCCTCTGAGGACAGTTTGTGTTTAGAGTTATGAACATAAACCACAGACTCTGTACACTTCTCCAACTTTCACATTTATCTACCAAAACTACAGAGTGCACCTTTAAAAACATTTCTCAAATGTTTGTTTCACAGTTATTTTTGTCGTTTTTATTTTTAGCGTCACATCCTTAATATTTACAGTCTATGTTCAGATCATTTGCTCGCATCTTAATCAAGAAATCTGAAAATAACCGGAAGAACTTTTGATTCAGTGAAACAAAAAACGACTGCAAACAGAGAAAAATTATATATAATTAAAGTACAACAAATCTGCACACATTTTCCCGGAAATTAAATAAATTAAACTTTTTTTTTCTGGGAGTGAAGGAACTACGTATCCCGCAATGCATTGCGATTCCAATGACACCCAAAAAACTATAATTTAGCGTGCTTCTTTCAAAACGAACACGGACTTTCTTTCTGCATTTATCATTATTGTATAATTTATATTATTGTTAATCATTCTGTTATTAATATATTCAAGTTTGTGTTGTCTTCAGTTGGAGCAGCCGTCCGGCGGGCAAAGTTGCCATGGAGTAGTAAACATCTCCATGGTAACAGTGGGCTCCACCAATCAGAGACGACGCTGTGGCACTACATAACTGGGACTTGTAGTTCTTTACTAAAGAGCACGATTCTAGACTGTTTATACTTCAGACGGTTGATTTCACACGAACTTGTCTTCTACAGGAACATAAACCATCGTTTCACACTCAGGTAACTCGTGGTTACTCTACCTTTGATTGTTACGACATTATAGCTCACATTAAATCCGTTGTGGAGAAAATGAATGGTACTTCTGGAACTTAGCGATCACGTGACGACAGAAATTTGGTCACGTGACTGAAGCTGCATCATAAACCGCTCAGTGAACTTCCCAGTGTCGAGCGTTTTGAGTCCAGGATGGCTGTACCTGGGAGTCCCGGGCTGCTCTGGGTTTTGTGTGTGTATGCGGTGTTTGAGGCGGTGTCTCCGCTGGACTCCGGCATGCTGTTCCCCCGGGAGTCCTCCTCCAGAGAGGTGAAGGAGCTGAGCGGGCTGTGGGGCTTCAGGGCGGACAAGTCCCCGGACAGGAAGCAGGGCTTTGACGAAGCATGGTACAAACGACCACTGGCAGAGGTGAGCAGGAGACCAGCTGACTGCAGCCCTGACAACAACACAGCACCTCACTTTGTTTTTGTCACTCCGATGTGTTCGGAAAGTTCACTTCTATGGAGCCCCTGAAGTCCAAAAAAGTAAAAACTAAAGCAATCATCTTTATAGTCAGTTATCAAGTTGCACACAATATAATTATCTTGTGCACACAAGTTGGATGATATTTTGAAACGAGAATTAACAACATATCCTCTAACTTGTGCACACAGAAAGTTATATGTTGCACATAAGATATTAACTTTTGCGAAAGAAAAAAAAACAGTTCTGGGGACTTTATGAAGAGGAACTATCCACTCGGGAGTTCCCTGAGAACGACACACCGTGGGGACTTTTTCTGTCTGCATTCGCACCTTCATGGTGCTGAGAGAGTACCTACTCTGAAGCAGGAGCTGAGAAAGGTTCCTCTAAACGGGGTGCTAGGAACTTAAATAGTTCATAGATCCTGTGGTGAGGAATCAGTAAAAAAGGGGGAGGGTTCCAACAGTTCCTAGAACTATGGAAAAGTTCCTGCGGTCCGAAAACGCCTGATATCTTGTGCACACAAGTGAGATGATATTTTGTGCGCACCATATATTTTGTTTTACTTTTTGGGACTTCAGGGGCTCCGTACATTTTTACTGCCAGCACAAAGTTCACATTATGCAATCAACTTTGACCTTTAAAGCAGCCAACGTTATTATACGTCATTTTCCGTCAAAATCCCCTCAGAGTACGTCCACTCAGCACGCCACAGGACGGGTTCACAACCACAAGTCTGCAGAAACATGCAGCTAAGAAGTAACTAACACCTTCAAAAGCTTTCAAGACTTAAATTCTGAAACGGTAAATGTCATAAATAGTAACAATTTATTTAAATCAGAAGCCTGTTCAGTTTGTGTGAATGATGAAGGTACTTAGATATTACACGATGTAGTTAAGATTGTTTACTACCTTTATACATTTTAATATCAGTTTGATCGGCACACACTCGAGTGGTTATCGTTAAACATAAAGAGTTATAAAAACACTTTAGTGTTTCCAAACTGATATTTATCACGTTTGACCCAATCATTAAAGCAATGTTTACTTAGTTATCTTTCATCGCTCTGCCTCAGAGTGGACTTCAGTCGTTTACCATCGGGTCGTTTGAGGGCGGAAAAGTGTTCAGGAACTCTCAGTCAAAAAATACAGAGGAAATTCATTAAAGAGGACGTATTATCTCCTTCTCCACCTCTTCAAACAGTCCCCTGTGGTCTAAATGAAACATCTGTGCTGTGCTTTGGTCAAAATATAACATGAATCAAGCACCAGAGGAGGTTTGTGACCCTGTAGAAACCAGCTCTCTCAAAACGCTCCGTTTTGGTGTGTGTGTCTCTTTAAATGTAATGACCCCCCCTGAGTTTTCACGGTAGAAATCGCTCCTCTGTAGCGAGAGTAAAAATGGCGGACCTGCGAAAAAGTTTTGCTCTAGGCTGGGGGTGGAGTCCATGGGTGGAGATACCAGGAGAGAGGGGAGGGGATTTTTTTTACCAGAATCCCACTGTGACATCACAAGGAGAGCACATTTAAAACGGAGGATTTCTCTCTGTGTTGTAAGACTTATGCAGACCACAAACAAAGGACTGGATGGATTTATTTCACATTTTGTGGGTCGATAGACACTCAGGTTACCCAAATAAATGTTCAACAACACTGTACAAGTGTATTTTTCAGAATATGTCCCCTTTAAAACGAACATTATTGTTACCTCCATCTTAATAACGTGGCAGGCTGTTGAGGTGGTGAACCAGTTCAGATACTCGGGGACAATAAATGACAACACACTCACATTTGAAGCCAACACTGACGCCGTAAGTGCACAGGCACATCAGCGTGTGTACTTTAAGCAGAAACTGAAGAGTTTGAATGTCGACGTGTTGTTATGTGAAGGTTTTCTTCTCTCTGCTGGTTTGGGTCTCTTACTCTGAAAGGTAGGAAGCGGTTGGAACACATCGTGAGACTGAGCAGTAATATAGCCGGCACTAGTTCTGATGAACTCGCCCTCTCATACGGAGCCAGAGCTACAAAAACAAAAAACACAGACTACCCTCTGTGACTGCACTCACCCCGTTTACACGGAGTACAAGCTGCAGCCGTCCAGTCACAGATATCCTCGGTGCAGGACGATCAGGTTTAAAGGTTTGTCCCTGTTAGCATTGGTCTCCTCTACAGCATCATGTGAACCTCCCCTCTTGATATGTTTATTTCAGTTTTTGTCATGTTTTACTCACTGCTGGCTGTACAGCAAATTCTCCCTCTGGGATAATAAAGTTGACCTTGACCTTCATGACTTGTTGTTCTTCTTGAGGGTCATGACCTCCAGGTTTGAATCCAGCTTTTGTTTTAGGAGCAAATTTAAGTCAAAGTAGGATAAAGTCATTTTATTATCATGATCTTATTTCTGCTGAGTAGAAAACATCTTCCCTGCTCCCCCCCCCTCTATAGTCCGGCCCAGTGATTGACATGCCAGTTCCTGCCAGCTACAACGACATCACTCAGGACCCGGCTCTGAGAGACTTCATTGGCTGGGTGTGGTATGAACGAGAGGTGGTGGTGCCGGCTCGCTGGATCTCCGATAAAGGAACAAGAATAGTTCTCCGAGTGGGAAGTGCTCACTATTATTCTGTCACGGTGAGTGTTGCATGTTTCTCGTAGATTTGAGAGATGACGCGCACCCCATTAAAAAAAACCTTCGTCATCGTCTTGACCTTTTTCAGTGGGTGAACGGGGTGAAAGTGACGGAGCACAAAGGTGGCCATCTTCCCTTCGAGGCTGAGATCGGCAGTTTGCTCCGCGCTGACCCTTCGACGCCGTGCAGGATCACCATCGCCGTCAACAACACTCTGACTCTGGACACGCTTCCTCCAGGAACCATCCAGCACATGGACGACCACACCAAGTAACCCTCGCCCTTTTTTACGTTGACAATAAAAGCCTTTAGCTTGCATTATTCCTTTACCCCCAAAACTTTAAATCACTGGGAACAATGGCAGCGTGTTCAAGATCGATCAGTAACAACACATGAATTCATGTTAAAGAAGACATGATGTCAACGTTTGAATTAGACGTCCTTCATTCAGACACCCGCCCTCCAGAAACCAGAGTCCAGGCGAGGTTTTGCACCGACAGGATTACTCGGTTATCCAAGTCACCGCTAGAAAAAAGCTTTGAGTCCTGAATCAAACAAGTGTAATCTGAACATCTGAGAATAAAAGGCGTGATGTAAAAGTGGAACTATGACTCATGTAGGGTTGTTGTACTATTCTATAAGTAAAAAGTCGGTGCACGTCTCCCCAACACTGTCAGCTGTGTTCATGGTTACACCCCTGTTGCTTTAACAGATAACAATCAGCAGTGACTCTTAAAGTGACATTGCATCTTATTTGTGTAACTTCTCCTTTCTCTTCTCAAACCTAAAGTGACACTTTTAACCCCCCTTCCATTGAAGAGACGGACTGTGGCGCGCACACAGCATGTGCAAATTGGGGGTCAGACATGTTTGTTTTGCTGATGCGTCACTTGGCTGAAGCGGCGTCAGAAACCGTGGTAAGGCGTCTACACGCCGCAGCATCCTGCTCTCTTTCAGAGTTCTCCAGGTGGCAAAATCAGGATAAGGGCTTATCTCTGTTTCTGAAATCAGGATATGATGTTAACATGCACAAAAGCAAAAACAGGACACTTAAAAAACCCAGATCAAAACTGAAAAAACTCAAGTCCATGTAAACACACTCGGCATCTCGTCCTGACTTACGCTTGTCCAGCAACCTGTCAGTAAGTGTTCAAATAACGAGGAGTCTGTGATCATCCGACAGGTATCCTGAAGGATTCTTTGTGCAAAACATCTACTTTGATTTCTTCAACTATGCTGGGATCCACCGTCCTGTCCTGCTGTACACCACTCCTAAGGCGTACGTGGACGACATCACCGTGGTGACTGACTTCTCCGATAACACCGGTGAATATAATGACACCAATACCTCACTCACCTTCAGTGCATCACCTGCACCGAAGCTGAAAAACTGCTGAAAAAGTCTTATTGTGCAAAGAAACAGATAAATATGTCTATTGATGTTCCTCCCATGTGTTCCAGGTTTGGTGAAATACAAAGTGTCGGTGCAAGGCGCCGCCTCGGCCTCTCTGAAGGTCACGTTGATGGACAAAGATGGTCACTGTGTGGCCTCCTCCAGCGAGCCATCTGGCGTGCTCACAGTTGTCGATGTCAAGCTGTGGTGGCCGTACTTGATGCATGAGAATCCTGCTTACCTGTATTCTCTGGAGGTGAGAAGACATGTTTACCTTCACGTCAAATTCACATGTTTGAGCTTTTCCACCTTTTTTTTCTTGGAGATTGAAGAACTGAAACTTTATTAGTCATGTGATGCATCATGGTACATTGAGTCTCTGCTTGTGTCTAAACTGTAGTTTGCAAAGTAAAGACTCACTTATCTGTCATTGCATAAATGTTTTCTGCACCGCTGTGATGTGAACACACTGTAGTCATCGACTTCCTGTGATTATAATTTCTGCAGAAAGTGATGCAACACAAAATGTTTCTGACATTTTCCGCTTTGATATCAAGGTTCGAGTTCTAGCCTCCAATAAGGGATCGACATCAGAGGACGTTTATTCTCTTCCAGTCGGCATCCGCACGGTCAGCGTCACCAGCAGCCAGTTCCTCATCAACAACAAGCCCTTCTACTTCCACGGAGTCAATAAGCACGAGGACGCAGACGTGAGTACCACCAGAGGGCAGCATTTATCCTACACAGCCAGAAGGCAATTCAAAGAGCTTCACATCAGAAGCATCAGCACAGAGAGAAAGAACATTTCAGAGTCATTCTAACAATTAAAAATCAAACATTAGTAAAAGACAAGCGTCTAAAACATCTTTTAAAACTGATCTTTAGAATTCATGATCTTATTTCAGGATGATCTCAATAAGCTTGGATACTAAATATAAGTACAGTATATGAACTTGCTCTAAAGGATCAATCAGTGAGATGTGTAGTGAGTGAAATGATAAAGTGAGCTTACTCTATGATCAGACATTAAGGAAACATGCTATGTTGAAGTGCTGGCTTCTCTGACAACAATGCAGCAGCCAGTATGTCCTCCTTCTAACTTTAGATTCTGGTCCTGAATGGTCTGGATTTGTTTGGACCAGAGAAGGTAGGCGGTTTTAAGACTCCCCCACACGGCCGTTTTGGACGCCCCTCGGTTTGCCAGATATGAGAGCAGTTATCAGGTCAAACCAACAGGTGTTGCAGCGATGGAAGCGGGCAAGAGAACTGGTTCAGATAGAAGTGATTGTAACCGACCTAAAAAGCCTCTGCATGTTTCTAATAAGCTCCACGAGCAGAAACGTGCTCAAACTAGGATCAATATTGGAGATGCTTTTGAAAAATGGAGAGAGGTTAGAACGCAGAAAGGTTTACAGACCGATGCAGAGCTGGATAAACACTGAAGCTTCAGTGTCCACCACATGGTGACCTGCGTGAGCATCCACTCTACAGAGGGGGGGGCGGGGGAGACAGCCCTCTGTAATGTTTTGAAATTGGACAGGAATATAAAATATATATAACATAACAAGTAAAGAAAATGTAAGAAGCCTTGCTGCCCTCGTTTAAAAATCGGGCCTCACTTTTAATTTCTAATTCCTTTTTCTTGAGAACTTTTTGAAGTGTAGAACGCCATATTTGTGTATAGTGTAGAGCTGACATTTATAGACTGTATATGCTGGAGCTCTCCACTCAGGAAATTGGTTTGTGGGGGGGAGACCCAGTTGAATAATCTGGCCCTTCCCTCCTGTGTGTTTACTTTGTGTCGTAGATTCGAGGGAAAGGCTTCGACTGGCCGCTGGTCGTCAAAGACTTTAACCTATTGAAGTGGTTGGGGGCCAACTCGTTCCGCACCAGCCACTACCCGTACGCCGAGGAGATCCTGCAGATGTGCGACCGTCACGGCATCGTGGTGATCGACGAGTGCCCGGGGGTGGGCATCAAAGACATGTGAGTGAGGCCGCTCCTTTCATCCTCTGTGACCTTCAGGTGTGTTTGAGGTTCAGAGGTGCAGACCTGCCAACGCTCCCGGTTTGAGCGGGAGTCTCCCTTTTTTTAACCCTTTCTCCAGCTGTACTCCAGATTGCTAATTTCTCCCAGTTATCTCCCCTTTTTCTCTCCCTCAGCTCGGCTCCATTCAGTCGCTCTCTGTCTCTCTAACTGGCTCGCTTTACTCACTCACACTTACTATGTAGCAGGCGGTTTAGAAAACAGCCATTGACTGAGAAGCCAGCTTACATACGCAGCCTGCCCAGGTGCATGACATCCAATTAACTGGCTCCGCCCCTCTCTACCTGAAGGCAGACTGAGCGGGGACAGAGACGAGGCAGCAGGTGGAGTACCGACACAGACGGGTCGTCACACTGTGAAACTCCCATGAGCCTCCTCTGTACTTAGCATGTCGGGCTAATGAGTAAATGTTAGCATGATACAAACTAAACTGGGACTGTGAGCAAGGTGAGCGTCGCACCTGCTAAATATCAAGGTGTTAGCATAGTGAGTGTGTTCGATCAAAGCATAGCTGCATGTCACAGTTCTTGCATTGCTCAGTTGGGTCTATAAAACGTTTTTAAGATACTGACTCCGGCTGAAGCTGCAGGTTGAGTTCAACTTCATGAAGCATCTTTGCACAGGTTGTGTTTGCAGCGCGTCTCTCTGGTGCTCGTTCTGAAGAGATCTCTTCACAGCCAGTGTTACTGTTTTTGAAGATATTAAATATCGGGATTCTTCTGATCAGGAGTTCAAGCGTTTGGTAAAAACTCCGTCTGCTGAGTCGTCCTTGTTCTTCATAGAGATGTTTTAATGGATGACGTCAATAAGCTGTCGTGTCATAACGTGTACCGTGTCTTTCCCCTCTCGCCAACACAGTCGCAGTTTTGGAAACGCCTCCCTGACCCATCACCTGTTCGTCATGGACGAGCTCGTACGGCGGGACAAGAACCATCCCTCTGTGGTCATGTGGTCAGTGGCCAATGAGCCGGCAGCTGAGATGCCTCCTGCTGAATACTACTTTAAGTGAGTGCTGGTCATTTTGTTACTCGCACATGAACTGACGTAAGTGTGCGGAGATATTAACGGTGTGAAACTGTGAACACAGATCTGCAAATGTGTCGAGTATTTTGTAAATGTGACCAAATGACTCTCATTACTTCTGGCGTCCATGTTTGTAGTTTTTTTCCGACCAGAGAACTTGATGTCGTCATTACGACTTTACAACAGGGACGGATGATTTTTCCAAGGAGCATGTGAAGGCAGTATCTTTCCCCATTTCTTGAGTTGTTGTTCCAACCTGAGCAGGCAAACTTTTTCAGATGTGTCCGACAACACCTGAATGCAGCATTAGGCCCCGTGTCCACAAGGTCGTCTTTTAAAGTGTTTTCAACAAGATGAGAGAGTTTGCAGCGCACAGCGTCTTTCTTCAGAGCTGAGTTGAAAATCTTTCATCTTTTCAGAAAGGCGCTGTTGATGTCATCGGCGCTCTTTTCCAAATATAAGATATTCCCCGTAGTCTAGCCGCCTACGGATCGTGTCGTCCCCACATCCTCTTTGCTCCGTGTCTGATCGGGAAATAAACGATTTCAAATATAAAACATGAAGTAAAAAGTAACAGAGCAGTGTCGGTCATAAAGCAGCTGTTGTCATAGAGACAGGACGGACGTGCAGCGCTTTTCTTCTCAACGCACAAACGCTTCATGTAAGCTATCTTATGCAACATATCTTCATATGTCTGACTCTCGCTTGTCACTGATCTGTGCCTTCAGGTTCTGATGTTTAAATCACTTTGATTGTTCTCTCTTTATTTTCTGAATGATTTGATAGAAACCATAAAGAACTGGACTCCTGGAGATCATCTAAATCTAACATTTCTTGAAAAGAGTCAGAAAAAGCTTTGAACCGTCTCCTCTGCGTCTGTAGCAGCGTTGTGGGTTCTTTTCCTGAGCCGTTCCCTTCACTGACATCCGAGGAATGCAGTACGAGCAGTCGTCATGCTGCCCTGAAAACAGCTCAGCTTCCTGAACTGCTTTCAGACTAAAGCAGCGTGATGATGGGTGTGTGCAGGACGACGTGCTCTCATAGTGCAGGCGGGATTCACACTCAAACTGTCACAGACAGAATCATACTCACAAGTGCTGCTGAAGCTTTTAGTCAGAGGTGGGACAAAGTCATCGGTTTGCAAGTCACAAGTAAGTTCAAGTCTTTGGTCTCAAGTCCCGAGTCGAGTCCCAAGTAATGACGGGCAAGTCCCAAGTTGAGTCAAAAGTCCTCACCTTTGAATTTCGAGTCCTAAACAAGTCATTAGCTCTCTTCATCAAATGAAAAGCCATTTTAACAGAGAAATAATCTGTTACAGTTACACAAATCATGATTGCTATTTATTGTGATTTCATTTAGCCTACTTCTTAAATTAACATTACAGTACCAGTGTTACTGACTCTGTTTTATTTATTTTTCCTAAATTCTGTTTCTTCCATTTGTATTTGTCTGAGCTCTGTTGAACGATGTGTTCCACTGAATCAGATCACTGATCTGGATCATTTTAGATCAGGTCAGGAAATTGACAAATTGTAAAATATAAATGTGCTCGCCTTTATTTATTTTTAAGTTAGTAGTGCCCATGCCACCCTTACTCCCCTGTTGTAACAGTCTGTGTGCAGACGTTCCCAGACTACAGCAGGCTGTGAGATAACGTTAGTTTACTGTTTTTAAGGTGCTGATTGTTGATAAATGCAGACACGGTGAGAGTGAACGGAGAAAAGTCGAAATGACCGTTTGATCGTATTGCGTACATTCCCGAACATAAAGACTCGGTCCATACCATGCATATAGACCGTAAATATTAAGGTCCATACAGGTCACGGACCGTGTTGCTCTTAAAGTTAACAGGTGCGCATGATGGCTGGCGCTCTGGCGTGTGTGCGTGCGTGTGTCAGCTCGCGCCTAAAACATGCAGACGGCAGAGGAGCAGCAGCGAGAAGCTGCAGGTAGGCTACACCAAACATGTCTAAAACTCATATTTATAGAAACACTTGGTATGAAAAACGTTGGGTTTTAATAAATCATACCCATGTTGAGACAAATCCCACGATATCCTGAGCATCGTTGAATATATTTTCAGTGTTAAACTCTGTGATTCCGTCAGTGTTTTACGCATCGCGGAAATCATAGGGACCTAAAATAACACATTAAAACCTCAAGTATTTTCGAGCCATTAGGCTCAAGTCCAAGTGAAGTCACGAGTCATTGGTGTTAAAGTCCAAGTCGAGTCCAAAGTCATCAAATCTGTGACTCGAGTCCGACTCGAGTCCAAGTCATGTGACTTGAGTCCACACCTCTGCTTTTAGTGACATCGTTGTGATTGTACTTGATGTGGGTACTTTTGTTCTTTCTTCCAGGACGTTAATAAAACATACCAAAGCTCTGGACCCGACCAGGCCGGTCACTTTCATCACAGACAGTAACTATGCCCGGGACAAAGGGGTGAGTTCTGACATCACACTTCAAACACTCTAAAGCACAGTTTAAACCTGCACAGCACTTTCCTCCATGCAGACTGAAGGAGTAAAGGTTGGACTGTTAGTGTGAGACGTTCAGTATCTGTTTTAATTCTGAAGCTTTGGTTGTTGACCTGATGTCACTCAGATGTTGACAAGCTGCAGAATAGTTCACATTCCTCTGGCGTTAGAAAACATCTTCCAGGGTGTAGTTAATGCCTGAAGGTGCTTTTTACCTCCAGCAGCTCGTCACTCAAAGCTGCTGGTCTTGTAAACACAGGTTTTAAACTGGTTACTGTTTACCTGAGGGAAAGGGACGGGCGGCGTAGGAGCAGAGTGAGGGTTAGAAAAACTCCACCTCAAATGATGGAAAACAGAATAATCTCCAAAGAAGAAGAAAGGAGGCAGTTATTATGACATGGGTAGCATTGCTACAACCAGATAAACGTCCTGGCTTGATTATATCAGAAGAAGTCAATCTACAACACGTCTCACTATCTCTGCCTTTAAATGTAACTTAAACGTTCATAATAAAATACATTTAAGAAGTGTTGTAGACCACACTCACAGAGACCAAGACATACCTGAGACCAGAGTGCTCCGAGACCGAGTCAAGACCAAGACATTAAGGGATCACTTAGACTGTAACACCGGGAAGGTTGCGGTCGGGACCGGGGGATAAAAATCAAACTACAGATGAATTAAAGTTATTAGTTATTTTAGAAAGAATCTCAGTAATGACGTGGAATAAGACGCGACCGAGACCTTCAGAAAGTGAACTTCAACACTACATTAAACGACATCAAAGTAACTTTCTCTTCTTGTCTCTCGTCCCTCAGGCTCCCTTTGTGGATGTAATCTGTGTGAACAGTTATTTCTCCTGGTACCACGACCCGGGACACCTGGAGGTCATCCCCATCCAGCTCAACACCCAGTTCGAGAGCTGGTACGGAAAGTACCAGAAACCCATCATCCAGAGCGAGTACGGAGCCGACGCAGTGCCCGGGCTCCACAATGTGAGGATTCACACACACCAGAAAGCACACGGATATATCGAGGTCAAAAGGACGCCTTTATTTGGACTAATTCATAAAAATAAAAAAAAAGGAACGCGTCAAACCAATTTTTACGCTAATTAATTTTACTCTGACGTCGTACGTCTCTGATCATACCACCGTCCACAGCAGCGTTTTAAACACACCCAACGGCACGATTTGTTTCTTGCGTTCACATGAGTAACATCCTTCCGTACCCGAGTACACTTGTGTATGTACACAGTCCGATACAGCAGGTGGCAGTATGCACATAGTTGCTTTGCAAGTCCCCCAAAAACCAGAAAGAAGTAACCATGGCAACCACTCGAAGGATGAGTCCATCCTGCTAACTGTGGATGTTTCTGTTATTTCTGAGACGCCAACAACGACCCTCTTCCTACTTCCACATCTACCGATCAGCTCAGAGGACGAAATGGGCCGTGCTGCACGGTTAGACGTTTTTCGAAGGGAGAGGAGATGTTTAGAATGACGTCATATAGCGGTCCACCTCCTTGTTTGAGCACGGTTGCGTTCATATCTCCCGCAGACTGTATTTGAGTACGCAAGAATCGTGTGAAACCACCCTGACAATCTGTCTCCCCCTGCAGGACCCACCCATGATGTTTACAGAAGAGTACCAGAAGGCCGTCCTGCAGAGCTACCACCGCGTCTTCGACCAGAAGAGGAAACAGTACGTCATCGGGGAACTCATCTGGAACTTTGCAGACTTCATGACGGCACAAGGTACCGCAGCTTTTATACAATGCTCCTGTTGGCCTCGATGTGACGACAGTTTATGAAGGAGGTTAGGAAGACGCTGCTGACGCTCACTGACGCTGCAGTTAAATATTCTGACAATGCTGCGAATGAATCATGGAGTCTGGGATTTAATTGCCAAGTAATCATGATCACACACCTCGTCCAGGGGTGTGCCATCAAGTTGAGTCACGTAGCGGTCGTTAGGTTCAACAAAAGTCTGTTTCATAAGACAGGTTCATGGGGAAGTCATGCACTCCCTCTAACTGGCAACGTGTCGGGACCAGAACCTTTCAAGTTAGACTGTGCACATTTATAAGTACTTTACATCGTGAACATGCGTCTTCTGTTTGTGTCATTAAAACGTTCAGCTAAAGTTGCCATTATCTGGTGATATAAAGTTTATTATATTTAGACTTTATTGGTGAGGTTAGAAAGGGTAAATCATTTAAATGTATTTGTGTGTGTTTGTGCGCACATCACGCTTCAGGCCACCCCTGCATAAGTCAGAGCCCAAGCTGGGCCACCCGAGTCACAAAAGTCTTGACGCGCCCCTTTTCCAAAGAGACCAGAACAACTTTATTTTATTAAAGGTCACATATTCTCCTCCTCTTCAAGCAGTTAAAATAAGTCTCAGAGCTCCTCAAAACATGTGTGTGAAGTGTCTTGTTCTAACTCCACTCTGATCCTGTATTTGATCATGACTATAAACCCCTCTATTTCAGCCCTGCTCAGAACAGGCTGTTTCTGTGTCTGTAGCTTTAAATGTAAATGAGCTGTGTCTGACCACGCCCCTCTCTGGAAGGGCTTGGGTGGTTCGGGCTTTCTCGCTCCATACGGTGAGAAGGCAGACTCAGAGGGCAGAACAAACACCTAGCTGTGGGAGTGTCACCCACCTGGGGGAGGGGTTACTGCCCTTTGTGATGTCATGAAAGGAAAATCTCCAAACGGCCTGTTTGAGCACACATTTTCTGAAAAGTTCTCGTAATGTCTCGTTCAGAGCAGAAGGAAACTGCATCCGGGGATCACACCAACAACTGCGTATCTTGTGTTTAAAAAAACGTTGCAGAGGTTTAGTGTGTACATCCAATATGGTAACATTTTATGTATTTAAATATGGATCAGCATTGTAGATGTCCTTTTAAAATATGAAACGTTTAAACTTGTGACATGACAGGAGGCTGAACATTTCAGAGGACTTGACGAGCCCCTTTGTGTCTGCAGGGATCACTCGTGTGGTGGGGAACAAGAAGGGTATCTTCAGCCGTCAGAGGCAGCCTAAGTCAGCGGCATTCATCCTGAAGGAGAGATACTGGAGACTGGCCAACGAAACGGGCAAACTACCCGTTTGGACCAAGTACCCCTGCTCACTCTGACCCCCCTACAGTGTGAGCACCTTGGACAGGAGTCAGGACTGACACTCACCTGAAACTCTACGCCTGATGGGAAAGACAGTTTTACTAAAGCACACAACATTTAAAGAAATGCTGTTCTGCAAAATGAACTAAACCAGCTCGATAATCTTTAACTCCAGCCTGTCCTAAGCACGCAACGCCAGCGACAAAATCAGCTTGAGTCTATTATTTACTATTGCAGTGTCCTAACTGCCCGTGAGCACCACACTTCAGTTTGTCCACCTTCAAAATAAAAGCACCACACTTCAGTTTGTCCACCTTCAAAATAAAAGCCCCAGATGTTATACTGTTTGCAAGGGGAAACTGAAATTATCAGAGCAGAGAATGAGATATTGAACGTATGCAGTGTGGTCAGTGAGCGTGCGATAGTACGCCATGCAACAAGACATCCAGCGCTTGCGTTCTGTTAGGACACGGTTAGGCTGAGAGATTTTTAGTAGGTGAAAAGTCGCTTCTGCTGGTTTCTTTATGTTGCAGTTCACATTCGATAGACAATAAATATATTTTTGATATCTGTTCCAGAAGAGACGCCTGAGTGAGTTTAAAAAGTGATTTAGCGTCACAGGACGACCTTTGATATATTTGTGAGGTGTCATGAGAGCTCCACCTCACTCTCTCTTCAACTTCAAATTAAATGTTTTAAAGATTATTTTAGCAGTTTGATATCATGACCGAGATAAACGCTTCTGTGCGTTGGTCTACCGAGCAGTCTGTGTTTGAGCGTCTCTCAACGATCAATGAACGTAACACCTGTAATCAGAATGTGACCGATGCTGAAACTGATCAAAGAATGTTTTTATTTTTATATGTGTGTAAATCTACGGACAAAACTCTCTGTACATGAATCATGATATTAAAGACTGAACAAAGTAACGTGCACACTGTTTCTTTAATAATGTTCCAAACTTTACTTGTTGATTTGTTTCACTCTTCTCGTACACGTAGAAGTCTTTGTGCTGGTTTCACTCAGGAACAGAGACTCTACTTACACATAAAGGTCCAATCAGTGAGATGTGTAGAGAGTGAAATGATAAAGTGAGCTTACTCTATGATCAGACATTAAGGAAACATGCTATGTTGAAGTGCTGGCTTCTCTGACAACAATGCAGCAGCCAGTATGTCCTCCTTCTAACTTTAGATTCTGGTCCTGAATGGTCTGGATTTGTTTGGACCAGAGAAGGTAGGCGGTTTTAAGGCACCCCCACACGGCCGTTTTGGACGCCCCTCGGTTTGCCAGATATGAGAGCAGTTATCAGGTCAAACCAACAGGTGTTGCAGCGATGGAAGCGGGCAAGAGAACTGGTTCAGATAGAAGTGATTGTACCCGACCTAAAAAGCCTCTGCATGTTTCTAATAAGCTCCACGAGCAGAAACGTGCTCAAACTAGGATCAATATTGGAGATGCTTTTGAAAAATGGAGAGAGGTTAGAACGCAGAAAGGTTTACAGACCGATGCAGAGCTGGCTAAACACTGAAGCTTCAGTGTCCACCACATGGTGACCTGCGTGAACATCCACTCTAGAGGGGGGGGGGGGGGGCAGACAGCTCTCTGTAATGTTTTCAATGTGGACTGCAGTACTCATTTTAAACACTAGGGGTCAGTTACATGTTGCTCCTTTAATTTTGTTACTTAACTTGGTTATAAGGTGCTCAGTGTCTCTTCAGAGATCGAGTTTTCCTCAAACAATCGACTGAATATCCGTCGTTTTTATTTCACTGTGGACGAGTTTAGAAAAGAATGAATAAATGAAATATAAAAACATTGCACACAAAAAGTACGGACATTTTTGTTTGGTAGATTATTTCTTTGTTGTAACAATGCTTCTTGGCAATACATCTTATACCGTTGCAAAGCCTGTTTATTTCCCTTTTACATGGTGCCACATTTGTAAGGAACATGCATTTGTGGGATGAGCAGCAGAGCTGAGTATGTGGGATGCACCCATGAAAAACTCAAATCAAATCTTCTCTGCGAATGCCAAACAGCTTCTTCTGCTGTTGACTCTTGTTTGGTGTCGTTTAGAGGATTGGATGATTGAAGTCTGAAGAAACAAGACATATTGGCAATTTAACACCCACATACTCAGCTCTGCTGCTCATCCCACAAATGCATGTTCCTTACAAATGTGGCGCCATGTAAAAGGGAAATAAACAGGCTTTCCAACGGTATAAGCTTTTATTCCAAGAAGCATTGTTACAACAAAGAAATAATCTACCAAACACTAATGTCATTACTTTTTATTCAATGTTAAGTAAAGAAGTTTGTCTACTTGCACAACATTTTAAATGGTTTCAAATGGGACGGAGCCCAGTGGCAGCGACAGTTACTAAGGAGGGCGGGGCTTGACAAAGGGTCACTTTCTGGGGAGGGCGGGGCCTGTACACATCTTTGTATTCATATTGATCCCAGTCTGAATGACATTGTGTTCTACATTTGTCAGCTCAGTTTGAGTATTACATTTTCCTGGAAGAAGTGGACGTGCCAGCTCGTTTCAGAGGGAATGTTTTAATGGTAGATCATTTCCACATGACAATGACACAATTTAAAAACGCTCTCATGTCGACCGTTTCCACAGTTTTCCCTTAAAGTAAGCTGGATTCAGACAGATTCTTATTTTGCACCCTCCTACCATTCATGTAACACTTTTCCATGTAAGAAAATACAGCATTTTTAAAACATATTTGGCAATACAGAAGCAAACCTGGTGAGTTTTCCTCCACAAAGAAATTTAATAAACATTGAATGCTGACACATGGATTCCCGAGCCCTCCAACCCCTCAACTTTTTATAACCTAAAAAAAAAAAAAAAAAAACAGTAACCCAGAATGTTAACAGTCTATACAGATAAAGGGCATAAATAACGACGAGAGAGAGAACATTACAATCATGTAGTTTAGACAGAGTGTGTTCTTAGCTAACAAACGTGTCCTAGCTAACAAACCAAAGAGGAGAATTATAAAGTGGAGTCACAAAGGGGAAGGGGAACGGCCGTTGATCTGACAGGGCAATTTGTGAATGGATCGTTGCGCTGATACTGGAAATCAATTCTTTGGACAATGACCAATTGATCTGATTACATGTTCAGGTCGTTACAGTTTCCATTCTTGGTTTTGCAAGGCTTAATACTGTTGCTCGTCTTTGGCTCGAGGCCTCGTGATCAAACAGAAGGCACTTTTGTTGGCATTGGTGATGCGGCTAACATGGCAGTTAAACCTCCGGGCCTACGTGAAGATTCATGAGAATGCAGGATTGATCTTTTTCACATTTCACATTTTGATCCTTTTTTTTTTAAACAGCCAAACATTTCAAACTTTTGACCCGCTCTCTTGAAAGTAACCGCGCAAACTTAGTGTAACACGTGAGTGGAATCATAAACACTCGTCAGTCTCACAGGACTCGCAGTCGTTGCCACAGTAACTAGCAGGTTATGTCAGTTTGATCCCTCCATGTGATGAAAATATTTTGACCATAAGTGAATCCATCCGTAGGAGTCTCGTCTTGAATGTGAATGCAGAAGGCTTTTACGGAGAAACATAAACATAAGAGCGTTTTTTAAACTCGTTCAGAGTTGAGATGAAGAACAACCTGATGTTAGCCTAACGAGGCAAAACTGTAAGACGGAAATATGACGGATAACCGGTCAGGAAATAATGAAAACATTTAAATCATCAGATGGAGCACCATGAGCCTCGTTTCCACCGAGCGGCCCGGTTCAGTACGGTACATTTAATCGTACAGATCCGACCCTAAAGGCTAGAGCTGGACACACACCACATCCAGCTTACACTCCGCTTTACCAGTAAGCGTATGTCGCCTGAGGAATTGCAAGATCAGAGTTTACCGTACCAAACCATACTGAACCGCTTAGTGGAAAAGGGCGCTATTTGGTCTGTAAAAATGATGAAAATATTTCAGAGAACAGGTCAGGAAATGATGAAAACATTGAAATCATCAGATGGAGCACCATGAGCCACGTTTCCACCGAGCGGTCCGGTTCAGTTCGGTACATTTATTGGCGTTTCCACTGTCCAAAGTTGGGAATGGTACCAAAATAACCGATCCGTACCGTCCTACATTTTGCTACCCTTCAGTTGGGGTGCAAAGCGTACTGATCTATACCCAAAGGGCGGAGCTAGACACACTGCAGTCCTTTGATTGGTCGAATAAATCGTCACTTCCTGTGTGACAGTTGTAATAAACGCGACATGTTTAAATGTCCTGAGCCAAGCATACCGATCTGACCCTTAGCGGTAGAGCTAGACATCTAGCTTACACGTCTGGAATTGCAGGAGGTCAGGGTTTACCGTACTGAACCAAACCGGACCACTTGGTGGAAAATGGCGCTTTAAAGTCTGTAAAAATGGTGCTGCTGGCCTGTTTAACCAGTTTACAACTTTACATGTCAACCAAACATAACTGCCAACCATTTTCCAAAGCAAAACTGTATTTGAATGTGCTGCTGTTTGTCACGGCTGACTTTACCCCAGATACGTCCTCAAGTGATGTCACTTGAGTCACTGATAAGAAGTCAGAGACTACAAGTTTTTTTTAAATTAAAAAATCTGTGTGTGGAGCCGCGAACAGACCATACACATATCTCTGCCTGAACTGTCAGGTTGAGCTGCATTGTGGGTCATGTAGTTGACAGGTATTGCCACAGTTATTTATAGATTGCAATGCAGTAGGGTCCTCTCTTTCAGGTTTAGTTATTCATCAGTATCAAGGCTGTCAAACCATAAATATAATCGCTAAAGTTTAAGAGTTAATCACGATTAATCGCATGTTTGAAATTCCGTTATTCACATTTAAAAATATAAATAACAGGGCTTTTATTTTGAATTTCTGTACTGTCTTAAGCTGAGAGTACTTTACTTCCTGTGTGCTTTTATTTTGTAATACAGTAAGGCCCTTCCTGTAGAGTGAAGGTTAGGACATGAAGTTAAGCACAGAAACAGGAAGTGGTTAGGGATCCCAAAGTGAGGTCAAACAGCTCAAAGGAACGGTAACAAAGGTCAATGTGTGATGTCATCAGGTGAACGGTAACAAAGGTCAATGTGTGATGTCATCAGGTGAACGGTAACAAAGGTCAATGTGTGATGTCATCAGGTGGATATGACTTTGGACTCGTCAGCTGAGCTGTCTGAGAGTTTGTTAAAGTGAAATGAGACATTCAAAGATGCAGCAGTGTCCTTCTTTTACATCACTGAGACTACAGGGAGACACTGAGGACCACTATCTACAGGGAGACACTGAGGACGACTATCTACGGTGAGCCTGAAGGGACAAAATAACATGAGATTAATCGTGATTAACTCGTTAACGCCCTGATCAGAATATAATTGGATTAGCATTAGGCTGCAGATTGGTGCGGCATGTATCAGTTTTACTGTCGTCACTCAAACATAAACAGAAAAGAATTGCACGTGGAGATCAGCGAGTTGGCTCCTCCCACTGCTGGATTAAGTGCTAACGTTCGAGAGTGGAAAGGTGCAGATTTCGCTGTGCTTTGGAAAATGGATCACATCAAAAACATAACAGAAACCTCTGTGACAACATCCTGCGGGGGAATAAACAGTGTAACCTTAAATTCCTGTTTTCATTCATAACAGATGACTTCACGTGGAGTAACAGGAAGTACTCGAGTGAAATGTCTTTCCTGAAAGTTGCCAACATTAACACTTTAACAAAATGAAGACAAAAAGTCAGGGAGAAGATGACTGCTGTAAAATAAGAAGGGGCATGGAGACTAGCCGTGATGGAGACTATTAACAAGCTGGTTCGACACCACAGATTAATCACATTATTACAGTTATTACTACGACTGCTCTACAACTTGGAGGTGTACGATTGTCCGATGTCCGACACACGTTTAAAGCCGGGAGAAAGCAGTGTACCGTGCATCCAGCGAGATGCCTTAAACCGTGGATTCTGTTGGAGGATGGAGGAGAAAAAAAACCCACAGATCTACTCTGTCGCTCGGTGCTGAGCTAAAGTGGAACAGACACCGTGACCGATCTGTTTACAAACCATGCTATGCTAGATCAACTGCTCAATGAAAAGCTTCAGTGTCCGCAGCTCATCATCGTAAGAGAGCCACCAGCGCCACGATCACCTCACTCCACCTCCACATGGCAGACCGTTTAAGTTTCCTCAAAGTGAGACATTCTCAAAGTTTCGTTCACAAACCCCGCAAATGAACAGCAACTCAGCTTTGCAAGATCACCGCTGCTGTTCAATTGACATCAAATGTATACAGGCTGGACAGTGAACAGAAGACATGATGAGCAGACGAAACAGCCAGAGAAGAGACGCTTCTGCCGCCAGGCCGCTTTACCCTCGAGCAGACGATCACAGTGTAGCAGCCTTTGCTACCTCGAGAGACTCTCATTAGGGAGGGAGAAAACACTTCACTGGTTTCTTAATTTACAAAAACTGTGATCATAAAATAAAGCCTCAGACCTGTGACCATAAAACAACGAGCAAAAACCGGTGTTGACATGACGTTAACCCCTCCGCCCCGCCCCTACCGTTAAAAGAAAGAAAGAAAGGTAATTCACTTTAACACTCCTTTAGGCACATAAGTCTGTATGGATCCCACTCGAGCGGTGGTCAGGAATGCTTTACACAAATACATAACAAAAAAAATAGAGAGTGAGGGTGCCTTTATGCAAACTCTGTGGGAAGAACGTATCGTTCTGACTCGCGTCGGTGGCTTCAGATTAATCGGGAACCACTCACAACAAAGAAATCCACACAGCTCTGAACCGCACGCCTGACCCGGACGAGCAGGACGAGCCCGTCCGTCCGCAGCCTCGTCCACAAACCACTGACCTCGATCACTTTTCACGTTTTTCCGGATTCAACTCGTGTTTTCTCCTCTTCTATCGGGTGTTTAGTTTTTTGTTGGTTTGTCCTTTGTGTCAACACTAAGTCACAATCTAGCCTGGAGTATTGCTCAGCAGCTATTTACAGAATTGCAAAACAAACAGTCGGACCGATCTACGCACAACATGTCATATCGTCCCGTGTTTACTTTTTAGTGGTCCTCTTCAAAACAAAACATCCTACAAAGTGTAAACATGAAAGAAACTATCCTGTAGAAATGTTCATCCTTGTTGCTCCCTCGCCCGCCCGCCCAGCCCCCCCTCGTCAACCAAACTTTATCTGCAAAGCGTATGATGTCCTAATGAGTGTTTTTTCCCCCTTATTGGGCGCCAAGTTTTTAGTGCAGATCCGCTGTGCAGTAATAGGACCTCTCTAACATTTCAAGTAAACCTCTTCAAAGTCTTGTTTCTCGTCCGTTCTGCGATCCTTTTTGTTCAGAACAGAGCCGTCCTCCCTCGCTCTGTGTTGTAGATTCTGCCTCCGCTGCTCGTTTGGATGGGTTTCCCAACACACACACACACGCTCTCTCACACACACACACACGCGCGCGCACACACGCACAGGAACGAGCACACGCACAGCCAGCCCCTTCCTTGAGTGAGTACAATGTTAAACAAGGAAAAAGAAATTAAAAGAAAATCTTTCACTTACAAATCCTTCCGTGTTTCGCAACATTGAGATGTCAGGCCCAACATTTAAGTTACATTTCTTCATTTTTTTTGAACACACAGCAGAATAAACATTGTTTTGGAAGCAAGGTCTCCTGGTGGCAAGTCAAATGTTCAGAGGTCACATTTCTTTTTTGTTGTCGTTTGTTTATTGTATTTTTCTTGCCGCTCTCCACAGCTTAGTCCTGCTTGGCCATCAGCTGCTGCTTCCAGGCCTCGTTCAAGTAAACCAGTCGCTTGTAGTTGAGAATAAAGAGAATGAAGTTCAGCACATACGTGGTGATGCAGATGATGCACAAGTCCTTGAGGACAAAGTAGAGGATGTATCCCAGGTAGAGCGAACCCACCACCGACAAGATGGAAGTCGTCATGAGAATGAGGGCGGCCATTGCACTGACAGTCATTCCTACGGCGAGAAACACAAACTAAAGCTTAGAGCAAAAATAAGACAAACAACCTGAAAACACTCTAAAGACCTGATGAGTCTACACACACTTCTGCATTCTGCTTCTCGTGATGTCAGGCAGCATCAACTCGGAATAGATTAGTCATATTATTTTGCTGTCACATGAGCTGCAGTCATACTTCTAAGGCTGATTCTGCATACTGTGCTAATATCTCCCAATTTCCACAAACTCTGCGTCAGCGCCACGGTTTAGCTCCGTCCGACAGTGCGTGCCCTGCCCCAGTGGGTCAGTTTCTGGAACGTGAACACTACAAGATCTCACGGAAATAAAGAGAAAAACGTGTGAACATGTTGCTTTGTCTTTGTTGATAAAGTGATGAAAACATCCGATCGTGAGTCTGTATGTTGTGTTTTATTTTGAAATTGACCGGACGCTCTGTGAGTTTGCTTGCTTGACTTCCTGTCTGGGTCGTTTTAATCTGTTCACCTTGAAGCGTGCTTTCAGCGTGCTCTGTCAAAAACAGACTCGCAGCGTATTTAAAACAGAGCAGAGCAAAGTGGCGCAGCTGGCACGCTCCGGAGTCGGACCGCAGCGATCACTATGGAAACAAAAGCATTGACTCAAGTGGCAGCGAACGGCGTTGTAGTGTGCAGTGCTGACAGAGTATGTGGAAATTGGGAGTTCAGGTATGAAGCAGTTACCTAATAAGCTTAATAAGACTGACCATTTGTCCACTGATTTTTTAAAGCCAACGCAGACACCAACCATCACAGGAACATTTGTAATATTTACTAATAAAGCTGCAGATTTCCTAAATCTGTTGCTTTCTATGTGGTCGTTAAAAACGCTGTCAAGCGTTGAACCTATCTGTCCGGCTCTGCAACATGTTCTGCAGACAATGCTGGGAATGTTTCAAACTGTGGAGCTGGAGGTCATTCTGCTGTCTGACTTTTTATCAGCCCATGCAATCAGAGCCCATTAACTCTCGCCTGACAGTTAGGTGTTCCCTCTCTCTGCAACATAAATCTCATATGAAGCCTAAGAGTCTTTTTCTTAAAGTTACGCTGCTCAAAAAGACAAAATACCCACCAGTCTCAGCTCCTTCTGCTCATGTTTGAGTCAAAAAACCTGTTTTCACATGTGCACTCCTGAACATTTCAGGCAGGCTGCTGCTGAAAATCTTCCTGAGTTGCTAGAAGCTTTCACACCTGCACAGACCTCCTGAAAAACTCCTGATATTTGCAAGTTGAGCTGCATGTTAGAACACACACAGCCAAATTACTCGCGCAGAGTTTCTCCTCCAGCCTCCTCGTATTTATTCTGCAGAAAGTCAGAGTGAGCTGATGTGAGAACGCAGCAGGATATAATCAGGAGAATTCAGCTCGAGCGAGTGGGAGGGGGTGGTGACGTTTATTCCCTGTGATCGCTGCACGACCATAGACTGTCTGCACGCCACCTCTACGATCTCCGTGCTCTAATGAACCTGCTGCATTCTGTTTCCTGTTCTCCAGTATGTTCTTCTCCACTCTTTAGTTCAGATTGTGATTCTGTTCAACTACACGTAGCATTGATAGAAAGACACATATTCTCATTATAGTATCGTGTAGCGGACTCTGCTGCTTCGTCCGCTACTTCTGCGTCGTTCTTTCTACGTCACGTCTTACCTCAGGAGCCCCCCCGCCCCCCCTCCTGTCTCACAGGTATAGTCTCCCGCTGTGAGGGGCATGTGTGAACAACCATGTCAGGAGAATCTCAGGGGCAGTCCTCCTGAAGTCATCTAGATATTTTCAGGAGTGCAGATGTGAAAACGGCTCTAGTGAGCGCTGTCAGCACGGTGTTAGTGGACACAGGCTCTACTGATGCAGCAGTTACACTTTCTGAATTGGCTACTTTGACTTTATGACAGTCGTCCCTAACTGTATGCTGGCACTATTTAGAGATGAAAGCCGTCACAAAGCTGATACTGGATTTTTGCCCGCTCACAAATATTAGACTGCCAAATGCCGCAAGCACAATAAAAGTCCTGAAACTGAGCGGCTTTGCTTTTAATATGGAAATCTTGAGCCGCTGTAGCCGTTTGGCCTAACTGGGCTGCTATTGTGTTAGTCAAATGAGTGGTTACTGCTTGCCTAAAAGGACCTCTTGTTCTGTGCCAGTGCCAGGTGGCCAAGCAAGCCTTCAGGCCACTGTGCAGGAAAACATGTCAAACCATCATGACTGAGTCAGCAGCACCATCGACGTACTGCAGGGAGGAGAATGTGGACGAGTAACCAGAGGGGGAAAAGAGCTTCAAGTTAAAACAAGTCACACTGAGGGAAACACTCTGTCCTCCTCTATATCCCTGCCGTGAGAACACACAGCACTTTTTGATCCTTTCTGTTGTAACACTAACATGTTGATCTCTTCAGGCTCAGCAGGAAAATCACTAGAATTAGATCCAATAAACTCAAATATTGATTTGACTTCTGTAGGGCGAGCTTTAAAAACAGCCCCCTCCCGCAAATACAACAAGGTGATTCTGTTCATGGCCTCTAGTATGATATCTGTGTCATGTGACTCAGCTGAAGTTATGTCACAGTGCTGAGTCAGCACTAGTCTAGGGAGGTTTGTCAGCTGAACTAAGAAATAATAACCCTGGACGGCTTACCCAGAAGAAGCTGAAAGGCATAAAAGACGATCCCGTAGACGCTGTTGGGTTGATTCAGTGCGCTGTCATTTCCAAAAATTGAGCCCAGGAGTCCAAATCCTCGACCCCACCTGAAAGCACAGAAACATCAGCATGAAGGAGGCAGCCACTTGAGTTCATTAGTACAGAAGTTACTCGGTCAGGATCACAGCAGGGGACTACAAAAAATAATGAATGAGGCCTTCTGACTTCTTTAAAGCGTTTAACCAGCTCTTCTCCTGAGTATGTTTATCAGACACTGAAGTTCAAGCTAGATGAAGTTAGCGTACAACTCACCACGGCTTGCGCTGCAAATCATATAAAGCAGCACATAATCCGTCTTCTCAGCCAGGATTTGATCAATTTAGTTTTTCTCGTTTTTTGTATTTCGTTGCGAAACAAAACAGCCAGCAGGACAGCCAGCTGACGACGCCCATCGGCCTCCATATTTGTTTTTCTTCTAAATTTACACATGATCACGCAAGTAACTGTGAGATCTCGTGTCTGTGTATGAAAGAGCTGCACATGCGTCCTGTCTCTATGACAACAGTCTGTTTACAACGGCCGCTGTATGACCGACACTGTTCCACTGAATTGCATTTTCCCTTGGAAAAAGGACGCTGCGCCTTTTCGCTGGGCGGCCGCCTGCTGCTGCAAACGCTCTCTCCTCATTGAAAGAAGAAGCTGGCATTCAGAAAAAAACACCAGGTGGACACAGGGCCTAAAAAATGTCCTTCCTGATACCTTGAGCCGGGGCCAACATCTTAAAGGCCCTGACACACCAAGCAGACGGCAAAGAACTAGTGGCGATGAAGGCGCCGATTCAACATGTCGAATCGGCCGAAAAAAGGCCAACGGGGGCCAATGGGAAGCGAAGGAGCTGGAAACAACACAAAAACTAGGGCGATGATCAATCACTGTCGGTCCAACTAGGACCGATGATCTCCTTGGTGTGTCAGGGCCTTGAACTGTCTTGTTTTGACAGACCAGCAGTCCAAAATCATAGATAACATTTATTTTCTGCCGATCCACCGTTCAATGAATTGACTCAATTAATCTGTACTTCATAGGAGAGACCAAATGTTGCAAACAAAACTAATCTACACTGAACTCAATGGATTATCACACTGACAACACTTGAGTCAATCAGTTTGTTACAGAGGAGAGGGCGGCCCCCCTTTAGTGTGGGTTGAGGAACTCTTTAAAGGCAGAGTCAGCAACTTTTTCCTAAAGAAGAAAATACAGACTTATCCTAAAGTAAAGCTGCTCCATCGTCCCTTCTGGGCCTCCGTACATGTGTGCTGGTGACTGTGTCTGCAGAGACCCTGTCCTCTGACTGGATTTTACTGTTCTGGTTTGTTCTGGTTGACTCGGGACGTTTCTGGGCGGAGCTGCTGTGTTTCCTCCAGCCAATGAGAGCGCAGCAGGTGAGTTTAGGAGTGGATACAATTCAGCGATTGGACTGGCGAATATGACAGATGTGGACGTAGCGGCAAAGAAGAGAAAATATAATCACAGTGAGGAGACCAAGCGGATAAAGCGAGGGTGAACCTTGTGTTGGCTTTTACCCGTGGACGTGGAGTTGGTCTGCTTCCTGTTGGACAGGCAGGTGACAAACACCGGCGGTTAGCTTGTGCTAGCGTGCGTAAGCTTGCAGTGTAGGTACAAGCAGTAAACGTACACACTACGTCCTGCAGTGAGTGTGAGCTTCTGGGGGCCATGAGCCCAGGAGGAGGGGCTCAGTTTGAATGTTTACAAACTGCAACCAACATTTCTACTGACTCCACCTTTAAGTGCTGTGTGAAGAGCAGGAGAGGGGGGGCACGTCCGCTGGTCAAATATTGTCTCGTCCCCAGCTGTTATGACCCTTCTGTTTCTCACCACTATCTGCAAACTGAGCAACACTCTGAGCAGCGTTGAGCTCCTACTGAGTGTAACTACCAGAACATTACAGATCACCTTCTCAGCTTTGTGCCTCTGCTGAAACGACAAGCAGTAACTTATTTCTGAACAGACTTTGGACAAACTTTACAGTGGCTTGCACCAATACACCAAGACAACTTCCTTGTATGTGTAAATGTACTTGGCAATAAAACCCCAATTCTGATTCTCAAGGTGGGTCTTGAGATGAGGAGCCTTTTTTTGGGAAGACGCTCCTCCTTTTCCTGCAGCCATGATGACATCTAACCTTTAGTAGAATTACCTCTAAGAGTTCATGGAAGAACATAAAGCTCTGTTCTTGAATCACCAACTTTAAAGTCACCATCGTTCTATAAAGCATGGATTGAAATAAGTTCATTAATTTATCGACAGCTCCAACATAACGTCTACCAGCCAATCTTGCTCAGGTAAAACCGAAGTTTCTGTCCTGCTACAGAAGCTGTTTTCACACAAGCACTCCTGATTTAGCTTTTGGCTAATTCCGGCATTGATGCTATTTGTTGATATGTTGATTAATGTGCACTGTCCTAAATAAATAAATAAATAAATGAAAATATCTAGAGGCTTTCAGGAGGACTGCCTCTAAAATCCTCCTGATCTGGTTGTTCACACATACACCTCACAGCAGGAGACGATCCCTGTCTTATGGGAAGGGGGGCGGGGGGGGTCTCCTGAGGTTAGATGTGACGTAAAAAAAACGATGCATGAGTGGCGTACGAAGCAACAGAGTCCTCTATACGACGCTATAATGAGAATATCTGTCTTTCTATCAATGCTACGTGTAGTTGAACAGAATCTCAATCTGAACTAAAGAGTGGAGAAGAACATACTGGAGAACAGGAAACAGAATGCAGCAGGTTCATTAGAGCACGGAGATCGTAGAGGTGGCGTGCAGACAGTCTATGGTCGTGCAGCGATCACAGGGAATAAACGTCACCACCCCCTCCCACTCGCTCGAGGTGAATTCTCCTGATTATATCCTGCTGCGTTCTCACATCAGCTCACTCTGACTTTCTGCAGAATAAATACGAGGAGGCTGCAGGAGAAACTCCGGGTGAAGAGAGAAACATTCAGCTGTTTGTGTTCACACAGGCAGCTCAGCACGGAAACTTCTGTCTTACACATCGTCCTACCGTCTGTCTGCTCTACAGACCTACACACCTTTAAAAAACGAACAAATCATAACTTTCATTAATCTTTGGTTTACATGTAAAATCAATTCAGTATTTATTTCTAACGTTTTTATGGATAATTTTACGGCTCATTGGAGGCGACATTGCAGCAGAATGGCAATAAGAGGCTTGTTCAATAAGTCTTTCACTTCTAGTCCGTCACCACAACCACATGACCAATCGGCCCCGGAGGAACCGTTATGAGAACCAAAGGGACCACAGTCCAGCTAGAAAAAGCCGAGACATAAAATATCTGGGAGAACTGATTCGAAGAACTGGGCATGATACAAGTATGTTGTGTCTTATGTGCAATGTGTGTTCAGATATCTCAGTTCATTAAACTTTCTCTTGGTTTATCATGAATATGTGGATCTCAACACTGCAGACGTACGTTTCATGTTTCCACAGCAGCAGCTTTCTGACCTCGGTTTTTAGGGCTTTATCTTTAGACATGCACAAAACAGTAAGTGACAAAAACCATCAATCTGCATCATCAAATAAAGTGCTTTACACTATTCTGGATTAGAGAGTAAGAAACCAATGTCAGACTAAGAAAGTACTTTCTGCAAAGGAAAGGAATTAATCCATCAGAAAATGCAAGAAAATTCCTGCAAACAAAAGTATGTTGGCAATGTACCAAAAACTATTGTAAACATACAACAATGTAAACATTATGTTTGTGCATCCCGACAGTGTGCAGGAGTTTGCAATCCTTTATAATTGAACACTAGAAATCACCAAATATTTTGGTGCATAGATCTTCTATCTTCTTGTTGCCGTGGTTTCAAAACAAAACTTCTAGCATCATGCCGACCCTACTGACAATATTCAGCATGTAAAGCTTAAAGTCACACGTGGTGGTTTATAGCTTTTAGAGATGACAGAGGTGTGACTGTGTGCTCAGAAAGAGAATTCACTCTCTCATCTCAGAAACATTTCCTAATCGTGTGTTCACACAGGTTGCATTCCAGATAAGCAGTGGATGTTTGTTCTGGACCTACAAAGACTCTTGTTCAGTGAGATGTAACAGGCGGGGTTAACCTCGAAATTCTTACACTACCAAAGTAAAGCTGGTTACGGCACTTTTTCGGTTTCATACAGAACTAAAGGAAGTCGGTCTGCACAATAAGTCACAATTTAATTGTTAATAAACACATTCCAAATGTCTGAATTGATCGCAATAAATACGAAAAAATGATTAAACGCAAACAAGCACTGCTTCCTCTAGTGATCCCCCCTCTGTACCGTCTCAGAGGTAGTAACAGAGGCGCTACAGAGGAGAGCCAGCAGGGGGGCACAGCTCTGTGTGTGCGTGCATATCGGACTGTGTGTGTATGTGGAGCTCCCGCTGTGCCGTGCTTCCACAACGCCGAAACACAATGTGAATTCAAAGAGGGGGACACGTATATTACGCTGTCGTGGAATCAGTCTGAATGTACAAAGACATGATGACGGCTTCAGAGCAGTCTGAGGGGCCTGCGCACTGGGCTTGGTTGTTCCTTACCGCCCTGAAGCACAATTGCCCCCCTCCCCATTCCCCCGCTGGCCTGCACTCTCACTGCTCCAGGACTAACTAGGCCTCTTGTACATAACGTCGTAATACAACACATGCATGGCTTTAAGTGATCATGAAGCATGCTAAGTTTACAAGACAGGCGGACTCAAATAAATTAAAAAAAGACGGCCGAGTCCATGTTTGCACATCAGAGAACAACACAGGGAACATGACAGCTACTTTACTGACTTTGTGTCTTATTGTGAGTCATGTCAGTCAGATACAGACAATAAAACTTCAGGGTTTCTGGATAATGAAGGCTGCCCACGTTGTTTACCCGTGCTTGTGCATGAACTTACGGGCCGAAGCACACCTCTTTCATCCGTGCCAGGGCCAAGGAAGTGTAATGTGCTTAATCACAGCAGGGAGCACTCACACAAATCAAACAAACAGGACTTTGGGGGGGCCAAACGTGCTTTAGTACGGTACAGATTGCCTAGTGTGAGTGTACCCTGAAAAGAGCGGGTGTGTGTGCACACAAACTTCATTCCACCCCTGCATAAGTCAGCGCCCCAGGTTGGCCACCCCAGTCAAAAAAAAAAAGGCTGGACACGCCCCTGGTCCTGAGGCTAGACCAGTTGAGAACCACTGCTCTAGGGTACGGCCAATGGGGATCATAACAAATAAGCAAATACTGGCACCTTCACTCTCTGCAAGGCGAGGGTGCTGACTCTTTAAGGTGGCCTACAATAGTACAGTCCTCCACACTGACCTCTGGAGCAGCTGTGTCCACTGTCCCTGTAGGTAGCCCGGGTTTTAGCCCCTTGGACTGGACGATAGCTGCCCGGTGACATGACAGCAAGTTAACAAGTAACGACACCCCAACAATTCCTCACCAATAAGCCAGTTTACTTACAAAAAAACACTTAGTTTTGAATGAATGGCTTCAACTAGCGCCTACAGTAACGTTATGCTAACAAGCTATTAGCTGTACCAGATGTGCAGCACCTAAACACACAGAGACCCTGCTGCAGGATCAGTTAGAAGAGACACATATCTTCTTATCGGCTCATGTTTTCTCTCTGTTGATAGCTAACAGGCTAAGAATAAGGCTAACGGTTGGCGACGCTAGCATCCCGGAGCTAAACGGCTAATGTTTTGCTAACAAGCTAAAAGTTCAGTTGTTTCAGACAGGTGAGTTAACCAACACCTAGCTCACAGCAGGGCAGGATTTACAGTCAGCAGGTAGCTTTAGCGGCAGGGGACAGCCAGTCAATGTGAGCTGCTGGTTAGAAACCTCCCTTCCCAAACTGCCACAATGGCAGGCAGCTCCATTGAGCGCTCCTCGCTGAATTCAAATTACCTTGAGCTGAACACTTTTGAACAGCTGATGGAGCTGCTGACGTCGCACACGGCCTTGTAACTCGGATCCCGGGCCTTTTCCCTCTCCACGTGGAAGGCATACAGAGACAGCAGTATGCCCAGCACACAGACGACGAGCCGGGCTACTCTCTCCCACCGAGGGGTGGACACTCTCAGGACGGGCGCCGCCATCACTCTCTGGCCTAGCTGGAGACACGCATTCAAACGCAGCGAGCTCGCCTGTGAGACACACGACTGCGACGTGGAATAGCGTCATGACGTCACAGAGCTTCAGGAAGGGCGGAAGGGCGGAACGCGGTGTGGGTGTACCTCCGTGTACCCAGTGACAGGAACAGAAATGATTTGTTTCTTTATTTTTTTTATGGAATGAATTCCCTTGTTTCGATCAACACTGTCTTCTCTTTATGTGTGAATGTGTTTTATAATTCCACCATTGGTCTCTTCATTATTCCATTATAAATATCTGCAATATTTTCCCTTTATTGTTTTGAACTTTACATAAATGACTCATTGGATATACACAGCCTCAATGCATGTGTCCCACATATATTAGATGGCCGGCCCCCTGAATGGCCAGGTGAATCATTTCATCATCAATACATGCGTGTTGGATCGATGAAACATTTGCCTTCTCAGCCTGCATTCGATCAGAATTTGGAGCGGACTGAAAAGTTATTTGTGGGGGTCAGCCTCCTTTCTTTTCTGACTTCCTGACCAGGGGTGCTGCTTGTCAACAGGTAAGGCAGGCAACTGCTTGGGGCCCCAGTAGTGGCCCCCTCAAGGGTTGACGAACTTTAAACCTGCAGCAGTAGCTCAAAACGTGCACATTTTGCAATGACAGTATAGGAAACCTCCCTAATGGGGCCCCATCTGACAGAAATTACTCACATTATTACTCTCATTACCCTGCTTAGCATCTCATGCATTATTACTGTGAAAATCAAAGTTTGTCAATGAAAATCACTGAAGGAAAATGAAGGGGAATTATTAAAGAAAGAGTAAGAGCGTCAGGACACTGGCAGATGGTGGTCGGAGGGGCTCCCAATTCATTTTTGCCTTGGGCCCCAACAAACTCTGGAATCGCCACTGATCCTGACTGTTGTGCAGGTCCTCACATGACTGCACACAGTCCGACATTACTAGTCTAACATTTAAGTTCAAATGTTGGGACAGTACAACACAGGCTTTTAATTACTTTCAAACAACATGTGTTCACAGCAAAGATGGGAAAGACTACAACATTGAACATTAACACCAGAAATCAAACTGTAAAAAATGAGCAGGCCTAGGAGGGGCGGCTGTGGCCCAGTTGGTGGAGTCGGACGTCTCTCAACAGGAAGGTCGAGGGTTCAATCCCCAGCTCCTACAACTACCTTGCCTACCAGACCAATTTCCAGCCTTGGTCCGCACCGGGACTCGACACACGTTATCAAGAGTAACCAACGATGTGCAGCGAAATTCAACCATACCTCCCTTGATATTGTGTCATTACTGTTATTGATTTAATATGAACCCAGTTTCGTCATTTTGACTCTCAACACATTTAGCAAACACGAACATAAAATGATTCTGATGGACATGTGAGCATGCAAAGAGGATAATCACACAAAATATAATCAGCCATAGATAGAATTGACTCAAAATAACATGCTCTATATGAAAAACACAACATCTGCATATCTCCATCAATCAGAACGACCCCGTGGCGTCACGTGACTCCGTGAATATAAACACGGGGTGACGTCATCTGTTTACTTCGCTCCTCGACTCCTCTGGTAGAAAGTGGCTGCAGCGTTCCGCGTCCAAACAATGGCGACAGATATGGAAAGATTCGTGTCCTTTGAGGAAGCTCATTACGATCAGTACGACTACTACAACCTGCGTGAATACTCGTGTCACGCCTGCGGGAAAGGGAGAAGCAAGAGAGAGATCGAGCTCAACACAAACCGCCACTGCCCCTCCGGACACGAGAGGAAGATAGCAGAAAAACTTCACAACAGCGAAATGAAACGCAGGAGAACCAAGAGCTTGACGTCTTGATGGCTTTGCCCTCGATGTGTACAGGTAAAGGTTTGAAGGTCTGAGTGGGGGGTTTTATCAGCCCCTCTCTTTATGTGTCCAACAATCCGCCTCTGGGGTGGACAAATAAACCTGCTTGGATGTTTGCATAACTCGGTTCCTGCTGTAAGCCCACAGAGGTGTGTGTGTGTGTGTGTGTGTGTGTGTGTGTGTGTGTGTGTGTGAGGTGAACAGAACAAAGCTGCTGTGGTTAGGATCTCTGTAATGTATGCATGACATCTTTAGTGTGTATTACTAAACCTGGGAGATCACAGAGGGTTATTTTAAGACAGACAGACAGACAGACAGACAGACAGACAGACAGACAGACAGACAGACAGACAGACAGACAGACAGACAGACAGACAGACAGACTTTATTGATCCTTTGCAGGTAAGTACACAGTCACAGCAGCTGCAATCAGCCAAGACACAGCATTAAAGGTCACATATTCTCCTCCTCTTAGTTCTTCAAAACATGTGTGTGAAGTTTCTTGTTGTAAATCCACTCTGATCCTGTATTTGATCATGCCTATAAACTCATCTATTTACCTCTGGGGGAGGTAGCGGAGAGAACTCCCATGATTCCCCGCAAGCCTCGACATCACCTTGTTGTTATTGTTTTGATTGAGAGCCCCCTGGTGGTGGAATTTACATACTGCGCGTTTAAGGTTTGAACTGATTCATGAACTTTTTCTTCTTTCTCCACAGATCTGGATGAAGGTTTGTTTTACTGATGTTGACTGCGGCCACGTGTCCCCCCGCCTTCCCTGACCCAGTGAATCAAGCGCTGTGACCCCAACGGGATCACATCGATTCATCCGTCACGAGACGGCTCTTCATTCCTCCACTCTGTAACCAGATCTGTGACTCTCAAATTACAGCTGTGTGCAGAAATAGTTAGTGTTGAGCTTTGTAGGTCAGTAGTGTGAGCGTGAAAAACATATCGATGAATATAGTTATGTCTGTGGGTGCAATATATTGTGTTTTATTTCAGATCAATAAAAAACTGATGTCGACTAAACCACTCTGGGTTATTTATACAACTGATTATTGAAAACATCTGGTTCTGTTATAACAGCTGCATTGGAGGGTGTTCACTGCTTCAGGCAGTTTATCCGTCAGCTCCTCGTTTGGCTGTAAGTGATCAGCTGATGATATCTCTCCCTGCTCTCCATCAATCCCTCGCTCCTGTCTGCACGCCGCCTGCTGTGTACATTCTTGAACCCCGGGGAAGTGGCTCCACATTCAGACGTCGAGGCTGATTAGCAGTGCTTTCAAAAACTGGACAAGTACACGGCCTGTCCCTCGAGAGATTGCATTTACAGATTTTATGATTATGACTTTTTTAAAGTAGTGTGAGCTATTTTAAGTTCTCTTGACTGAGACGGAGATGTGAGTGCAGAGACCCAGAGAACCACAGCTCTGAAATAGTTGTAATAAAGTGGACAATGAGATCATTCAGTAACCAGGGCTGGGCGATACGGAACAAACATCATGTCTGGATATTTTTTTAGCTGAAGGGCGATACATGATATATTTATAGATATTTTTAATGTGAAGAAATAACAAACAAAGTCAGCTCTAAGTCAGATCAACACACAGGCACTTTTATTAACAGCCTGCTGCACAATGTCAACATGCACATGAACAATAACTACCTGTTCCTTCAACTGTCCTGTACTTAGAAATATAAGATAGGCTACAGATTATAACCTGCAGCTCTGCATGCTCTTTGCAGGATTGAACACCGGAATCCCTTCAGAATAAGACCACCGATCGCACCTGCTTTTACTTTGAAGTAACGATCGCGCCACCGGAACTGACATCACGTGTTTTCCTGTTTAGTTCCAGCACGTGTGAGCTGTTAGCTAAACGGAGCAGACTTGTCTCTCAGTTTGTTGTTGTAGCTCAAAGATGCAGATCTGCAGCGTTTGCAGCGAACAGACCCCGAAGTACAAATGTCCATCCTGTCGAGTCAGATAGTAAGTGTTTGTTTTCTAACGTCAGCTCAGCTTCCGGTCTGCTGCTTTCATGTCTTTATCTGTCACTGCAGAAAACTGAAGACAATCATTGTCGTACTGAGTTTGTTAAACCTTACTCCAGTAAAACGAGTCAAAGACAGAATGATGAAGAAAGTGTGTTTTTTTAACTTTATTGTAAACACAGACAGTTACAAAGTCAGATTTACGAAGGGATGTAACGATTCACTAAACTCACGATACGATAACAGATTCCTTTAGGAGCTGCTAACCTGCTTGTCAGTGTGGTTTGACCTTTAATGTTTGTTTCTCTCAACAAGGGGAGGTGATTGGAGCTTCTCATTGAGGTGTCTGCATCATGTTGGTTGTGCTATTTGTGTAGTTCTCTGTCTTCTTGCAATATCTGCTCACAGTTTTGGTCTCGTCTGTTATCTTCTCACCTCTCTCAATGGTGCGTCCCATTTACCTCACAACTCGGAGCTGAGAAAGAAGTCTTACCTGAGTCTCTTCATTTCATCAACAACAACTTGAACAACTACTTTCCTGAAAGTTAAACGTCAACACCACATGGGACGGAAACCCGTGCAGGTCAAAACTCAATTCAATGATGTCACGACTTAAAAGACATCCCGCCACGACATGTGACCACTGATCATTTGTTATTAAACGTATTTTCACAGTGATGACTGATAGACCTGACTCCAGCTTGTTCTGCCTGATAAGCAACTTTTTGAATAACTGTTTAATAATTATTGTGCATTTTCTCATGCAGTTGTTCGCTCGGCTGTTACAAGAGGCATAAAGGTAAATGAGTGATGGTAATATTTTACTGATGTAGTTTTGTAATCTGTGGAAATGTTCCCCGTCTCATCATACAACGATCTGCTGCTTCATATTCCTCGTCTTGTTCACAGACGCCTGTCTACCTGTAGAGCCTGCACCTCCTCCTCATGAAGCTGAGACCACCTCCAACACCGGTATGTTAGATATCATCACTCCTCCTGAGGGTATCTTTTAAAGGAGTAATATGTAACTCAGACCCCTAGTGTTTAAAATGGGTACTGCAGCCTGAATTAAAATCATTGTAGAGAGCTGTCTCCCCCCCCCCCCCCCCCCTCCTCTCTAGAGTGGATGCTCACGCAGGTCACCATGTGGTGGACACTGAAGCTTCAGTGTTTATCCAGCTCTGCATCGGTCTGTAAACCTTTCTGCGTTCTAACCTCTCTCCATTTTTCAAAAGCATCTCCAATATTGATCCTAGTTTGAGCACGTTTTCTGCTCGTGGAGCTTATTAGAAACATGCAGAGGCTTTTTAGGTCGGGAACAATCACTTCTATCTGAACCAGTTCTCTTGCCCGCTTCCCATCGCTGCAACACCTGTTGGTTTGACCTGATAACTGCTTCATATCTGGCAAACCGAGGGGCGTCCAAAAACGGCCGTGTGGGGTGCCTTAAACCGCCTACCTTCTCTGGTCCAAACAAAATCCAGACCATTCAGGACCAGAATCTAAAGTTAGAAGGAGGACTACTGGCTGCTGCATTGTTGTCAGAGAAGCCAGCACTTCAACATAGCATGTTTCCTTAAAGTCTGATCATAGAGTAAGCTCACTTTATCATTTACCTCACTACACATCTCACTGATTGGTCTTTTGAAATGTTTATCCTCATCAACAAACACAGTAAGATTGTCATAATCTGAATGCTTGCAGTCATGTTCTCCACAGTCTGCATTAACTCGAGGTAGAGAGTGTGATATATGATAATAGTTGGTTAGGTTTGGCTGAAACTGTCCAGGAATAGATGAAGTCACAGTTAACATTTGGATCCTGTTTGAAAGCTCTTTTTCTTCTTCTCTGTCTTTGCAGAGCAGTGGACTGTCGAGGATCTTCTGCATGAAGGGGACGTCGTTGACAAAGTTCCTCTGCAGAGACTCCAGCGGCTAGGTATGAATCCAACATTACCTCCGTCTTATTCTCGCCTGTTCTTTTGTACTACTCCATTGGTTATTTAGCAACTAACCCCTTTATTAGAGCAACAATCTGTAACTTTTCCACCTTTAAACAGTCATTTGAAAGTCAGTTTTATAGTACGACGACTTACAAAAGGGAGAATGGTCTCTCTCGTGTCCACAGAGCGCCACGGTCAGCTGCTCAGTAACTTTGGCAGCGTGCTGAGGTCATCTCATGAGAAGTGCATACGTCTTTACGGCCTTCAGCTACAAAGCAACCAGTTAGCCCGTCTCTGTACTGTACTGTAGAGAGAGAGAGTGAGCGAGAAGCAGAGTGTACGGGTACAGATATTATTCAGAATAGATTGATACGTAACGTTAGCCTGTATCGTTAGCGGTGTCATCGCTGTCTCTTGTTTAGCAGCTTTACAGGCTGCAGAAAGTCGTCTCTTTCCTCGTCCATCTTCGAGTTAGCTTTACGACTTTGGAACAAACCTATCTCAACTAGCATGTAATAAATGAGCCTCTACGATGTAGACATTTAGCCACGGCCTATAGTCGTCATGGTAACAGTTTGACGACACAGACACATACCCCACATGCTAACAGTTAGATGCTAAGCTGTAGATGCTAGCAGAGTTCTTTAGCTTCTCGTAACGACTTTGACATCTCGGCCCTCTGCTTGTCAACAGATGCTCGTTGTCGATAAGGTGGGAGGCTGTAGACGCTAGCAGAGTCAGATTTGAACCTCATCAGTCGACGTGGTTGTTTAGCTTCTCACCTGCTTGTCAACAGATGCACGTTGTCGAAGAGATGGCGGTGAAGTAGAGCTATATGTTTTACGACACTGCAGATGAACTCAGAGACCTTCAAACGGCGCTGAAGCGCACCGATCTGAAGTCCTACATGTTGTTGCTTTCATAAAAACCTGATGGTTAACATTCAGTTTTCTTCTTCTACATTTCCTCGTACAGGTCAGTCGAAGGAGCTCAGGGATCTTCTTTGTAACCCCCCATCTGAGACGCTTGTTACGCTCCGTTGACGCTGCAGACATCAAATCAGACGCCATGAAGGCCGCCATGCAGGAGCCTCTGTTTGTGGAATTTTCTGATCAGTGTTTGAGAATCGTAGACGGCGAGGCGGAGTTCTCACCCTTCAATGAAGCTGCTGATTTATAAAACCTTTAGTTACAGATCTTTACTTTAAGAGGCATGAACGTTTTTCAGTAAGCCGTTTGTGACTTTGTACAGTTTCCTGTCCTTTGCCTTGTTTTAATAAATGCTGAATGTTTTTAACCATATAAATGTCTGAGTCATCGTTTAAAAGCTGCACAAGGTTTTAAGTTCTACGTAGAGATGCACTGATCGTGAAAATCAGGGCTGCTACCGATACAGACGTTTAAAATAACAATTTAGCCGATTCCAATACCATCCATTATCTATATCGCTTTTCCTGTTCGGGATCGCAAGGGGGTGGAGCCGATCTTAGCTGTAATTGGACGAGAGGCGGGTAACACCCTGGACTGTCAATCACAGGGCTGACATATAGAGACAGACATCCAGCCACACTCACATTCACACCTACGGGCAATTTAGAGTCACCAGTTAACCTAACCAGCATGTCTTTGGACTGTGGGAGGAAGCAGGAGTACCCAGAGAGAACACACACATGCACGGGGAGAACATGCAAACTCCACACAAAGAGGCTCCTGTCAGACGGGGATTCAAACCAGGAACCTCCTCGCTGTGAGGGGACAGCAGTGCAGCACCGTATGATAACGATGTTTTAAAAAAACAATTTCGCAGCTTGCTGATGCCGATGTGTCTTTCATGACTTCTTTTGGTGTCAGACTTCCACAGTGCCGACATGTTCTCTAAAGTTTGACCAAGAAAACGGATCAGAGTTTGTCCAACTGGTGACTTCTACTGCCCTTCTCTGAATCAGAAGTTAGGTGAACTACACGTCAGCATTAAATTAATTGGTACAACAAATAAACACCGTTACTGACATCAGTTGATGCCTCATTAACAACATAACCCTTGCAGACGATTCAAAGCACAGCAGCAAAACCCCCAAAACAGCACGTCACTCAGCTGTTCATCCCCCTCCACCGGCTCCCAGTCACTGCTCGCATCAAATTTAAAACTCTGCTGCTCGCTTAAAAAAACAGCCACAAAAATGACTCCTCCTTACTGAACTCTCTCATCAGGGTCTGCACTCCCTCCCGCCCACTACGCTCTGCCAATGAAAGGCGTCTGATCCAACCTTCACAAACAGGGCCCTAAGTCTCTAACTCTTCTCCTCTGTCGCCCCCCGGTGGTTGTATATACGTCCAAACTCCATTCGATCTGCGGAGTCCCTTTGCACCTTTAAGAAAAAGAGACCCAGCTCTTTATGAACACCTACGACCTGAATGATGATGATATTTAGGACGGTTTTGATGCCGATTAGAACTCGAGAACAATGTTGAGCTCTGCTACTGGTCACTTCCTGTCAGCACCTGTGCTCTGCCTCTGGTCACTTCCTGTCAGCACCTGTGATCTGCCTCTGGTCACTTCCTGTCAGCACCTGTGCTCTGCTACTGGTCACTTCCTGTCAGCACCTGTGAGTCTGATCAGACTTGAAGCTGTTTGTTTACGCTTCCTGACGTTGTTCCCTCCTCTCTGGATCCTCGCTTGTGTTCTTACTCTCTGATGTTCGTCACTTTGGATAAAAGCGTCTGCTAAGTGAGTCGTTGAATATGCCGATGTGTCGAGAGGGCCGATAGTGATGCCTGAATAAAGTCACTTGTGAACTAGCTGATCACACATGAACAACGTTTGAGATAAAGACAAGGTATGAAGTAAAAAGACATTTATTTGAATACAACTTTTAAATATCAACATAATTTACTTTGATCCCTCAGAACTTAAGACAAAAACAAACACGTACATATTCAAGACTCTGAACTCATCTTGGTGACACTTGATGCACATAATGAATCATCAGAGCGCTCCCTGTGAAGGTTAAAGTGATTTAGTCTCATGTAGAATTAGTTTCTGACACTATGATTATTAAATATAAAGATGAGCTCGTTCTCACACACTCTCAGACTTTGGTTTGGACTTGCATCGATGCTTCGGCCACACAGTGGTTCAGTCAAACACTTTACAAAGAACCTTTAACAAACAAACAAACAATGAGCAGCATTTTAAACTAAAACCTCGGATGTGTCTGCTTGTTCTCAGGCCTTTCTCAAACCAGCTCCTTACACTCCTTTCTACGGCTCATTTTCCAGGACTTCCTCAGTGGCGTTTTAGCTGGCATGTCGCCTCACTAATGTAGCCTTGAATGGTTGAGAATAAAAGGGATATCTTGTTACCATGGCGATGCGTCACACATTAATCTAAGGCTTCATAAAGTTTGTTTTCCTGTCAAAACCTGCAGACGATTTCATTTATCCACATTATTGAAGGTTTCCTCATTCAGCTGAGTGTGAAGTTCACGCCGTGACTGATGAGTGCTGAGGGTCCGGTTTGAGAGAGACTCTTCGTCTGTCTCCGTGAGAGGAGTTTATGTGCAATTCGTGCATTACATGTGCAATACTTGCTTAATTACTTTTTTCCAAAACAACACACACTCTAAAAAAAAAGAAGAAAAATGCTGGTGTGATCGTATTATGTGCGTCTGAATCATCAACATGTTTTTACACAGAAAATAACCAGTCTATAAAATCCCACCTAAATATTCACCCTCGAATAAATACACGTTTCTATCAGTCTATTAGTGATCGAGTGTAGATTTTAAGGCACGGCGTTAAAGGCGTGGATCAACAATCAGACGTCTCAAATATCGATAAGAGAAAAACCTCAAAAGCTAAGACTGTGCCCTGTCCTTTAAAGTTAGAGTCAGCAGACTTCTCCTAAAGTAAAGCTGCTCCATCGTCCCTTCTGGGCCTCCGTACATGTGTGGTGGTGACTGTGTCTGCAGAGACCCTGTCCTCTGACTGGATTTTACTGTTCTGGTTTGTTTTGGTTGACTCGGGACGTTTCTGGGCGGAGCTTGTGTGTTACTCCAGCCAATTACAGCACAGCAGGTGAGTTTAGGAGTGGATACAATTCAGCGAATATGAAGGACGCAGGCAAAGCAGCCAATAAGACAAAATATAATCAAAGTGAGGGGAAATGCCAAGCGGATAAAGCTCTTTCTAAAACTTGGGTGAACCTTGTGTTGGCTTTTACCCGTGGACGTGGAGTTGGTCTACTTCCTGTTGGACAGGCAGGTGACAAACACCGGCGGTTAGCTTGTACTAGCGTGCGTTAGCTTGCAGTGTAGGTACAAGCAGTAAACGAGCAGTGAGTGTGAGCTTCTAGGGGCAATGAGTCCAGGAGGAGGGGCCACGTTTGAATGTTGTGTTTACAAACATTTCTATTGACTCCACCTTTAAGTTCCACCGACAAAGACGGATGTATTTTAAAATATAATTCTCTTTTCCTTGTCCTGCAGCACCACCATTATTAATACAACTTCTATTGGGTTCATCGTTGTCTAGAAGTGGTTGACATGGCACATATCCGACAAGCGATCGACAAATTCTAATCTGCCTAATCTCAGAAGAGGCCCGTCAGCGTTTCTGGACGGGCTACAGACTGATTTTTAATTAGAGAGGATTTTCCTGAGTATCTTTGGCATGTAGGCCACGACAGATTGTTTTTGGTCGAAGAAAACTGCATTATCTCACCTGACCATCTGTTAGGTTAAAGCATTATTAGACACAGGTACAAAGCTTTGCACCATTGCATATCAAAAGTCAAAAACATTCCTGGTTTGATAAAAAAAAAGTAGAGATGTAAATGAACACTTTAGATCTAGCTAAAACTCCAGGTTTGTTCCCTCTGTGTTGGGCAAAAGACGACAGCAGCTGCTCGAGTGTAAAAGCACGTCGGAGCCCGAGTGTCCCTCATCGTGTCCATGAAATCAGATTTTAGTGTTCTGCAGAGAAGACCCGCTCACAATGTTTTGTCTAGCAGGATCTCGTTAAACCCCGTCACGCAACTCTTGATGTCTGGCTGCCTGTCAGCATAGAGGAGTGGAGATCTCTTATAGTGCAGCTTTATAGATCCCTGAGGAGAAAAGGGAACAAAGGGATCAAATCCATGATACAGATGATACAAACACGTTTGAGGAGGTGTAGTAGGATTAATGTGGACTGTGCCTCACCCTTGGCTGGGCCCGTATGGAGGCCAGCTCCTGCGTGTACTGGTTGGTCTCCACCTTGTACTCCCCTCGCCTGGAGTTCAGGTTGAGGCAGGCCATCACATACATGATCTTCTGGAAGCCTCTGGCTGTCAGGGACACGGTGACGGACGGTGCCGAGGCCAGAGCCAGACCCAGGGGCCACCCTCGCACTGTGACAGGTTTGGTGCTTTTAGAGAGCTGCACAGAACCTGGTTCCATGACAACAGGGTTCAAAACTTTCTCCTCCTCCTCCACAAAGTCCTCTGCATTATCCAGCTCTGCGTCAGCCAAGGACTTCAATTGTGCCTGCCACAAGAATGAAAAGGTCATTAACATATCATCCATAACGCCAAGTGAGTCAGTAATTCACAGGAGTCAGGAGAACGGCTAGTTTTCATCGCTATTCCCTGAAGAGATGTGGCGTTAGCTTCCTTTAATAGTGCGACTTCTTTAAAAAAGGTTGACATTGATTTGGCAGAGCCCTGCATTCTTCTTCCTAGTAAGAAACGGGTCTACATTACCCATGATGCAACTCATCTGCCATCAATTAAGTCAGGTCTGGTTGCTAGTAGCAGCTAATGTAACCTCAAGCTGCTAGCCTCAAGCAGAGACTAGGAGCACGCTAACAGAGGTCGTCTTCTAGCTCCACATCCTCAGATTTCTTTCAACGTAACATCAGCCAGCTTGCTACATTGAGTATCCATCACACAGCGAACAAGTGCCGTGAGGAGAAGAAACTGAAACAAGCAATAAATCACTGTCGGCCGGCTTACGCCACTTAAGGTTCATATCAGCCGTCACCATGGCAGAGCGAATTCAGACATAACAAAGTCCCCGTGGTGACTTGTTCTCAGGGAACTCCCTGGTGGAAATGTCTGTGTAGGTTCTCAGTGCTCCAGGTCATGGTCAATTCGAAGCTTGATCCAAAGGCAGCTGGACTTGGTTGCCTTTGGATCAAGCATCGAATCCTTCCTCTTCACAAAGTCGCCAGAACTGTTTGATCCGAAAACAGCGGATGATAAGAGCAAGAAGCCACACTAAACAATATGTCCTCTGAGTTAGACTCACCCTCCTCTTCCTCCAGGCCCTCTGGATGACTGCTGCTGCTCTGCTCCACCTCTTGACCTGCTTCCTGACCAGCCAGGACCGCACCGCTGCAGGAGACATTAAACACATTCAACCTTCAACTCTTTACGATGTTATTCACCCTGCAAGTTTAATCTGTGCACCTCATTCAGGAGGAAGCTACAAAGGCAATCTGTCATTAACTCTTAATAAGATGATGAGCTTCTCTGTGCTGCCTCTGAACAGTCTGTGCATTGTGTACCGACTGTTTCCTGTTGGCCCTGACAGCCAGGTCACAACAAGCAGACAAACACTCTGTAAAAAGTTCATATGTTATTGATCCCCGCTGTTTCCATTCATCTGTACCTGGCCAGGGCATTAAGAGTTTACCTGCTTGGATGAGAATAGCAGACTGTTGACGTGCACGCCGTTTGCGACGCAGGTACCGCAGCCAGCAGCACTGAATGGAGAAGGCACATCGGGACAGGATCTTCTTCCTCTGATCCTCCAACAAATCAAGCTTTGAGACAAAAGAGCGCGCCGGGTCATTCTCCGTTATTTACTTTACAGACCTGATAAATGACTGAAACACCCGATGAACCCAAAAAAGATTCTCTACAATGTGCACTAATCGATACATAAACACGCTGCCTATAAATGATTTATCACAAATACAAAATAAATGAATGACTGACCATCAGCTGGGTGAGAAAGACTTTAGTCCTCCCGCAGTGCACCCATGAATTGTGTGTTTCATTTTCACGCTTGTGCGGGGAGTCGACCTCGTCGTGTTGCAACACGCTGTGAAGAAGCTTCTCCACTTCCTGACGAAGAAAGACGTTGCCGCCGGCCTCCACGTCTAAGATGGAGAGGAGATACAGTTGAAGTAATAATTCATGTGAGGGCAGCATAGGACTTGAACTATCAGAGGATACAGTTTGAAACGTAGTCGTTAAAAGTGTTCAGGGGGTAAGAGTAGAGAATATAAAAGCTGATTCTTCACACACACTGATACAGTGATTACAGTGAATGAATTGTTTTTTCTCACACCTGAGGATATTTCATGAAGGATCAACGAGCGGTTTCTTTGATAATGTGTCCAACAAGAGTCTACAATCATGCATGCATCTCTGTGAAACGATCCTAAAGCGCCGTTTCCACCGAGCAGTCCGTTTGGTTCAGTGCAGTTTGGTACGGTAAACCCTGATCTCGCTTGTGTTTCCACAGCCAACCGTCCCCTTACCTGGTAGGTGTTGTGTAAACCAGACGGCGATAGTTGTGTCAGCTACTTAATAATGTGGCTTCATAGCAGCACGACACAGTGTAGCCCGCTATTAAATTCAACGTAGAAGAAGAAGGTAAATAAAGGGCAACAATGGAGGCCGTCCAGCATTCTGTGTTGGCATGTCACAAGAAGACGAGCTTTATTTGAGAGACGGCTTTGAGGAAAAACAGCCTTGAGATTACTCTCTGGACATCCACGGGATATTTAAACATGGCCTGTTTTGTGATCGTCTTTATTACCGCTGTCACACAGGAAGTGACGAGTCTTCGACCAATCAACAGACTGCAGTGTGTCTAGCTCCGCCCTTTAGGCTCGGATTGGTACACTTGGCACCCCAACAGAAGGGTAGCAAAAAAGGAGGACGGTACTGATTTGTTATTTAGGTACCATTCCCAACTTCTGACAGTGCAAACGCCAATAAACGCGTACCGTACCGACCTGGACTGAACCTGACCGCTTTGTGGATACAGGCTTTAGGAACAGCAGTGCTTTGAGCCAAACGCTAATACGCTCACAATGACTCTGCAAACATGCAGGTGGTTAGAAGCTGTAACTTTGCCATGTGCGCCATCTTGTGAGAATACAGAATTCTTCCAACAAGGACTAAATACATGAGGTCAAAGGAGTGGCATTAGGTCTGCAGGTGATTGGTCCACAACCAACGTAAAGTAGTCTGAGAAGGACTGAAATGTGTGTCCATCTTTGAAGTTTTCAACATCTTTCATTTGGGACCAAAGTGACTGACGAGTATCATGCTGCTGCAGCTGCTGCATAAATACAAGCAGCTAAATTATGAGATGACATGAATATAAGTTCAAGCACACGATGGCCTCTAATGAGCAAACAACGTGCACCACAGCATGCTCTGATCATCACAGGGGCATGCATTTACCTGGAAAAGTTCATAAGAAGCTTTTATTATAAAGCCTTTAATAAAGAAGTGAGGCTGGAGTTTAATTAGAGAGCTAAAGAAGGAAAGGGAGAATAAATCAGCAGACCTAAAGAGACGACACACAATCACCTTTTTCTTTACAGTAAATAAAACAAAAGTGACCTTTAATGCATCCCACAACAAACTCCACTTACCCACACGACGGCTCCGTGGCTTGACATCTGAACGTTTTCCAATCAGTCCGTAACGTTGCAGGAAGTTCTTGTAAAGAATTCTGAACGACAGAAATGAAAGGTCAATCAAAATCCAGGAGAGAATAATCAATGCATGAAGCTTAGAGTCCCCATGAGATGGATTTCCTATCGAAACAGGATACAGCCAATCACAAGATAGAAGGCCACCATAACGTTGGGATGAATCTGATTTAATCGTTAGCATGGACAAAGCTTTTAATTGGCCGTGCAGGCTGAGTCAACAGACATTGGAAATGTTTTACAGGAAGAGAAACTATTATTTTGATGTCAAACTACTCAGATAATGTTTTATTAAAATATATTTGGCAGATTAATGAACATTTAAAGGACCAATCAGTGAGATGTGTAGTGAGTGAAATGATAAAGTGAGCTTACTCTATGATCAGACATTAAGGAAACATGCTATGTTGAAGTGCTGGCTTCTCTGACAACAATGCAGCAGCCAGTATGTCCTCCTTCTAACTTTAGATTCTGGTCCTGAATGGTCTGGATTTGTTTGGACCAGAGAAGGTAGGCGGTTTTAAGGCACCCCCACACGGCCGTTTTGGACGCCCCTCGGTTTGCCAGATATGAGAGCAGTTATCAGGTCAAACCAACAGGTGTTGCAGCGATGGAAGCGGGCAAGAGAACTGGTTCAGATAGAAGTGATTGTACCCGACCTAAAAAGCCTCTGCATGTTTCTAATAAGCTCCACGAGCAGAAACGTGCTCAAACTAGGATCAATATTGGAGATGCTTTTGAAAAATGGAGAGAGGTTAGAACGCAGAAAGGTTTACAGACCGATGCAGAGCTGGCTAAACACTGAAGCTTCAGTGTCCACCACATGGTGACCTGCGTGAGCATCCACTCTAGAGAGGAGGGGGGGGGGGAGACAGCTCTCTACAATGTTTTGACTGCAGTACCCATTTTAAACACTAGGGGTCAGAGTTACATTTTGCTCCTTTAACATAAGAACGCTGGATTAAAACTGAGGAAATGTATTCTTCATTTCATGGGAGACTTTAAGAGTTCACAGGAAAAGAATTGTACCTTATAGGAAAGCCAGCAGCACTTATATGAATGGTCTCCACAATCCCGCAGGCCTCCAGCTGCATGATAACCTGACAAGAAATCCATCCATTAAAAATCTCTCTCTTTTGTGAAGATAGAAACAAGAAACAGTGTTATTATCTGTGTGTCTGTAGAACATCTACCTCCTCCTTTTTGAAGGTGAGCGGCTTGCAGTCTGGGTTGGGTTTGATGCACCGGGTGTAGTGAGGCGTTGTGGTGTGGAGGATCTTCATCAGGCTCTCCAGAGAGTTCTACGATCAGAAATAAACATCACCAGTGCCATGACTATACTTATATGCTTATGTAAACATCACTGACTGACTCCCACCTTGAACTTGGAGACCACCGTGACTTTACTGAGTCCCTTAGAATTTGGACTCTCATTTTCCTTGTCAGAGAAGATCTGGTGAAGAAGCGGGTCCTCAGACTTCTGCAGCAGTTTGATGAGCTCTGCTGGCACCGGGTCCTACAACACAAGATCCAGTAGATGGTAAATAAATAGGTCTGTAGTCAACTTCCTGAGCTTACTTTGAAAACTTTACTCACACACCTTGTTTTTCTCCACCATGCCCTGTATCTGGTAGTTGACCTTTCCAGCGTAATGAGCCACAGTGAAGTGCGGCTCCTTGCTGAACTTGTCCCAGCTGATGTTGGAGTTCACGTGAAGCTCCTTCTCCAGACGAAACCTCAATGTCTTAGCGTCCGAGGTTCGATTTAGACGACTCTCCTATAGGACAGATATGTAGAGTTATTTGTTGGGGAGGGAGGTTTTGACCGTATTGGATATGACAGTGGATAGAGTGGGAAATCAGGGGGAGAGAGAGTGGGGAATGACATGTGTGAAAGGAGCCACAGGCCGGACTTGAATCCAGGCAAGACACTGAGCATCATACCTCATTAAGAAGAGAAAACACACCGATGGGGCTTCCCTCGATAAGATCCAAACAACTCTGGTTGTCTTGGTATTTGACGAAGGACCACTTCAACCCCTCCATCACATATTCCTCCTGAACAGGCAGAGATCAAGATAAATATTCAAGGGAAAAATGTGTTTTTCAAATACAGAAAGTATGATTAGTTGTTCTCTTTTTGATCCACAGAGAATTCACAAAGACTGAATTAGAGACTCTGTAATAATCCAGACCTCAACATCAACATAAGAAGCAGATTACCACTAGAGACAAGACAGCTGAGTTCACATCTGCACTCCTAAAAAGTTCTAGAACATTTTAGGACTGCTCCTGGAATCCTCCTGATCTGGTTGTTCACACATGCACCGCACAGCAGGAGTCTATCCCTGTCAAACGGGAAGGGGCGGGGGTCTCCTGAGGTTAGATGTGATGTAAAAAGAACGATGCACGAGTGGCAGACAAAGCAACACCAACGTCACCACCCCCTCCCACTCGCTCGAGGTGAATTCTCCTGATTATATCCTGCTGCGTTCTCACATCAGCTCACTCTGACTTTCTGCAGAATAAATACGAGGAGGCTGGAGGAGAAACTCCGGGTGAAGAGAGAAACATTCAGCTGTTTGTGTTCACACATGAAGCTCACCACAGAAACTTCAGGAAGTTTTCAGGAGTTTTCTGCAAATGTGAAAGCACTACATGACTCAGCTGAGAGCTCTGCATGGACACATCTGTCAGGGGTTACCTGCTGAGCTCGTAGATAATGGGCCACAAAGTGCTGCTGCAGCTTCTCATTTGCATAGTTGATGCACAGCTGCTCCAGGTTGTTGGTTGATGTAGAAACACTCAAAGCCGTACACATCTAGAACTCCTGGAGAGAGAAGAGAGGAGAGAACTGAGAGAAAGAAACAAACACAGGAATACTAAATGCTCTAGAAGACAACGAGGTTTTACCGATGAAGTTGCACCATGTGGACTCGTCTGCACATATGCTGTTGTTGATTAATGTAACCAGCCATTCAAACAACCTGTGGAGGGAAGAAGTGATACTTTGACTCAAAAGGATAGAGGGCCTGTGATAATAAAACTTGATGAACAGACGAATCTTGCGTAGTTTGATCCTTGATTCCTTTCTCTTACTGTGCATAGATGACCTTGGCCAGACAGTCTCTCCTCATGCTGCACTCCGCCTGAGAACACGGCTTGAGCACGCTCTGTTTCCCGGCCTTTAACATCCTCACTATTAAACACGTCTGAAGCTCCTCGGCGGGGACTTGCAGCAGCTCAGCAGCCTTCTGCAGGAAGTCTAGTGCAAAAAATTCAAACACATTATTATCAAGGAGCAGGTGGATGTCATGGAGCCTGTTCGAAAGGTATCTAAATAAATCCCCGTAGGATTGTTTCTCCAGCCTTCAGTGTCTGAATCATCCAGATTTTAAACACTGCTTAAGCATGTCAAATATCTTGAATTGAATGGTATCCTGTACCTTTGGTCTGTTCTTCTAGGTCACATGGTTGTGATTCATCCATTGAAGAGGAGAAATTTAAATTCCCCAGCTGCAGAATCCCAGCTAAGATCTATACAGCACGTCAACATAAAGAGAAGATGAAGAATGTGGTTACAGATGAGGGGAGATAATGACACGTTGTTGATGATTAGGTAACAATTGAATCCTTTAATCCTTCACTTGAACTCTCCGCCTGGCAGTTAAAGGATTATCAGAACATTTATTGAAGAAGTTAAAATGCAGAACATTGACGACTGATATTTATTGATGTATTTGTCTACCATTATATTATTAAAGGAATCCCGAGCTGGATGTTGGCGTAGAAACAAATGAATCATCCTCTCACTTTAAAAAGAGTCATGACTGTTTATGAAGGCTTAGCAGACAAAGTGGAAGTAGAGTGTTGCCTATGATGAAGCACTTACCCGGAATATTTGTCTCTGACGCTCTGCGTTAATGCCCAGATGAACCATCGCCTTGACGGTCTCATGAAAACAATCCTCTATAAATAAGACATGAAATGAACATGAATAACGAGTGGGAACAAGAGTGAAAAAAAACAAGGAAATGTCTGAAGAAATGACGACGGACCCTCAAGTTTTCTTTGTGAATTTGGCAGCCAGACAAAACGTTGTCCATGAGGCATCTTCCACTCCCTTCTCTGCTCTGACGTGGCCCCTTTCATCATCTGAAAAACAACACATTTACATCTAATTACATTTGAACCTGTTTCATATTAAACTAAAACACTTTGAGCACAGGAGGTTCGGTGCAGTCCTGGTAATGCTGAGGTCTGACTACACGATCTGTTTCTCTGTTACGATGCTCACAGTGTCAGACAGTGTACACTGTACGATTCAAGCCCGATTTACACACGATTTTTGAGTCATACAACTCATTTTGAAGTCAGGCTGGATCACCTGGTGCCAGTGGTGCAGTGTACCATGAGGCACGACGTTCGATCACCGTTCGACCCAATCAGTCGGAGTAATTTCCGACATGTTTGATGTTTTGGCCTTCGACTGTGCACACAGTGGGAGCAGAGACACGAGCAGATTCCCCGACTCCAGGATATCCCCCCCCCCCCGATTTTTTCTGCACATACTGACAGACAGCGTCTGAAATCACCATGGCAACAGCAGACATGCCCTTTTTATCTGTATTCTCCCTCCTATCATGGAATAAACTATGGCAGAACTATCTGCGGACCTCCAGCTGACAGAGAGTATATGATGTAGCTGCTGGTTGGCTTGTGTTTGTTGGCGATGCAAAGTCTGTGTGTGTGCGTCAGAGAGCGACAGAGAGACGATCAGGTCGTTCAGTATGAGCACATAAATCTTTATGTCTGTCCGTGCATCGTAAACGATTCAGTGTGCAGTGTCAGCTGACATTTCGACACGACTTTTATACAATCATAGAGTGCACGCCGGGCTTCAGATTAGGCGATCATAGAATCACAAGTTAGTTCCGTGACTTGGCTGACAGACATGACAGACAACACGATGGAACCCAACCAATCATCACAACGGACGTGATTATGTAGGAAGGGAGAGGGGCGGGGCTAGACAACACTCAGGAAGAAGGCTTTAAACATTAAAGAAACTGTTGTTGGCAGAGCTCAACAAACTTTTCCTCCGTATCATAGTTCCATCTCGTTGCACAAACTTCACAATTCTTCTTTTGCTTCGCCAGTTTGTTTAGGATTGTTACTCTTGCGCGTGCAGAGTGCTCTGTGCTCTCATTGGTCAACGTCACTGACAAGACAGAGCACAACGTAGAAGGCAGAAAGAAAATCAAACATGCTAGACTTTCTGTCAGGAGGTTGCCTTGATTGTTGGGATAAAACCATCGATTCTCGGGGGCCGACAGGTCCCAACAACCTGCGTCTGCTGGATCGGGGTATAATCGTGCTAATGGCGTGGAGTCTGACCTTGGTATAACTCACCTGGTAGAAGATGTGGAAGTTTCTCTCATTATCTGGTTGGCAGGACACTCTGGTTTTCTCTAGTAAATATGTCTGCACGGACGCCCCCACCAACAGCTGACCTCTGAGAGAGAAAACAAAACGTTTGAGAGATTAAACTGATTTACATCTTTAACTGTAGTTCATCATGAGAAAGTGAGAGGATGCTGTATTGAATAATGTTGAGCGAAGTGCAGCGGGCTCGGCTGTCCGTACCTGTCTAGCTGCAGCTGGATGTACTTTCCAAAGCGGCTGCTGTTGTTGTTGCGTAACGTACACGCGTTGCCTACACAGGAGAGGAAAGTGTTAACCGAGAGGCTCTTCTGTGGTTATGATGACATTGAAAGGACACCAGTGATCAGTGGTCTCACCAAAAGCCTCCATGATGGGGTTGGAGTCCAGCACTCTCCTCTCTATCCTCTCCACTGTGTCCTGACTCTTCGTTACTGAGGAGGCCGCCACTGTGGCGTAGTATTTCATCAGGCAACGAGACGTCCATGTCTACAAACATCATTAAAGATTATTTATACTAATTTTCAGACATTTTTTTTATGTTTAGGAGTTGAAATAACTATTACTCTTCATTACCCTGAAAGCTGTGGTTTGTTTTGGTCTTAAAACGTCAGAAAAGCAAAACACGACCATCAAGTTCTTTGAGCACAACGTGACATCTTCAGATTATTTTTAACAAACTCAAAGATGTTCAGAGGCAGGAAGTCCTCTTAATGTTTAAGGCAAGAATCAGGAAGTGTTCAGCTTTTTATTTGATACAAGACTTACATGATTAAACAACTACCGAAGTTGTTGCCGATAAATGTTCTGTGGATCGACTAAGGGAGCACTCACACTCAGCCCACTCGCGCTAACCCCCGCTGGCCTGCACTAACAGTGCTCCAGCCTGAACATGGTTACCTCTTGTACGTGCGTCATCACGGCGTAGTACGACACACAGATAGCTTTACTTCATCATGGCACATTCTTTTTGTTTACAAGGAGCGCTGTCTCAGAGTCAGCACTCTTACACGTCTGGATTTATCGATAGCGCAAGGCAGAAATCGATGACACGTCATGTCCACATTGTGTACCCGTGCTTGTGCTTGTGCATGAGCAACTGTACCGTACGTAAACACACCTCTTCAAATCGTGCCATGGCCAAGGAAGCGTACACGGAGCACTCACAGTTATCAAACAAACTGGACTTGGGGGTGAAACATGTTCTGGTACAGAATGGATTGCCCGGTCTGAGTGCGATCTTAATGTTTCAGCCAAACCAACGTTACGAGGGCTGGTCACTGCAGTTGTATTACCCTAAAGATCAGCTGTCAATCAAACAGCCTAACACACGTGCTCACACATTCCTTACTTTAGATCTGAGGCTTGTTGCCATTCTGATGATCATGTTAATGTAAACCACTAGTGATCCTGAACACGTTAAACCATGCATGAGTTTTTAACAGGACCTGACATATTGGGGGATATGGAGCAGCATATTAACTGGTTTGACATTTAAATATGTCTGTGCTTCATGATCAGTGAAGTGCTAACAGATAAACCATTTGGAACTTGGCAAATAAATCAGGGTGGGGTTTTTACCTTTCCTGCTCCGCTCTCACCGCTGACCACCAGGGACTGATTCACTGGCTCCAGCTGGCCCTTGACGTTCCTGTAGGCTTCCTCGGCCACAATAAAGATATGCGGTTTGAACTCCTGTTGACAAAAAACATGCAGATTTATTTGAGGATCGAGTTCGACTTCACATCTGTTCTTGTCAAAAGCAAGCAGACAAGAGATCAAAAAAATGTAAGTTTGAGGAGCGAGGAAACAGCGTGGAGGGAAGTTTTCCGCACTAGCAGAGAATCAAATGTAAAATATTTTGATTGTTGTTGAGTTGGATCTTTTTAAAGATCTGCATTTGTGCATTAATTAACCCTGTGAGTCCAGGAAGCAGAACTCTGAATAAGCCAAACTTTTACTACCCAGCACGTCCCCTTGCACCACGAATGTAATTAAAAATGTAGAAATAAATACTGGTTATATAAACTACAGTGAGACACAGCTGAGAAGACGTTAGTACCTGAGGCTGAGGAGCGCAGTGATACTCCTTCATCACATCCAGAGTGTACAGATCTGGGATCGGCTGGAAGGGGTTAAGAGCCACCAAGGTGCAGCCAGCATGGGTGTAAAACACCTTCACCCTGTACCGGGCCTGCAGACATTGCAGCACTACGAGGGAAACATGGGAAATATAATCAGATATTAACTGGCAGGGGCAAAATGTTACAGGTAGAAACAAGAGAACAGCAATGAAGACTGCAGCATGGGCTTCTTCCGCAGGTTCTGTGACTATATATGTATCATCTAATTCAGTGGTTCTCTACTGGTGGGTCGGGACCCAATAGTGGGTGGTGAAGCTGTTTTCAGTGGGTCCTTGTTTGTGTGCCTGGAGGGAAACAATGTCAAAAAGTCTATTAAGCGATTTTAAACATGTTTGTTTGTTTTGTCGCATGTTTTGAACCTTCTGAGCACAACTTTTCATTCATAAATCTGATTGACTATTTGCGGATTCTCATTAAGACTTGTTGGACGGTCATCCTGAGGCCAGACCAGTTGAGAAGCACAGATCAAAATAACACGTGCTTGCATCAGTCCAAAGCCATTTTCACATTTGCACTCCTGAAAAGTTCTAAACAATTTAAGGCTTGCTCCTGAAATCCTCCTGATCTGGTTGTTCACACACGCACCTCACAGCGGGAGAATATCCCTGTCAGACGGAAGGGGTGGAGTCTCCTGAGGCAAGACATGACGTAAAGAGAAAGACTCGGCTGTGTAGAAGACGAGGCAACACTTTCCGACGCTATAATGAGAATATGTGTCTTTCTATCAATGCTACGTGTAGTTGAACAGAATCACAATCTGAACTAAAGAGTGGAGAAGAACATACTGGAGAACAGGAAACAGAATGCAGCAGGTTCATTAGAGCACGGAGATCGTAGAGGTGGCGTGCAGACAGTCTATGGTCGTGCAGTGATCACAGGGAATAAACGTCACCACCCCCTCCCACTCGCCCTCGAAGTGAATTCTCCTGATTATATCCTGCTGCGTTCTCACATCAGCTCACTCTGACTTTCTGCAGAATAAATACGAGGAGGCTGGAGGAGAAACTCCGGATAAAGTCTGAGAAGCTCCTCCTGCATATATCAGGGCCCGTATTCACAAACATTCTGAGAATCCTCTCGGAGAGCTCCTAACTTAGCTTAAAAATTCCTAGCAAGGAGTCTTTGCCTAGGAGTGATTTAGGAACATTTTTAGAGCAACTCTGAGCAAGGAATGGACAGAAACTTTTATCTTAGTGAGGAGGCGTGGTTGACCCCGTTACTAGGTGTCATTGGTTAATCAAAAAAAAAATGGAGCTAAAAAGTCAATCATAGAATCTAGTCAGACGTGTAATTATGAACACTTTGAAATTATCATCTGTGTGATAATTTATATTAAGACATACTTTATAAGTATAAAGCCTACAAGATGTTTGAAATCACATGCCCACTTGTGCAGCAGCTTCTTCACCTGCTGATCGTTACATCAGCAGGTAAAGAGCCTTAATCAGTGATTGGATGCACCTGTGGAGGTCACCACATGTAGAGAAACAAACATGCATGCCTCAAGTGTGAACTAGAAAACGTCATAGACGGATTGAAATGTCTGCACAAATAATTTGTGTCTGTTCAGCCCACCTAGGAGTCAAAAATATTCTTCATGTAGTGTTTGAAGAACATTTCTCCATTTTCTCCTCAGCTTGAGAAACTCTTCATCCTGTTAGAAGTCCTCCTCCCTCCTCCTCACAGTTTTACACCTTAGGAGCTCTTTTAAGGGCTGAGACACTTTGTGAATAACTTTCATCTTTACAAGGATCTAGTCTGAACTTTGAGGGGAAATTCTTAGAAAATGTCCTGATTCTAAGAATTTTCTCGAAGTTTGTCACTAGGAGAAACTCTTAGTACTTAGGAGGCTTCGTGAATACGGCGAGGAGTTTTGTGCACGTGTGAAAGCACCAGAGCTCAACAACCCTGACCCAGGATTGTTCTTTTCCCCCTTTGGCTGAATCTGACACCTTATTGACATATAAACTAAAGAACATCATTTACAAACCCTGATCTCTTCTTACATAATGTCAGTGACGGTGCATTTCTTTTTGGAAAAACAAACAATGGAGAGAAGAGACGACTGTTGATTAAGCACAGACATATCATGCTTCACACTAATCAGTTGCTCAATCATATTATTAAACTTTAATTGAAATAGGGTAGATAATTGTTGCTTAGTGTGTCTGCCAGCAGAGTAAACAACAATCTCAGTTCACTCACATGAATGAAAACTACTCCCTCTCAATGATACTGCAGCAGTTTAGTAACACGGCAATCTGCCATGGATTAAGATTTATTTTAATCATCCCTTCCCAGTTTTTCTTAACATGATTAAATAAGACACAGCAAAGGCTCAGGTTCAAGGTGACCTCAGAGAGAAGACACGGTGGCACGCTGGCTGGCTGTGTGTTGGTAAATAAAGACAAAGTCTGCCAGTATAGCAGGACTGAAATGATTCCTTGAATCAATCGAGAACCCCCATCTCTAAAAAGCTTTGAGGCATGGTATTTGGCCAAACGTGACGTGCTTGGAAGCGCGTTAGTTCAATAAATGGGGGCGGATCCAGATTTTTTTTACCCAGGTGGCCCAGCCCCGACTTATGTGACTTTAAGTTTGTGAGCATAAACAAAAAGGCTCGTCACTGATTCACCCGTGTTAACAAATGTAATTATCAACAAAGAATAACAGGTAAAATAACTCAAGGCTGTTTTGCTACCTGTTGTTGGGGTCACTGGGTTGACCTTTGTGAGGTCGTCGTACGTGTGGAGTTGGTCTTCATCAGTGAGGAAGGCCTGAACTTCTCCATTCAGTGATTCATTTAGGGACGGTTGATGAGAATGGACCGATCCTTTCACCTACGGGAAAAGACCAATCGTGAGGCAACGATATACAAAGTACTGAGTGTTTCAAATGAAACCAAAATAATAAGCCGAAAGTGGAAACAAAGAAAAAACATACATGACATTTACAAGAATAAAGATGGAAATATGCAAGACAGGAGAGGACGGTGTGTTTCTATTAACGAACCGATGTTTAAATAACCATTAAGATGATTGCCTATTCCAATACTGATATTTGTTTCATGACTTCTTCTTGCCACATTATTTGCAGATTTTCTGAATCTGTCTACACGGCTGATATCGGCCGATACCGATATTAAACTGATGCATCCCTGGTTTTTATGTATTTCCAAAATCTAGAGCACATTTAAAACATAAACAAAACTCCCTCTGTTAAGATCCAGACACACAAACAGGAGATTCAGCGATCCATGTGTACTGATATTTCTCTTTATCATCATTAATAGTTTTATTGTTACCAGCTCTACATCCAAAATGTACTCTGAAAAGAGGATTTGGATGTCATGTTTATTTTTTCTCTGTTATGGCTCCGTGTCCACCTGGCGTTTTTTCCGGGCAGAAATGCGCTGGCTGTTCGCTTGCATTAAGTGCTGCACGTCTGACCTGTCTCTATGACAACAGTCTGTCAACAATGGCCGCTTTATGACCGACACTGCTCCGTTACTTGTAACTGCATGTTTTATATTTAAGATATTTTTCCCCCCGATCAAACGGAGCAAAGAAGATGTGGGTACAAGACATAATCCGTAGGCGGCAAAACTATGGAGAATATCTTACATTTGGAAAAGAGCGCCGGTGACGTCAACAGCGCCTTTCTGAAAAGTTGAAAGACGTTCAACTCAAATCGTTTGGAGCGGTCGCACAAAAAAGGACGAGGGCTCAGAAAAAATATGCTGGGTGCTGCGCTTTTTCTCATGGCGCCCGCCTGCTGCTGCATTCACTCTCCCCTCATTGAAAACAACTGAAAGAAGACGCTGGCACTCAGAAATAAACGCCAGGTGGACACGGGGCCTAAGGCTACACAAAGCTGTAGTAAACCTGACATTGCATTTCTCGTTGAAAGAGCAAGAAAATCTAATTAATGAATAAAAATACATAAAAATTAAAATGATTCCAAAGAAACGTATTTGAACTTTCTGCTGGCTTCACATTCAAAACACAGGAAGCAGGAACACGATCACTTGATCTGTGTGGATCGGCACCATCAGTCCGATGGTGTTAGACCTGATACCGACGTCAGATCGAATCTGTCCCATCTCTAAATAAGATCTAGTTTTGTGTATCAAACATTCAAACATCCTGAGGGTGAGAATAATCCGTCAAAATTTGCTGAGCTACTAGAACCTTACAATCTGCCATCGTCACGCAATTAACGATAACACTTTTCATTTGAGGCGTAGAGAGAGAGAGAGAGAGAGCTGTCGGACTTTGTAAACATAATATATAGTTCATTTAAATCTATTTCCACCAGCGTAAGACACAAAGGGCGAAATCTGAATGTATTCCTGCAGACTAACTGTTTGAACCGCCTGGTTAAATGTGCCGTAATTCATTCAGTCTTGATTACTTCATACTGACAAAGAGAAATCTGCTTTATCCCGCCTCACATGTCCATGATCTGCAGCCTGCCTGCTGTCAACAGAGTGACGTGCGGAATTTGTGCAGACACAATTAATCCAATGACAGGTCGCCTTCATCCCATTATTCCGTTAGGACATTTTAAACCCTATAAATAGTCTTAATTCAATTTAATTAATGCCGGATGCTTTACAAATAATGTCCAAAGTACACCATGCACTCAAACGACAGTTAGATCACAGATACAGGACAATCAAAAACTAACAAAGAGTCACCAACAGTCCCTGACAGGGCGGGAAATTCACGTTTTCTCCTACCTGCCACTGTGACTGGGGGATTCAAAAATATACCAGTCACTCGTCTTTTCTTACCTGCCAGTTTATTTTAACCAGCAGCATAATGTAATGACGTAGAATATCAAATCAAGGCTTACAGTGTTCAAGTATAACATGCTATTTTATGAAGGGAAATGTTTAAACTACTAAAGGAAACACTGACATGCTCGCTTTCTCGTCATAAACAGGAAATAAGTTCATTTATGTTTATGATTTTGAGGCTGTTAGAGACACGTCCTCAAAGGCGAACTCATTTAGCCGGTTTAGCTGCAAATGATCCTCGACTGAGAGACGAAGTAAACGATGTGTTTAAATAACTCTGTTAGGTTTCTTTTATTTACCCGCCACTGTGACCGGTAAGTTGAGCACATTACGGGTTAGGGTGCTAATTTCCAACCCTCGTCCTTGACCCTTTATTTATCTTTAACTCTTTACATTTATATCATTTGTTCTGCTGTAACTCGTTACCTTTTTAATTCATTATATTTAAATTCCAATTGATGTGCTTTTGAACCATGCCTCTTCTTGTTTTCCATCGCTGTGAAGAACTTTAAATTGCATTTGAAAGGTGATGTATAATCAAAGCTAACTATGAATCTTTCAGAAGAGTTCAATAACAGCGTTTGAGGGATCAATGCAATAAATGTGTTTGTGTATTATCCAAAACAATCGAAGATATCAGACCCTAACATCGGCCCAAAACATCACACATCAGTCGCCCCAATCTAAACAGGTTAAAACAGAGAGTTGCAGAGGTGTGTGTGTGTGTGTGTGTGAGAGTGTGTGTGTGTGTGTGTGTGTGTGTGTGTGCGTGTGTGTGTGTGTGTCTGTGTGAGTGTGTGTGTGTGTGAGAGTGTGTGAGTGTGTGTGTGTGTGTGTGCGTGTGTGTCTGTGTGAGTGTGTGTGTGTGTGTGTGTGTGTGTGTGTGTGTGTGTGTGAGTGTGTGTGTGTGTGAGAGTGTGTGTGTGTGTGTGTGTCTGTGTGAGTGTGTGTGTGTGTGTGTGTGTGTGTGTGTGTGTACAGTTTCTTCGACCTAAAGTTACCCACAACAATTTAACTATGTTCAAACACGTCCCGGTGCTCAGTGTCTTAAATGACGGTTCTTTTTCTACAGCTAGGTGTTAATACGTGACCGATGTTTCCTTCTACAGTTACACTACATTAAATACTTTTATAACCCGTCACTTTAAACGTTAGCTGACATTAACGGGTCGAAGGAGTCCGTTAATTATACGTTATAAATCCGTTTGAATATGAAGCAACCAATCAGAACGGAGAACCGGTGGACCTGATACAAACACTCCAGCTTACGTTTTAACTTTAAAACCTTACACACAAACTTCACAATATCTTCAAACCACCGGTTGAACACATTGAGTACGTTGTCTTTTCCCGTGTCCTAACTTACCATTCCCCCTCCAGTTCTGTATCCTGCTCCAAAGGTTCGTCGGTCGTCCGCAGAATTCATTGATTTAACCGTTTGGCCGTTACCTTCGAGTCCGTCGTTCAGAGCCAACCGGGGGAAAACCGTAAACTGTAAAACCGTAAAAGCGTCAGATAAGTTTGGGTTATTTCACTCTGCTGTCCAGGACCTCAGTATTTTCCATTACTGTCAGACATTCCTCAAGGACAACTTCCCGTGGCTGCTGCATGACGGCATGAGAGCTCCATGTACGAGACTGCCTCCCCACACTTATTCCCGCCCTCTTCCCGCCGCGTGTCTATTCTGGGATTTACGGTACAGGTGCTGAGACAGCCCAAAAAAGTATGTCCCGTATTTTAGCAACACAGCACCTGAAGTTCCAGAAAGTTCCAGAAAGTATACAAGTATACAAGTTTATTGAGACTCCCTGAAGTACTCCCCCCCCCCCCCATTTTATTTTATTTTGATTTATTTCAAGTTATTATAAGGGCTGTCCAATTCTAACATTTTTTAAATCGTGATTAATCACATTATATTTCAATAGTTTATTGTGATTAATCACATTATATTTCAATAGTATATTGTGATTAATCACATTATATTTCAATAGTATATTGTGATTAATCACATTATATTTGCCCGTTTGAAATTCCATCATTTCACATTTAAAAATATAAACTGTTAGGCTTTTATTTTGAATTCTTGTACTGTCTTAAACTGAGAATACTTTACTTGCTGTGTGCTTTTATTTTGAAATAAAGTAAGGCCCTTCTGGTAGATGAAAGGTTTTTTTATTTTTTTACTTAATTTATAATTCAAGTCTGGCTGTTACAATAATAACAATGTACAACATCTATTACAGACCGAGCATGACTTAACATGAGTTAAAGAATAATGAACAAAAAGGATATAAAAACAAATAAAACATAAAACATGAAAAGTCATAAAAGTCAGAGGTCTAATCTGGAATCAAAATCTTTAAACTTTGATTTATTTCTAAAGCTTGTTTAGTTCTTATCTTTTTAATTGTTTTTTTGAAATTAGGACATGAAGTTCAGCACAGAAACAGGAAGTGGTTAGGGATCCCAAACTGACGTCAAACAGCTCAAAGGAATGGTAATTTATGCTGCGTTCCATTTACCTCGGAACTGGGAAGACGGAGCTGGGAATGACGTCACACCCGAGTTGAGCGTGTTCCAGTTGCAAGTCGGAAAAGCAACATGGACACCTCCAGGAGTACCTTTGTTTTGTTAGCTAACACCAGACGATAACAACACACTACGTGATAGTTTGTGCACAAAAATAACATGACAACATGTCCACAGATAGAACTGTCACGATACTATCAGTGTGACTGATTTAATCACACAAAAAGAGGAACAAGCGGCTAAAAACACTATAGTCTCAGCTTTAACGTACGGTTGATGCACGTAGCAGCCATGTTGGATTTTAACTCGGGCTCCTCCGACTTCTCCGAGTTTCCGAGTAGTAATCCCAGTTCAACTGGAACGCAGCAAAAGGTCAATGTGTGATGTCATAAGGTGGATATGACTTTGGACTCGTCAGCTGAGCTGTCTGAGAGTTTGTTAAAGTGAAATGAGACATTCAAAGATGCAGCAGTGTCCTTCTTTTACATCACTGAGACTACAGGGAGACTCTGAGGACCACTATCTACGGTGAGCCTGAAGGGACAAAATAGCATGAGATTAATCGTGATTAAAAAATAAATGCAGTAATTTCAGAACTTAATTTATCACGATTAACTGCTTATGGCTGACAGCCCTATCTATTTTATATTTTTGTGTTGTTGTTTTCTGGTCAGAAGTGAAGTGAAGTGGTTAGTGAGACAGTTTAAATAAATGTCCATTAAAATAGATGAATACAGAACGAAAAAAAAACTAGCTAGAAACTCTGCGAAATCCGAGCGTCTGTGAATGCATCATGTTGCTGAATGCGGAAGTACGCGTTGCCGCTCTCATGTTGTGAGCATGATGATGGCTAGGTTTAACTCGGAACTTACAGCAAATATGAACAGGTATGCTGCAGAACAGGTATTTTTGTGAAACTGAATTCTCACCGCCGCACAGGAAACCCTTTAGTAACACGTAAGTACTGGTATCTAAACACACACTCGCTGTAGTCACGTTATTGACGTATTTATGTACATTAAAGCATCCTAATTGACCCCATTCGTGGTTTGCTAGTGAAATAATATCTGGGGAAGTGGGGAATTGATCCTAGAGAGACTGAGACCAGGACAGGTTTCAGGATGAGACGTTTAGAGGTGACATGTTCAATCCTCCTGACAAATCTCTCAATTCAAGAACAAGAAATCTTCTCTTACATGTCGTACAGTTATTGTTATTATTAAATTATTATGTGTATGTTATGCAGCAGTTAGAGTTTTAACACGGTCAAAAAGAAGAGATCACATCACTCCAGTTCTTGCCTCCTTACAATCCGTCAAGTTGAGAATTGATTTTAAAATACTGCTAACTGTGTTCAAGGTGTTTAATGGACTTGACCCCAGTCACCTTTCGAAATGTCTGCCCCCATATTACCGTACACAGCAGCTTTCAGTTTGGTAGCTTAAAGGTTTTAGAAATACCCTTTGGAGGTCAGTGTCCCCGACAGAGGACAAACATGAACTTAGAAAAAGGTCCCTTTAAATTCATTATGGGTAGTGACCCTGATGGTGTTCTCTTCTCACTTCTCTTTGACTGCAGCCATGTTTGCTTCCTGTAGTAATACATGCATTTTGTTGTTTGCAGGCCATGTCACAAAAGGACGTGAAGGAGGCGTTTGTCAGTAATCTCAATGGGACCAGTCTCCAGGAAGTGGCGCTGGGTTCCCTCCTCTCTCCAGTGTGCTTTATCAACAGAGGACTCATCCTGATCCTTTACTACCAGGCCAAAGGGACTCTTCCACTGCCACTTCCCCTGTTGTCTCACCTGTTTCTAGACTTCTCCGTGCTCATCCTTCCCCTCGTTCTGTCCTGCACCATCCTGAGCAGCGTTCTCCAACACGTCATCCCGAGCCTGCTCTTCGTTACAGTTTGTGTGTACTGCTACGTCCATCTTAAAAACCAGCACCCACAGAATACTTTCAGCAGTTTTCTTCAGAGTCATGTCCAATTCAAGCAGATTCCCTTTGTCACGATATTCAGAGTGCTGGTAAATGTCAAAACAGCCATCAGCATTCTTGCTGTAGACTTCAGTGTGTTTCCGAGACGCTATGCTAAGACAGAAACCTATGGGACAGGTGTAATGGACTTTGGTGTGGGAGCGTATGTTTTTGCCAACGCTCTTGTTTGTCCGGAGGCACGGGGAAAGGGCTTCACAGGACCCAGGATGAATCACATCAAAAAGCAGCTCCTCTCTGTGTGGCCCCTGCTCACTCTCGGTATGGGAAGGCTGGTTAGCGTCAAAATGACCGGCTACCACGAGCATGTGACAGAATACGGCGTCCACTGGAATTTCTTCTTCACACTCGCCATCGTCAGAGTTGTTGCTTCTTTGCTCTTGGCTGTTTTACCAGCCAGTCGGTCGTGGGCGTATGCTATATTGATCAGTGGACTTTATCAGTTTGCTTTGGAGAAATCCGAGCTGAAGGCGTTCATTCTCCACAACAACGACAGAGAAAAAGACTTTCTGCATGCTAACAAGGAGGGCATTTTCTCTGTCGTGGGCTATGTAGCGATCTACTTGGCAGGAGTTCAGGTTGGACTCTACGTCATGCAGCCGAGATCCCTGGTTCGACAGTGGCTCAAAGCACTCTTTAACCTCTCATTTGCGTCCCTTGCCCTGTTCGCTGCTCTGTGGGCATGTCAGACACTCACAGAGCCAGTGTCTCGCTGCTTAGCTAATTTATCTTTCTGCATCTGGAGCGTTGCCCAGTCGCTGTTGTTTCTGTGCTGCATCGGTTTCGCTGATATGGTGTTACTGTTTTCCAAAAAGACGTCAGGCTGTCATTTGGTCCCCTCGTCGTGGAGTTTGTGTAAAAAACAATCAGACTCTGACCAAAAGACGGACGACATGGACGGACTGTGCCTCGTTCAAGCTGTCAGCAGGAATCAGCTGTTGTTTTTCTTGCTTGCTAATGTCATGACAGGATTGACCAACTATGTAGTGGACACCCTGAGCTGCAGCAGTTTGTTGTCAGTGTGCGTTTTAGTGTTGTACATGTTCATGAATTGCTTTGTGATTTATCTCTTACATGTTTGTGGAATCACAATTAAATTCTGGTGAGGTTGAGTTTGTAAAACTACAAGATGAATCTGTATCGTGCGACTGGAAGTAAATGTTAAAATACTCAAAATGTTTAATATTATTTCAATCAGCAGAGATGTGAATAAAGAAAATAATTATTTGATAACATGGAAATGTGACTTGACAGAAAGACTTTGGCGTTTGGACTCTATGGGGGGGTTGATGTGTTTGCAGAATGTATATTCTGAGCATCAACAGAATAAATCCTCCCCATGGAGTCCAGACACTGGTGGTGGTGGTGGTGGATCTGCTGACTTGTTGAGACCGGATGGGTGAAGAATTGATGGATGAGGATTCTGCGAGGACGGGCGGTGTTGGGGAGGTGGAGAAACATCGGCATAATGGAGCTAAAGGCAGAGAAAGAATCATATCTAAAAGGGGAGCAGAACGATGATAGGCTGACAAGGAGGGAGGAACGCCATGCGTACCGCTGACTTGACAGCTGATTACCCAATGACAGCCCCAGAAAATGACAGCGTAAATGTGAGTGAGTGAGCGTGTGAGAGAGGGATGAATGAGAGATAGACCCGACCGTGAAGACAAATATAAAGTCTTCCTGACTTCATTTAGAGCTTCATTAAAAAAAGAATCATTTGAGTAGCTGAATATTTATTGTACGTGCTTTGTTTATATGTGCAAATGAATGTTCTTATTCCTTCTGTGTTGTGAAGTGAGAGTCTAGCACTTCAAAGCAAACAATATTCATCTGCATTACTGTCCTTCAACCTAAAGCACCATCTTTACTACTTTACTATCGGACTGCATCCGATTGAGACAACTTTAAATGTCTTAGTAGAAGCGCTTGCTAGCCTAGCGGTTATGTCGTGTGCCCCATGTACAAAGGCTATAGTCCTCGTTGCAACGGCCGTGGGTTTGAATCCGACCTCGGCCCCTTTGCTGCATGTCTTCCCCCCACTCTCTCCTCCTTACATTCCTGTCTCTTCTCAGCTGTCATCTGTAATAAAGGCAAAAAGGCCCCAAAATAACTTTAAAAAAGGTCTTTGTTGTGATGCTTAGACAAACATCTCATGGTGAACAATTGTATTGCATTTAAATTGTAAAGGATGTGTTTTAAAGCCAAGTTCAACTTTAATCTAAACATTTATTTTGGCATACTACAACATATTCGACCCATTGACAAAAGGATGGTCTGGATAGTCTGGATTTCCGTAGAAGCAAAGTAGGGTTATCTGGCACAACTTCAGCACCTATCAAGGATCACGGAGAGTGAAAGACTTGAAGACGTCAAAAAGCTCCAGCAGCACTTGTTAACTTTATTAGACCGACACGTTTCAGCTGGTGGCCTTCATCAGGGTCATCCATAGTCTGGGTTTCCGTTCACACAAAAGAAAGTTGATTTGTCTTACTAAAACAATAGAATGTTTTCTCTGTAAGGAGTTAAAACTTGCTCTGCATCCAACTGATGTAACCTGTCAGTGGCTATAACCTTTCTTTCCCATGGACTCGTTCAGGTGCGTCTCAGAAAAGACCTCGCTGAAAAGGTGCCTTGCTCAATGACACCTTGGCAGTGCTCAGGAAGTAGACTGGCACCTCTCCAGCTACCAGACCAATTTCCAGACTTGGTCCGCAACGGGACTTGAACCAGCAACCCTCATGTGCTACTGCCATCCAATTGGACCACCCTGGTTAAATAAATGTTAAATAAAAAAAAACACGGATCACTTTGTTGGTAAAACCGTCTTCATGTTAATCAATCATTACTGTGGGATTAAAGTGGATTAGTTACAGTCCTTCCTTTATGAATCAGCAGCTTGTGCCCGCACTGCGCCCCCTAGAGGCGCCACGTCATCACGACGTCAGCTTCTACGTGCGCAGGCGCAGAGGGCAAAGGTGAAACTAGTGATGAAGATTCCGCCGCCGTAGCAGCTTCACTCACTGTCGCACTTGTTTATCTTTAAAGGGTAGAAATTCAGAAGCGGGTGAGTAATCCAGTTAACCAGTCACTCGCGCCTACATTACACCCTTTCAAGGTTTCAGATTATTATCAACGTCACGAAAGAGAAGCTGTAGAAGCGACGGTTTAACTTTACGTTAGCTTCTAGCGTTAGCTTGGAAGGGCAGCGATGCTAAAGAGTAAGTTAGCAAAGTTTGCTTGCATCGACAGGGTGTAAAAAACGGTGTCAACACTTTAAGACACGAATCGTTTGTCGGGGCATTGTTATCCACGGATTAAAACAAATACTTATAAAGCAGGTCGGCAGTATAAAGGGATATAAAGAGAAGTATACAATGGCCGGCTTCCTCCTTCGATACGCTGCTGTTTAAATCAGCTAGCATGCTAACGCTAACTGGCTAGCCGCCGGTTGATTTTGTTTTTCACTACCAATCAAATAAATATTAGTCTTCACGACATGCGGCATGTTCATCTGCACAGATAGAAGTTGTGTTGATTAGCTGAAACGATACACCCTTTCCCCCTTACACACACACACACAAGTTCCTGTTCCCAAGTTGTTATGCTAACTGAAGTTAGCCGGTTAAATCTGGTTCACTGTGTTGCGAAAGTGTTGGTGACGTTAAATCAAAAGATCTGACATTTTCCTTCTTTGCTTTATTGGCCCCTGCGTGTCTGCAAACTGATATTAGTGTGATGTTGTGCAATGTCAGCTCGTCATGACCTGCTCTAGATTGTAGGGATATAACGATTTACTAAACTCACGATACGATTCACGATACGATTCTCTCATAATTTATTTTACAAAATGAGACTGAAGACAAATGATGAGTGAAACAGATTCCTTTAGGGGCTGCTAACCTGCTTGTCAGTGTGGTTTGACCTTTTAATGTTTGTCTCTCTCAACAAGGGGAGGTGATTGGAGCTTCTCATTGTGGTGTCTGCATCATGTTGGTTGTGTTATTTCTGTAGTTCTCTGTCTTCTTCCAATATCTGCACACAGTTTTTGTCTCGTCTGTTATCTTCTCACCTCTTTCATTTTCTGTCTTGAAGCCAAAATGCTTCCACACCTCTGATTTAAAAGACGGTGGTGCGTCCTCACTTTCTAAATCTTGCTCTACAGCAGCTGACGCTCGCGATATTATTGAGATTCATGTTTCAGAGTACCGAGGTGAACCTGGACACCTTTGATGGTGTCAGTCGGTCTCTTCTAGGGTTGGGTATTTCCCACAACCCCACGATACGATACTTATCGTGATGTACATTGATTTTTTGAGCACAGCCCTAGTCTCTTCTTTGTCATCATCTGCAGACGAGCTGCATCAACAAACCCGACCCGGAGGAAAAGAACAGACATGGCTCGTCTAGTAGCAGTTTGCAGGGAAGGGGAGGAGGACTACCCGTTCCTCGCCAGACAGATCCCTCTTTACATCGACGATACCCTCACGGTGAGTAACCTTTTCCTGGGTGCGTCCACAGGTTGAATGTTCATGAAGTGGCTAACTCATTCATAAGCCTGTTTGTGTTTGCTCTTGTTTCTCTTTTTGAGGGTTTAATTCAGCCCAGAAAGAATGGATTAGTTATAAAACCTTCGATCATCACCAAACTAGAATAGAAGGTTTGGTAACACTTTAAATTTAGGTCACCATATTCACCATTACCTGGCTGCTTATTAGTCAGTATTAAGTGCTTATTAGTACCTTATTCTACATGACCAAAGTCTAAAGGGTATAAGCCATTAACTAAGAGTTTGCCCTCAACACCCTCCTGATTACTGCTTGTAGTTTGTAAGTTAGGAAGTGTTTGAACATGAACTATGATTTAAATATGCTTTTGCTCACTTCTACTTTGTAAGAGCCAAACTCAGCAGGCCCGGGCCGGTTCTAGTACAACATTATTTAACTCCACACAGAGAGGCTCCTGTCAGACGGGGATTCAAACCAGGAACCTCCTCACTGAGAGGCGACAGCACTAACCACTGCAGCACCGTGCAGCCCTTCATAATAATGTTATAAACAAAAACAGAATAGGACACCGGTCTGATTTGATAAGCAAGCTTATAACAATGCTTCATTTATGTGACGCTTATTGAAAAACAAAGTTACAGCTATTGCTACATACTTTTTATCAGAATATTAAAAGGTAAATTTGGAGCATCGTCCTAGTTTTTAAAATCTTTTTTCTCCCCGTTAACCTTCCAAACAAACAAGTCATTATAATATATATATTGTGATAATATGTGTAGGAAAAGTGACGCCTTGTTAATGTAGAGCATGCCAAACGTTCTCGGAGGCGAGATTGTGTCTTTAAAAACGATCAAATCCTGATGCGAGTCTCTTGATATCTCCAGAATGTGCATTTAAAATGTTTCACGATCTTTGTTGTCAGATGGTGATGGAGTTTTCTGACAGTGTCATGGATGGAGACAGCAACGACATAAACGTGTCTCATTGGAAACAGTTTTCTGAGGTGAGCAGATTCATGCACGTCATTGTTTAAATGTTTATCATGTACATCAGCAGAGCCCACAGCTGTGAGGTGTGCCTTCTTTTAAATTGGTCAACAAAGTCCTAACAGAGAAATCATCCCTTTGTCTTTAGTATTACTCCAAGCTGAAGCAGCAGGACTTGAATATGGCCCTGATGGTGACATCCAGGGAGGTGTACGCTGCATTGTCTCAGCCGGTGCCGTGCGTGGGCTGCAGACGGAGTGTGGAGCGCCTCTTCTCACACTTGGTAGAATCGGGTAACCCGGCCCTGGAGCCCCTCACTGTGAAACCCAGAGGCATGCTCTCTGTCACCAAAGCCTGTTTGTCAGACGCGAAGAAGCTCTACACCCTCTTCTACGTCCATGGGTGAGTCACAAGCCGTTTTCAGACTGTTTCCACCACAGCGACGTAACTAAGCTCTGCCATCACGTCTTCGTACAGTCATATTGATTCTGCGATGGCGTAATATTGGTGGGGGGGGGGGGGGGGTTCACTACGCCTCCGTGACTTTCAGATTGAAGGTGAAATGCAACAGGGATGTAAATATCGTGCCCTGAAATGACAGTCTGAAAAGGGCCAAAGAGAAATGTGCTTCTTTTCATTTTCACTGCCTAATTATTCGTACGTCGTGTCGTAAGAGAACGTAAAAAAAAAGCTTTAGTCAGTTGGAAACGGAGCGAACAAAATGTCCATTCTGTGACGTGAACGAGGGCTGAACGATACTGCAGGAAGTTATTCCAGATCAATGCAGTGAGTTTCTATAGGCCGACATGAAGACAAATGATATGAAGTTCAAGAAATCAACTAATATTAAAGAATCTGTTTTAGCTTTAGCTTGTTGCTACACGTTTCCTGTGAAGGGGTGTTGGATAGCCTAGCGGTAATGTTGCGTGCCCCATGTACAGAAGCTGTAGTCCTCGTCGCAGCGGCCGTGTGTTTGAATCTGACCCCGGTCCTTTGCTGCAGGTCGTCCCTCACTCTCTCTCTTCTTGACATTTCCTGTCTCTCCTCAGCTGTCCTGTCTTATAAAGGCAAAAGGCCCAAAAATGTGAAAGTCAGCTTGAGTTCCATCAGACGTTGTGAAATTCGTGTGAGTGTATAAAATGTTCTCATGCTGAGCGGGAAAGAGGAAAGTCATTTTTCTTCTTTAGAGATTCGGACGTTTGCGGTGCGTTAATTGGGATAACGATAAAATTGTGATTTATTGTGCAGCCCTGATCTCAACAACAAAAAAACCTGTTTTAAAAAAAAACTTCTTTACCAAGTGAGTCATATTATGTACTGACATACAGCGGCGGCTTTCTCTCATCTACCGTCAAATATAGGAAAAGGACAGATTGTTCTGTTGTAAGAAAAGCTTTGGTTTGTTTCTTCTTTGTTTTCAGGTCAAAGTTGAACGACATGATTGATGCCATTCCAAAAAGTAAGAAGAACAAACGCTGCCAGCTTCACTCCTTAGACACGCACAAGCCCAAACCTCTGGGGTGAGTCATTCCACCTTTTGATCTGTTTACTTTATCAAACTGATGCATGATGTGTTTGTGTTCTCCTCTGAACAGCATGATGGATGTTAGTGTGAGACGTGGGCCGTGTGATTCTGGAGAAGTCTTGATTATTATTATTTTTATTTGTTTAACTTTTTATTTGTAAAGGGACCATGATATTACGTATTTTCATGAATATTGAATGTACTTTTAAATCTGTATACCATCTAAGTAACTATTCTGGGTTGGAGTTGCTGTAACCATATCCAGGAGAACATTTCACAGAAACAGAGTTATATTGGGATTGGAGCCAAGCGTCTGTTGAAAGAAATGTATATGTCTTATGTACAAGTCAAGCTGATGTTTTCTTCAAACCTTATAGAGGTGTACCAAGAATAGTATGACTTTGTAAGCTGTTTCTTGTGTAGCATAAAAGCTCATGTAAACTGCAGAATAGCAGTCAGTCAGCTTAGAGTGTGTTAATGATTGCGTTGGTCTGACCTCGGCCGAAATAAACTATAAAATAATCCACAGTCTGTTCCGCGAATTAATTATTATATAGACAGCAGAAACAACCCCAACCTTACAGACCATGTACAATATTAAACATAAAGGTTGCCATTTGATGCATTGCACCAGAGTTAGCTTAGAGCTAGTTTACATCTGCAGGCTGATCATACCTGTAAGAAGGTTACAGTTACCGTTGAAACTGTGACACAGCATGTGATGGAGCTACTGTCAGGCCCCGTGTCCACCTAGCGGGGCAAAATGAAGCGTTTGTCTGCTGAGAATAAAAACGCTGCATGTTCATCTTGTCTCTATGACGACAGTCTCCTGAAGACAGCCGCCGTATGGCCAACACTGCTCCGTCGTCTTTTTACTGCATGTTTTATATTTGAGTTTTTCTCACTGTGAGCATCAAACGGAGGATGTTTGTCCTCCTGCTTTGTCTGGATGATGAGCTTAATAATGACGGCCCCGCCATCAAGCCTCCGATCAGACCCGGAGAAGGAGACAAAAACAGCCCACTATCTCTGACCAGAGCACGGTCCGTAGGAAACAAAAATAAGGGGAATATCGTACATTTTGTCAAAAGAGCGCCGGTGACGTCAACAGCGCCCTCCAGATAAGTTGAAAGATTTTTACAAGGAAGTGCTCGGAGCAGTCGCACAAAAAAGGCGGAGCACCCGGAAAAAGATGCTACATGCCTTTTCTCCGTGCAGCCGTCTGCTGCTGGAAACACTCTCTCCTCATTGGGAATAATTAAAAAAAGAAACCACGGGCCCTCAGATCGGTTAGCTTTCTTTCTCTTTGGATGGTTTGTGACTCAGAGAAGAAAACTTTGAGTTAACATGAAGTTATTGAAGGTTTGATAATCAAAGTAAAATGTGTGTTTGTTTGCCTACAGGGGGAGCTGGATGGATGTTTGGGAGCTCATGTCTCAGGAGTGCCGGGATGAGGTGGTCCTCATAGACAGCACTTGTCTTTTAGAGACTCTGGAGACATACCTGCGTAAACACAGGTAACGTGTGCGACCATCACAGCCTCGTACGAAACGCCTGATTTCCACTCTCGTTAATGTCTGGTGGGAGGTTTAAAAACAATCGCATTAACTGCACATCACTTTATGTCCACAGATTCTGCACCGACTGCAAGAACAAAGTTCTGAGAGCGTACAACATCCTGGTGGGAGAGCTGGACTGCAGCAAAGAGAAGGGCTACTGCGCTGCCTTGTACGAGGGGCTGTGCTGTTGCCCCCATGAGCGCCACATCCACGTGTGCTGTGAGACAGACTTCATCGCTCACCTCCTGGGCCGGGCAGAGCCGGAGTTTGCAGGAGGCTACGAGTAAGTAGAGCTTCAGACAGTTACTAACTTTGAGTCCGTATTACACAGTGTTCCTTTCAGTATTTTGAGGATGCTGTTTGTGTTTTTCTAAGACGCAGAGAGAGGCACGCCAAGACCATTGACATCGCACAGGAAGAAGTCCTGACCTGTCTGGGTATTCACCTGTACGAACGGCTGCACAGGATCTGGCAGAAGCTACGAGCAGAGGAGCAGACCTGGCAGATATTGTTCCATTTGGGGGTCGATGCACTACGCAAAAGTTTCGAGGTAACGTAACTTCATATCTCAAACGTACCTATGATATGATAAAAAGGGTTATGGCTGGTGAGTCATGTTTTTGTTAACCATTTCTCTTAGATGGCTGTGGAGAAGATGCAGGGCATCAGTCGCCTGGAGCAGTTTGTCGAGGAGCTGTCCGAGGAGGAGAGAGCGAAAGAGCTGAAGCAGGAGAAAAAGAGGCAAAAGCGTAAAAATCGACGGAAAAACAAGTGTGGCTTTGACATGTCGGAACAGGAAGCGGACGACAAGGAAAAAACAGACGAGGTAATCATCCACTACGAGGGACAGTCTGGCCTTGTTTGTGGTTTAGGGGTTCATGTGATATAAAGCAAAACGTGTGCTCGTTTTACTGAACTCTGACCCTTGTTGTGTTTCAGGGTTCTCTTGAGTCCGTGGAGGACTCTTGCAAAGTCTGTGGCAGCCAGGAGGAGGAGGAGGAGGCGGGATGTGATGAGACCGCCACGAACGAGAGCTCTTCTTGTAACTGCCCAGAGAGCACCAAACAGAGTAAAGACAAACTCAAGGACTAATCATGTCACGCACTTCACAACACATCTTTCATTAACACTATTCAAAATGAAGCCCAGCCCCAGAAGATCAGTCGCAGGCCAAACACAGACGTCACCACGAGAGATGAACCGTGTTTGTCTGTGGAGGCCGCCGCATTAAAGAGAGTAAAGACCGTTAGCATAAACGACAGGCCTTTAAGATGGTGTGTTTTTTGGTTGTGTTTCCGCAGATTTGTCCCCTCAGAGCAACGGCAGTGACTGTGGATACTCTTCAAGTATGGAGGGCAGCGAGACGTGCTCACGGGAAGGTTCTGATATCGCCTGCTCCGAGGGAATATGCAACCATGACGAAGCAGGTCTGCTATGAGCCGCTCTTAGGCTGTGCGTTCACACGGCAGACAAAGTTTGTCTTTGGCTCCTCTGTGACTCAGATCAGGTGTTTTGATGTCAGTGTGAACAGCACGAGTCACTTTCATACGTGGGTCCAAATCAGATACAGGTCGAATCTTAAGCAGTGTGAGCTCAGTCTGAACAGCGATGGTCGGAATGCACGAGACTCTGACGTTTTTCTGAATTAACGAGACAATTATCTCAGAAATGTGAGTTACGCGGTGGTTGTGGTTCCTCAGTTGCACTCCAATCCGGGGTCCGGGATCCAGTATTTTCAGCAATAACCTGATTTTCTCTTGAGTCAGCACGTAGCTGGCTGATTGCATTTCAGCTGCATCACGTTATATCAGTGCAGCACGTCTAATCGGCTCAGCTGACCACGTCAGATCAGAGCGAGGTTTGTGTCTGAACTGCAAAGATCGAAGCTGCCTGTGCAAAGTCGACAAACTAAGAACGATGTCATCGATGTTACCTAAAGACACGAGTATCTCCTCGTGTCAAACCCAAACCAAAATAAAACCGTTAATCTAATCAGTGGGAATGTTTGATACTTTCAGAGGTTTAAATGAAGCTGCTGTTCCGTATTAACTTGTTCATTCAGAAGAACAGAGCAGAGTTTATTTTCTCATGTGAATGCAAAACGTTTCCATATCTTTGAGCTTTTTGTTTTTTTACCCTCTGCAGGAGAAGAAACCAACACCCATCACTGTGCTGAAGACAAGGAGGAGGATGCAATAGACAGCTGTGTGGACTGCTGGACACACTCTGAAGAAAACAGTCAATGCAAGAGTAAAAAGAAGAAACGGAAGGGCAAGGCTTTATGCAACAGTCAGGTGAGCGCAGCACCGGTAGAAACGTCCTGCTGCGTGCTTCATATTTAACAACAGTGTTTTAAATGGTTCTGTTTTTCATTCCTGCAGGGAAAGAAGGCTGAAGGTTGCACGTCAGACGGGAACACGACACGCCACAGTCTACCTTCGCTTTCTTGCCGAACCAAAGAAATCTTCTCCTCCTTGTGTGGCGACGCACTTGCCAACATTGCACTACGGTTACCGTGGACAGCTCATCAGAAGAACCTCAGCCTTAACGGGAGCCCTACAGAGGCCAACATCAGTCTGGTGGAACTGCTGGTTAGTGAGACAGTTTGACTTGTTATGGTTAGACACGCACCGCTGGCTCTGTTAGATTCCCCGTGAAACAGAACTTAGAGAGTATCTGTCCCTGCCTTCATGTCGTGTCGGGCACATCAGGAAAATGACTTCCCCAGTTGTGCACGTCAGTGGCTCCTAGGCTTCAGTGTTGATTGGCTGTAACTCGTGTGACGTCTAGCCAATCAGAAAGTGTTGTGGGCGGGACATTAGGTGAAGCAGAGTGGGGATTGAACACAGACCCACCTGCAGTGGAGCCAAAGTAGCACACGTTATAATAAATTAATGATATCGTCAATCTGTAAACTGAAACAGATTCTAGTTGTGTAATTGGGCCCGCTGTGGGGCAGGTCCTTCGTCCTCCACGCTAAAGAAGAGAGGGACCACCGGCTTGTTATCAGAGCTCCGTTCACCAGCAACACCAGCATCTGTGAAGGTGCCGAGGTGCATTAGTGCACATAGCATGGGTCACCTGCTCATTAGTAAAGGCTCCATTAATGCTGAACTATATATACAGGTGTAGGAGCAACATATGCTGTAAGGGCGGCTGTGGCTCAGTGGTAGACTCGGTCGTCTTTTAACAGGAAGGTTGGGGGTTCGATCCCCAGCTCCTGCAGCCTCATGTCCGATGAGTCATTGGACAAGACACTTAACCACAAGTTGCTCCCGCTGCTAAGTCAGCGGCGTGTGAATGGATGAGTAACTAATGAAGGACACTTTACACAGCAGTCTCTACCATCAGGGTGTGAATGTGTCGGTGTGACCTGCGGTGTCAAAGAGCTTTGAGTCGTCAGAAGACTAGAAAAGAACTTTACAAACTCAAGTCCATTAGTGCTGCGTGTCGACCCCTGATAATGTGTCCTGCCGATAATCGGTCGACCCCTGATACATGGTGTACGCTTCATTTCACTGAGCAGTTCTATAAGAAAACAACGATTAGACCTTCGTCTTTTACGTAACCTGCCCTTTTCTTTTGTTCTTGTTACGACAGGACGATTCTGAAGTGGCTTCGGATGAAGAGAACTGCCTGACGCAGGATGAAATTCAGGCCTTTCTAGAAAGAAACCAGTCCTTCTACAACAACCGCCACCAGTACCGACAGCTCCTGAAAGAGAAATTCACCAACTACTGTCGCTCCAATGAGCAGAGTAAACCTGTGTGTGGAAAGTGGTTTGCCACCACCAGTGTCAACTAACTGCACGAACAACAACCACCACCCGGGGAACAACACTCGTGACCACTGCTGCAGCGTCTTCACTGAGATAACTGTGAAGTCCGTTTGGTGTCTGGTTCAGTCATTTCTCCGTTTTTAAAGTGACGTGATTCTGACTTTCTGTTGCACTCGCACACAAACACACTTTCTCATCTCATCTCTCGGCCACGTTCTCGCCTGCGATTGTTCTCCGTGACCAAACCTAGCTTCGTGTCGTTGGTCTTCTGTAGGGTCATTGGGTGGGAGCACGGTGGAATCAGTAATCGAGCTTTGCAAGCTGTGATGTTAGGGATAAATTTTAGGAGTCTTATTTTAATGTTTTCTTGTTTTCTATTTGGTTTCTCTTTGGTGACACGTCAGTGTAGTGGTTAAGGTTGTACCGTTATATGTGTACAGAAATTCTAAATATAGAGATTTTACAGAGAATCAAAAATCCATTTGTAACGAGGATTTGGATGATGTGATGTCAAGAACGCAATGTGCAAAAATTTACTAAATAAAGAATATTTATTAATATGCATTATTGTTGTTTTTGACCCTGTTTCCTGTTTTTTACCGTTAAAGTTTCAGGGTAGTCTTAGGCTTTAAACCACACACACACACACACACACACACACACACACACACACACCTCCACTTATTAGGTGCATAGATTACAGGAGAAAATCTAAATGAATTTAAAAGAAGCAATATGTAACTCTGACAATTAGTGTTTGAAATGGGTACTGCAGTCCAAATTCAAAACATTGTAGAGAGCTGTCTCCCCCCCCCCTCCTCTCTAGAGTGGATGCTCACGCAGGTCACCATGTGGTGGACACTGAAGCTTCAGTGTTTATCCAGCTCTGCATCGGTCTGTAAACCTTTCTGTGTTCTAACCTCTCTCCATTTTTCAAAAGCATCTCCAATATTGATCCTAGTTTGAGCACGTTTCTGCTCGTGGAGCTTATTAGAAACATGCAGAGGCTTTTTAGGTCGGGTACAATCACTTCTATCTGAACCAGTTCTCTTGCCCGCTTCCATCGCTGCAACACCTGTTGGTTTGACCTGATAACTGCTCTCATATCTGGCAAACCGAGGGGCGTCCAAAACGGCCGTGTGGGGGTGCCTTAAAACCGCCTACCTTCTCTGGTCCAAACAAATCCAGACCATTCAGGACCAGAATCTAAACTGTGTTGATTTGAGACATCCGCAGAGAAACCTCTCACAGGTAGGATGTTTCTAAATCAGTAGTTTCTGATCAATCCTGGCTCGTGAGTCACTTTGACTTCTCAAAACTCTGCCGACCCCAGACATCCAAAACACAAACAGCTTTTTACTCAATTTGTTTTCAATCATGTCAGTTTTTCTGCTGTGGTGCCAGGTAACATTCATCAAGGAGGACATTTCTGCACAGAAAGACAGAGACTGCAGGTTTCTTGTTTTGGCATAGGCTATCATACACAGTAGCCTCGACCCCACTTTCCATGCAACCCCACACGAGGTCGGGACCCCAAGGTTGAGAAAGCCTGCTTTAAATGAAGTAATGCGTCTCTCTTCATTACACACTGTTGTTCGGGTGAAGCCGAGGGCGAGACATGACTCGTCATATTTTCTTGTCTTTGTTTCAGTAGTTCAGTAGTCTGCTGTTGATTCATTATCCGCCTCATGTTTATCTGGAAGTCCTCTCAATGACTTTAAAATGCTTTGCTGGCAATGCCAAACAGTGTGCAGTGTTTTTATTCAGCCTCCCTCTCCTCCCCCGTCATGACCTCTGGCCTCACTCTGGAATCTCTTCTGTAGAGGCTGAAGCAGGAACTGTTTCTTGTCAACCTGAAGAGGGCAGTCACAGTCCCCTTTTCAAACTCAGAGGTCAGTGAAAAGCTCACGGCCCAGACTGGGACATGAAGCCAACACCAGCTTAGAGAACTTTAATAAAAGTCTGTAACAGCACTGTGTGAGAGTCTCTGTGATCTTTAATCCTCATAAAGTTTAGGGAACAATCTCAGCGAATCCAAAGAATCTTAATCTCACTTTATATTTAAAGAATCATTAAAGCCAGCATGTCGAGGACATCTGATGAAATGTGTTCATTATGTTTTAAAATGATTAATCGATTACTGAGGACGTACTCGTGTGTCGGCCTGCAGCTGGTTGAGTTATGTTCTTTGTTAATTTATGTGTTCAGGGGCGGGGGGGCTCCACTGCTCTAACCCGATGTTTATGGTCATGTTGTAATCTGCAGAAATGCTTCATGAAATGGGAAAAATATTTCATAAAAATGTAGAGACGGATCTGTTGTCTCTGATTCTGGAGCTCCCTGAGTAACAAGAACACCACTGCAGCTGGTTAAGGGTTTTATAATTACTCTAATGGGTCAGGGATGAAGGGTCTTCTGTTAAAGGGGGTCAAGTCACTGGTTCCATTTAAAGATCCCACAAGATTCAGATTCAGACGACTTGAATAATCCCAGAATGACAATTCAGCGTCACAGCCTGCAGAGAGAGAACAACCAGGAAACAAACACGAGTGTTTTAAAAAGTCTGACAGCTCAGTCTGAATGATATCAGGCCTGTTCTCTCCGCCGTCGTCATACAAGGAGTCTGCTGAGTCTGAAAAACGACCTTTGACCTTCCTGTGACAAGCACAATCTCCTGTAACCTCCTGTGTGAGGCCATGTTATTACGGAAGAGGATCAGGGCCAGGCATGAGGGAGGAAGAATGAGAGGAGGAAGATTATTTCCTCTTCTACATGAAGTTTAATCAAATCCTAAGAACTTCCCTCTGATCACTTTGGAAAAAGTCGGCTTGTTAAACGACCCTTCATGTTCCCTCATGAGGTGAAGAACTACGGTGGCTGGGAAGTGCAAACCAAACTCACAAAGTGTGAAGCCCTTTTACAAAGCTTGAGGCAAATGTACATTTTAGAAAACACATTTTAAAGATGTGAAACACTTAAACAAGCGCAGAGACAAATTCACAAGTGTCTGAACACTTTCACCAGTCAAGAAACAAATTCACAAACGACAGAGTCCTGCAGGAAAGGGAAAGTATCAAATGCTGTATCACATATTTCACACTGAGAAATGTGTATTACTGACTGAATGATGTTTTCACCATTTTATTGAACCCACCTGAGACAGTTAACACAGTTCTGCTTTGCGTGTCTAGGGTCTCTGGATTTTCTGAAGGACACGGAAGAGACTGAAGGACCAAGTGCACCTTCCAGACCCTCCGTCTCATCTGTGTCCTTTAACTTCCAGCATTTGGTTCATTCCCTTTCACGCAAGATTCAGAAGTTTGTTAATTTGTTTGGGGACTGATACACGTGTCCTGCTGTTTTTAAAGTGTTCCACACTTTGTAAGTTTGGTTTGCACTTCCGAGCCGCCGTGAAGAACTTATCTGAGAGCGCGTATGGAACATCTGTGCAGCAGATAAACTCAAACCACCCTGCTGGTCCCACCTTCATCTTTATCTGAGTGTACAGGAGGACGTCTCACACCCTAGACCGGCCCCCACACCCTAACCAGGGAGAGGCCTGACCCTCACACCCACCTCGTAAAGAACATGTCTCATGTCCTAAACGCCCTCCATAAAAAGCTGCAGAGAATGCAATAAGTGGATCTCTGTTGTGTTTTTTTGTGCTTATTCTGCACTACATGACTCGAACCTAGCTCTGTTACTAATCAACCATATTTGGCAGCCACTTGTTCAGTTTGCAGCTGAACGTATCGGGGGGAATAGAGCCCCCCATGGAGACTTATTTTCTGCACAAATCCAGGATGTAGTCAAACTGTCAGGTATCGAAGAAAAACGACAGCAAACTGCGAGCCGCTCCATCACAGTCCGGGGTTTTAATTTCAGGCTGTGAATCTGACGTGTGTGACACCTGCAATAAAAAACACACCTCAGCTCTCCGTTTCCTGGAGTCGAGCTGAGCGTTTGAAAAAGAGTTTAATAAGTCAGATAACGTGACATCAGCTGACATATCGGAGCATTAAATTCACACACCGTGGAACCAATCGCTCATAAATCCACGAGCAGGGAGATTCAGAGATGAAGAGCGTTAGATGTTTTACAAACTGTGAGATTAAGATGCACGCTATTAGACGGATGAAGACGTTCAGTGTCTGCTTATTGCTGCCGTGTCCCTCTTTTTTTTTAACCCTTTCATACTGTTCATATTCGATGCCTGCACAGTAGGGTGCCACATTTTGTTCTATAGGTCTTTTAAGAATGTTTTTTAGCCGACCTGACGTTAATAAATGGGTGATTAATCTTTACTAAATGTTTCAGAGAGCGGGACGAGTGTAGTTGTCATGTTTCAAGGACGAATGTGCGACATGTTACACATAAATACAGCAGAAATCCAGTCTCTCCTGTGTAAATGTGTCTCTGAGTCATGACTGTCTACAATGAGTGAGAAGCTCGAGTCCCGCTGGCTGTGTTGTTGTCAGAGCCGTGTTTACATGGACGGGACGGCCGGCTCCTCCCCTTGTGTATAAAAGCTGTTTTAGTCAAGAACTAGAGAGAAGAAGAAGAACATACTCACTGATTATTTGGATGTCACCTAAGAGTTTAACTCACTCACTTTAACCCATTCTGTCACATGCAATATGAAGCTATGAGCTAACTAAAGAGCGTTAACATTAGCACGCACGCTAACGCAACAATGCAAGCCACAGGCAGCTGCAGCTCGAGCCGAGGAACATTTTTGAGAGCTGGAGCTGAGGCGGGTTTTAAGCCTCCTGACAAACCGTTACACCGCGCCCACCTGTCAATCAGGTCAGCTACACGCCTTATTGTGAATAACTCTTATCCTTCATCAAATCAAAACTGATGAGTCATCAAAACATTCACCCCCCGTACAGTGTGTGCTGATCGAGACATGAGCTAATCAGACCTGTTTGGTTTTTTGAACCAGACTGTAAACATGTTAATGTCTGCTGTAAAAACCGGCTTTTTAGAATGGGTGTGTATGTGACTTCCTGTGCTTCTGCAGACAGCCTCTAGTGGACACTCGAGGAACTGCAGAATTTTTCACTTCTACATCGGCTTCATTTTCAACATCAACTTGAAAAGAACGATACAAGCTCAAGTCCATTTACCATCAACCGTTTATATTCTCCATCTGAATCACAATGTGCTATATCATCAAACAAACAGCCAATAAGATCATAATTCATGTTCAACAACTTCCTGACTGACTATCATTGAGGAGTAATCAGGCGGGCAAGCTCTTAGTTAATGCTATATACTAGCTATTAGCTACAGACTATGGTCATGTAGAATAAAGGCACTAATATATAGCCTGTGTGCTGCTAATTAGCATGCTAACAAGCAGCTAGTTAGTAGTGAACATTGTGACCTCAATTTAAAGTGTTATCTCATTCCATATTTGTGGTTTATCCAGTATATACAAATGAGTATTAGGGCCATGTTAAAGGCAGGGTTGGAGAACTAGCATGATTTTGAAAGTAGCGTTTCCTCAGTGCTCCGTCTGCACCCACCCCCTCCCCTCTGTGCTCCCTCAAAAGCCACGCCCCTCACTTACATGCACGAGCGCCGTTGCTCCAGAAGCGGACCTCAGCTCATCGCTTGCATTGTGTAGAAACTACGTCGTCTCACGTCTCATTCAGCGGTAAGTAAACTCTAAACTTTATCATAATACATGTAAAAAAAAACGTGACTATTTTACTACTCAAATTGCCCAACGACAAACGGTAAACTGAGCACGCTTCATGATCACGTTAAGCCATGCATGTGTTGTATTAGGGCGCCGTCACACTGGCCATCCGTACCGTGCCGTACTCAAGCACGATTGGCCCCCCGCTGCGCCATTCCCCCGCTGACCGGCACGGCCTGCGATCACACTGCACCAGGACTAACTGTGCCTAAGCACAATTACCTCTTGTACATAACGTCGTAATACAACACATGCATGCTTTAAGTTATTATGAAGCGTGCTCAGTTTACAAACAGGCGGACTCGAGGAAAAAGAAAAAGGGACGCGCAGTTGAGTCCGTGTCCGCACATTGGAGAACGCGGAGAACATGACAGCTACTTTGAGGCGTATTTTGAGTCATGTTAGTCAGATAACGCCATAAAACTCTGGATTTCTCCCTAATGAAGGCTGTCAGCGTTGTGTACCCGCATGCTTGTACTCGTGCATGAAGTGTACCGTGCCGAGGCACACCTCTCCGAAGTGTGCCAGAGCCAAGTAAGTGTACCGTGCCTGAGCACGGAACGACGCGATCAAACTGGTCAAACCAACTGGACTTGAAGCATGCTTAGGCACGGTACGGATTGCCAGTGTGACCGCGCCCTCACAGTATAAACTCCGTCATCGGTGACGCGCTTTGAGTGTGGGCTCGTGCACGCATGGGGTAGAGAACGAGCAGGGGGACAGGGAGGCGTGATTGGTTCATCAGATTGGTACCTCGTGGCAGACATTGGTCAAAGTTTTTACAGGCTTACAACTGCTACAGATGACGGATTATCTTTGTTCCTTTTTCAGAGCTCATGAGTTATTAATTTCTGTCAGGACCTAAAGACAAAAAAAGGGGACATATTATGAAAAATCCAATACAGGGTGATGTCTACCTGGAAAACTCAGGGGGGGCTCATTGCATTTAAAGAGACAAACACACCAAAACAGAGCGTTCTGAGAGAGCTGGTTTCTACAGGGTCACAAACCTCCTCTGGTGCTGGATTCATGTTATATTTGGACCAAAGCACAGCACAGATGTTTCATTTAGACCACAGGGGACTGTTTGAAAAGGTGGATAATATGTCCTCTTTAATGGGGGACACATCAGAGATTTCGAGATTAAAGTTGTTAATGGAGTCTATAGTTATATCAGAAGAGCCGCCGCCCCCTGTATGACAATGAGGAACGTGGAGCATGTTGTGAAGTTATACTTTAGTAAAGATTTCACTAATAAGAAATGCTTCCTCGTGTCGTCTGTAACACAGATTATTAATGAGCTGCTTTAAGGTCTCTAAATATCAGGTTAGTTTTACGTCTGCAGGTATGAAACTACACGTTCTTTCTGCACGTCAGCATCACGCTGTCACGAGTATCAGGACCCTGAAAGGATACTGAGAGAAACTTGGGCTTTTCTGAAGAGAGAACCACACTGACTTGGAGGAAGTCGTCTCTTTTGTAGCTTTGAGGGTTCTCCTTCCTTTCATCATTTTCACACAAGCGGATGGCTGCTCCTCTGATACAACCTCTCAGAATAATCATTTGAACCATCGCCTGATTTAAATCGATTCAAGAATTTAAGATCGTAAATTTAAGACTTTAATTTCAAAATTGGAGGGGCCCCAATACTTGGCCATTTCATTTTAACGTTGGTGCGAAGCCTGAGTGACCTCCTGTAATCGATGACACGACCTGATGATGGTACTTTATGTTAAATGAATGAAAGTAGCTGATTAAAGTCTCCTCTGCTTGGATCGCCTCGTTCTTAATGAGTAAAAACAAAAGTTCCATTTCTCATCAAAGTCCAGCCCAGCGTGATAAGGGTGTGGGGGTACAGGTTAGGACAAGATAAGACCCCCCCCCTTTCTAAACGCTGTCTGGTCAACCCAGATGTCATCACAGTATGCTAATGAGCCAGGGGGGCCTTTAAGTGCAGGAGCCCGGCGTGCAGAGCAGATAGTCGTCTGTGAACGAGCAACAGTGAAACATGTACATGTGGAACGTGTGAGAGAGAGACACGAGACGAGAGACGATCCGAGCGACACGGCGTGTAACGGTGAGTGCTTCGTGGTTAGTTTTTATCCTTATTTAAAAGCAGCACCTTCACTCTATGATCAACGCTCTCGTTTGTCACAAGTTTCTAACAAGTTGACCTCCGTTTCCTCTCAGGTTCAGAGCACAGCCGGAGCTCGCTGTGTGAGAGCCGTGATTCATCTTGAGCCCTGGACAGGATATCATCTTATACTGTAAGTTCATTAAAGAGACACTACAGTATAGATGATGTACTATCCAGGGGGTCATTCGTCCTCATCGACAGAAACGCGCCGACTACACCACACACGCTGCAGAGGGGGGCCGTCAAACCGTTACCATTACTGAGTTCCAGTTATGGTAAGGGTTATACGGCCCTCGCTCAAACTCGTCGTGACCATGAGGATGGAAAAGGTCGCTTCATGGGATATTCAGGAGCTTCTGGAGGACTCTGTTTTAAAAATGTACGTGTGGATGAATGTTGAATAAAGCTCATGGTGCCCAAACAAACGAGTGTGTCTTTTATTGAGTACAAAACAACAACGTGTGAAGTGTGTGTCAGGGTTTGACGGATGACTTTAACGTACATCGTCTAGAATATTTGCAAGCAGCAGTTGGCTTGTCTAAGTGGCGATCTCTGCTGCGTAACCGGCTTGTCTAATCACTGAGAAGCAGCCGGCGCAGAGAGCTGGAGGGGCTGACGCAGCTTCTGTGAGTTGAGTCGCCTCCCCCCTCCCTCCCTCCCGCCCTCTGTCAAGCTCGCTTTAGGCCACGAGCTGGTTATTCATCAAGATGCCCTGGATAGAGTAACCACGGAGTTAACTCACAGGCAGCAGGAAGGAATCCAATCACCATTATCTGACCCATTTTAGCATCAGGTTAGTGCTCCATTTTGCCGTCCATTACGGAGACAAGTCAGCCCTCGGGGGCAGAGCGCGGCTTTGTAAGAGCCAAAAAAGCAGAAGGAGGCGGGAGGGGAGAGGAGGGGAGGGGGGAGAAAGCAGTGGAACAAAAAGTGATAGTAGCAGAGGATGGATGGCCACACTTCAAAGGCAGCGGCGAAGGCTAAAGTGATGTGGGAGTGGAGGGAACAGGGGCGGGTGGTGCATCAGGGACATTTGAGTGAACATGACTGTGCAGGTTCCATCAGGCGCCAAATGCCCGCCAAGTAAAGAGCTCTGAGAGCCAAAGATAAACCATCGGCCTTTTCACAGCTTGCCAAACCTCCCCAGCCATGAACACACTGTCAAACTAGTGTCAAAACATGCGTTTGATGAGCGTCTGTGTCATTTTGTTGCCTAAAATACATCACTGCTTAAATAAACTCCAATTATTCATTTCATTCCTCATCCGGGTTTTTATTGCAGTCATTTCTCGATTTGACTGATAAAGACGTGTCAGATTTCTCTCCACCATGATGTCAACATGTCCTCGGTTGCATCCTCACATAAGGAGTCTTTATAACATGTTGTGAGTGTGCATGAAAGGATGCTGCAGATAAATTCAGAGGAGTCAAAGAGAAGGACGCGTTTCCTCCCACTGAACAGGAAATGTCTCGTCTGTAGAGGTCACTGCTCCTGATTCCACTCTTCATGTCCGTCCTCCGCAGAGAAGAATACCTTTCCCCTTCTTCATCCCTTCAGGGTTTCACCTTTAAAGTCTTTCCATCTTGTTTACTTCTTCAGCTTCACTGTGAGCTTCAGCTTCACTTCCCTGAGGAAGACGCGGCTCAGGTCCTCGCCCGCCTCTCGGGCCATCTGAGCCACCATCTGACCTCCGGCGCCGATCACCATCTTCTACAGAAAACACAAAAACAGCGGGCGTCAGGAAGCACAGAGCGTGCAGGGTCAGACGATTAAATTGAGTGTAAGAATCAGACACCAACATACAGACTTGAAAGGTCTCCGTGGAAACAAAGCAGACGTAAGAGCAGAGGATTTCTGTACCAACATTTTTTAAACACACTGCTGGAAACAAATTCAAAACGAGCACTCAATTCTTCAAAAGCAAAGACACGTCTCTGATATGTTGTGTGACATATTGTGTTTCCCGCTCTTTGAGGATTAGTGCGAGGCTCGTGTTTCCTCTAAACGACTGCAATGAGCTCTGAAACTCTAAACATGACACAACAATGACATTTAAGATTGACCGATAACAACCTGAACAAGAAAGCAAGAGCTCCTCATAAATTAGAGATTGGATTTCTTTGCTTGTTTCTGTGGGTTCGTCCTGAGCTGAAGGTAAAAGCTACAGGAGGATGTCGGTCTGCTTACAGGTCATCGGCCTGAAGTGCTTCAGCTGCACAGATGGAGCTTCAAATATTCTTTGCCATCAAATATGCATGGTTCAGAAAAGCTGCTCAAATATTAACGAGGTGAAGAAGACAAGGAAAGAGGGATCTGGAGGTTCGAGGGAGCGGTAAGTACAGAAGTCATGGGAGAGGCTACAGGTGTCTTTAAGAGAGGGAAAGACTTCACTCAGACCAGCAGTCACAATCCCTCATTCTTGTTTTAGTCCAGCAGGGACACTTCTAAGGGAGCACTCACACTAGGCCCGGTTGTCCCATACCGTGCTGCAGCATTAACCCCCCTCCCCATTCCCCCGCTGTCCAGGACTAACCGGCCTGAGCACGGTTACCTTTAGTACATAACGTCGTAATACAACACACGCATGGCTTTACGTGATCATGAAGCGTGCTCAGTTTTAAAGACAGGCATCGGAGAAGAACACAGAGATTATGAGCAACTTTTAGGCATTGCAGTAGCACGGCACAGCAGGAGCTCCACATACTTCAGACATGCACACACACAGCGCTGCGCTCCCCCGCTGGCTCCGCTTAAACCGTCTCTTCTCTGTAACGCCTCTGTTACTACCTCTGAAGACGGTACAGAGGGGGGATCACTTCGTCCCCCCATTACGTCCCTGCAACATTCAGATTGAAGGCAAAATGTCTCAGGGGCGTAAATATCACGGCTTGAAACGGCGGTCTGAACAGGGCTAGAGACGTGCTGCAGGACCTGCCCCCCAAGGTCTGAATGGTTTGAAAGTACTACCCCCCCCCCCCATTAGATACTTTATAAGACTCATGTCTCCTGAGCCAGAAGAGACCAGAGAGCCCATCTTACCATGTGTGTTTCCTTCCTGACGTACAGTTTCACAGAAATATCCAGGTCGCCATCTTCTCCATCCTGCCAGAGTTCAACAGACTGAAAGAAAGCAGAGACATTCAAAGTTTACAAAGTGGAAGGAGGAGCCGTCAGCTGTGGGCTGAGAGCACTGTGGACATGACTACATATCCCAGAATTCTTTGCATGTCTATTAAAGGTGTCTTCAAGGTCTTGAATACTAAGGGCCCTAATTCAAATCATTGTGCATGGTGTAGAGCAGGGGTCTTCATCTTCATGTGTTAATGTGTCACAAATCAAGCCTGCAGCAGTGAGTTCAGACTGACAGGATCAACACCAGGAAACAATAACAGCTTTAAAAGCAAAGCCAGGATGGGAGAGTAAGCAGACACGAGAAGTGATGCAGGCGGCAGCGTCAGGCGCCTCCATACATGTGTGCTGGTGTCTGCAGAGACCCTGTCCTCTGACTGGATTTTACTGTTCTGGTTTGTTTTGGTTGACTCGGGACGTTTCTGGGCGGAGCTGGTGTGTTTCCTCCAGCCAATGACAGCGCAGCAGGTGAGTTTAGGAGTGGACACGATTTAAACTGGCGAATATGACGGATGTGGACGTAGCAGCAAAGAAGAGAGAATATAATCACAGTGAGGCGAAACGCCAAGCGGATAAAGCTCGTTCTAAAACGAGGGTGAACCTCGGGGAAGGGGGACGGTGCTTCACCGTGTGTGTGGAGTGACAGAGAGAATGAAAGACTTGAAATAAGCCGCAGCGTCAGAGCGGAGAGACGTGATGGGTGCACTCAGTTCAGCTGCCAGCTTATCATCACATGTGATTGAGAGCAGCCTCTGTGTTCTTACTCACCTGTGTCAGTGAGTAGGGCACCTCCTGCGGCAGATACTCCAGAAGCTTCTCTCGGATGATGTTGGTGCAGAGCTCCTCTGGACTCTGGTCAGTCAGGACCTCGCTGTGGTACGGCCACGAGCCCGGCTTCGCTGCAACCAGGAAGTAACTCTAGGACGGAGAGATGAATGTTGGTAAATATCATCAATCACTACTAGAAATACATAGAGGTGGAAAAAACTAAAATATCTATACAACTAACAAAAACTAAACATTTTAATAAACTTATTCGAGGTTTTCAAACGTTCTCTGTCCGAGGCAGCAAACTAGAGAACAAGCCAACAGCTGTATTCACATCTGATGGTGGGAACAGCAAAAACTGAGGTTCACTTTGACAGTTACTAAAAGTGTTGTTTGTTTGTATGTTTTGAAAATCGTATAATCATCATTTTGAACTGCTGTGAAGTTTTTTTGTTTCAGGGCGCACTCACACAAAGCTATCGTACCCAAGCACGCTTCACCCCTAAAGTCCAGTTCATTTGTCTAGTGTGAGAGCTCCGTACTTCTTGGGCACGCTTGGAGGTGTGCTTCTGCGCCGTACAACTGCTCGTGCACGAGCACAAGCACGAGTACACAACGTGGACATGAAGTATAATCGATCCCAGAGTGTTCTGTCTGTATCTGAGCAACATGACTCAAAATAAGACTCAATGTCAGTACAGTAGACGTCATGTTCTCTGTGTTGTTCTCTGATGAGCGGACCTGACAGCGAGTCCGCCTGTCGTAAACTGAGCACGCTTCATGATCACGTAAAGCCGTGCGTGTAACCGTGCTCAGGCCGGTTAGTCCTGGAGCAGTGTGAGTGCAGGCCAGGGGGGAATGTGGGGGGGGGTGGGGGCGGGTAATCGTGCTTAAGCACGGTACTGGACAACTGGGCCGAGTGTGAGTGCGCCCTTACACTTTACTTACAGCCACCAAATACTGCTGATAAGTTGTTCTAAATGTTACAGGATCACATCATAGTTGATCACCTCATAAAGTGCTGACACTTTAAAGTCATACTGCAGGCATGTTAGAAGTGTTAAGGAGACATTCTTATCAAGGAGGACCTCTTATAAAACATTGAATCAGTTCTCTAAGAACCTTCAGAACTGGATCATGCACCCTGGACAGTTCTTCATTGTTCGAGCATTAAATGCACCTTCAGCGTGTCGACGTCCTCTCTGTCCACGGATGACAGCATGAAGACGTCTTTAAAGTGAGGCCAGCCCCGCTGACCCCTCAGCACCTTCAGCTGCTCTTTGCTCAGCGTGCTGCTGCCCTCTGACTTTTCCTCTTCCAGCGAGGATTCAGAGTCTCTCTGCAGCCTCTTCTCAGCCCACGGAGGCTTTATCACCGGCCTGACACGCAATTTACGCCCATTCACGATTCCACATGTCAGCTCTGCTGTGAAGTCCAGCAGCCGGTCCTTAGTCTTAAGCAGGTCCACCTAAAAAAAACAAGAGGAGCAGTAGTGAACACATCTGTAAGACTCCTTAGCACAGGTCAACATAGCCTTTCAAATATATGTGTTATAGGGTTAGGGTAAGGTGTTATATTTTCTCTCTGCACAAAACACAACACTGTGAACTTGTATTTTTGAGTGTAATACCGACACTGGCCACTGGGTGAAGTCTGGGCTTATGCGGCGCATAAAGCCAAAGCTCCGTCACGTGTGTGTCCGGAGCATAGACTGTAAATATTAATGGACGAAGCCTGAGTGAGGTCACCAATCTGTACCTGCAGGGGGCGCTGGAGTCCCATCGATGGCGGTCTCCATGCTGGAAATGCTGTCTCAGCCTAACTTTCAGTCAACCTAACGACAGGCTGAGAGCTGGAGCTGAGGCGGGTTTTAAACCTCCTGAGAAACCATTACACCGCGCCCACCTGTCAATCATGTCAGCTACACGCCTTATTGTGAATAACTCTTATCCTTCATCAAATCAAAACTGATGAGTCATCAAAACATTCACCCCCCCGTACAGTGTGTGCTGATCGAGACATGAGCTAATCAGACCTAATTGGTTTTTTGAACCAGGCTGTAAACATGTTAATGTCTGCTGTAAAAACAGGCTTTTTAGAATGGGTGTGTATGTGACTTCCTGTGCTTCTGCAGCCAGCCTCTAGTGGACACTCGAGGAACTGCAGGATTTTACACTTCAGCGTCGGATTCATTTCTCAACACCAGAAGTTGCTGCTTGGTTTGGAGGCATATCGTTTTTTGTCGGATAGCTGACTTGAGTGTGACTGTCTCATGTTTTATTAAGTATTGGACGTAATGAGACATTGTCGTGTGCATTATTGGAATCCTGATCGTGGACCGGAAATAAACAGATTGACGACTCCACTGCATCGCCAAGAGCACGAATCCAGGAGTAGCTCCATACCTCACACCTCGGTGGTGACTGCTTTGGGACAATATTGGGTTTGTTTAAAAACTATAAAAAGTTCACTGTTGGTTTCATATTAAAGCTACTGTACGAGGCGCCGGTTTAGCTCAGCTGATAGCGAGGACATCCCAGATACAGAGGTTACAGTCTTCATCGCACGGGTTACAGATTCGACTCCCGATCCTGAAGCTGTTTGGAGCATGTCACCCCAAACAAGGTTGAACCTTTGGTTGGCTTTCACCCTCGGACGCGGAGTTGGTCTGCTTTCTGTTGGACGGGCAGCTGCCAAAGACCGGCGGTGCTGGTGCTAAATTATCGGTTTTCCTTTACATTCAATATAAGCTACTGTACCAGGAGCCCGTTTAGCTCAGCTGATCAGACCCCACTCTCTCTCTCCCCACCTTTCCTGTCTCTCGCCATCTGTCCTATCCAATAAAGCCTCAAAACTCCTTTACCATCAATGAGTTAAAGCGTTAATTAGCTTTAAATGTGGAGCTTAAAAGACAAGCTTTGTTTGTTTAAACTAAACCTTCTGATATAGTAACCATATTGTAAAGTTACCTTATTGAGGACCAGGATCGCAGGGATGTCAGGGTGCTGAGCAAGACATTTGAGCACCTCGAAGTCCAGCTTGCTGCACATCCATCTGTCGGACACGTCCACCATGACGACCACTGAGAACCACACAGTTGACACTAAAAACTCAGCGTGAAATCAAACAAAAAACAAAAGCATGCAGGAAGAAATCTGCAGCTCAGGTGGGACTGATAAAAATCTGGGAGAGAATCGATATCATACCCAGATCGGCTTCTTTGACTGTGGTCCAGGGATCTACGAGCAGAGACTTCTCTAACTGGTGTCTGTGGAGTTAGAGGGTCCAGTTATACGTAATGCTGTATAATTAAAGTTGCAAGTATGCCGAACACTTCTGAGAATGACACAAACATAAGGAAGGAAGGAAGGCACCTTTTGACTTTCGATGCAGTTGTGAGACCAGGAGTGTCAAGTAAAATCTAGGACAAAGACAAACCACACGTGCGGTGAGTATTTAAAAAAGCTTGTAGAGAGGAGATTAAAAAACAGAACTCTAAAGCTCTTACTATCTGTGTGTCGTCCTCCGTCAGGACACCGAGGGCTCGGGAACGCGTGGTGTGGACTTTCTTGGACACTGCAAACACCTTAAAGACAAAAATGAAACTGAGCATCAGCTCCTCTTTAGTGAGACAAACTTCACAGTGAAGGATTAAAAGTGAGACAGTCGAGACGTTTACCTTTCTGCCAAGAAGCTGATTGGACAGAGTGGACTTCCCCGCGTTTGGAGCACCGATAATGGCCACTTTCAAAACCTTTGAGTTTTCTGGCTGATCTGGATCTCTCAGTAACAAAGAAAACTGCTCACCTGAAACAAAGATTAGACGGAGAATACAAATGTGATGTTACAGCGGTGATGAAAAGGAACCGGAGCGTAAACTAGGAATGCAACAAATAGCAGTATAACATTACACCGTTCGGTACGGTGTCCACAGTTCAATACGCACTTGTGAATTGTGTACAACGAGCTTCCATGTAAAGTACTTCTCTCTCCATTGGCCCTGTTTGTGTGCGCCTGTAAGTCCACGTGCTGGGGTTAGGAAGCAGGTTAATATCCAATCACAATGCGCTTATATTGGGGGAATCTGAAAACACTGGTGTCAGATTTCACACATTACTTTAACATGGCGAGCGGTGAGGAGAGGGGAGGCAGCAGTATGAGGAAGCGTCAAGTTTCAGACAAGGAAGAGAAGACAGTAAACAAACATTACCTGTCTGTAAACATCGCTTTACACGTGTCGACCTACTCAAATGGAAACACAAACCGATCAGAAAACGGTGACCTAAAAACCGAGGTACGCACTGAACGCGGGCTGACTGTGTTGTTGCATCCCTGGCGTAACCAACGAGATGAATTCAGGGATGAGATTTAGAAGCCCCCGAGGACGAGCTCTCGAGTAGACGGAGCTCCCTCAACCTTAAGTGAGGTGATCTGGCACTACAACCACCTGACGCCCAGGCAGCGCCATCGGACTGTGTCGTCCCCACAACCGACGCCGTCCTCATTCAGGCACGGCCTGCTCCGACCTCCACCTCAGCGGCAAGGAAGTGTGGACAACAGGAAGTGAAGAATACAAAGGAGAAATCCTTCCTGAATCTCATCCCGTCTCCCATTTTTCTAAACAATAAGTAAGGTCATTAACCTGCTCTTTTGTAAAGCACCACGAGATAACACTTGTTATGAATCGGCGCTTTACAAATAACGATTGATTGATGTAAATCTCAGCGTCTCATTACCGCTGTCTGGTGGAACTGAGGCGGGCTGGCGATGGAGGCTGCCGTCTTCCTCCACTGCTTTGCCTTTCATCAATCTGTTGAGAAGAACCTCTGAAGATATAAAACAAGCAGGGGTCAAGTTGAATCCCGTCCCTCTTCCTCGGCTGCAGGCGGCATTTCCTGTAAAAACGACAATGACAATATCTACGTCACTTCTCTGGCAGGGGAGACACGACTGCAATCTTCCCGGTTGCCTTCATTTCTGTCCCCCACTTCTCCTCACTGCCTCAACTCAGTGATGCTAAAATGCATCCTGCAGCTTTAGACTTTACAATTTCATGGCCATCAGTCGTGGAGAACGACAGAGTTAGCGGGGACGAGCTGAGTGCTTGATTTTTCTGTTCCTACTTTCTCCTTTTTTAAACTGTATAGCTCCGCCCCCTTCCACAAGGTTCACCCTCACTCTGCTGCAGGGTAATAAATGACTATTTCGGCCCACCTTGATGCAAACATCATTGGCACATCCCAACAGCGTCTCTTCTTCTTAAGGGAATTAAAATAATTGACGTTAAACGGACACATCCTACAGAACTTATTGAAAGCATCCTAACCAGCTTGCTGGTTCGGTCATCTCACTGTGCAGGAGAAAAGGATGATCGGTGTCTCCTGTCACGTGCCCTCAGCATCACCAGGGACCCCGGGGTCCTCCAGCTGACAGTCTCTTTGTCCCTCAGATGGTATCCTCTACTAGATGCACTTCCTCCCATCATGTAAACAGTTTCTTCCCATGTGCAGCCTGAACAAACTTATATGACTTACTGGTATGTTTCTCATGAGGCTTTACTGTCTCTGCTTTTTATTTATTTACTGTCCTCCTGTGTCTTTGTCTGGTTGTACTGTTTACCTCTTGCACATGTTTTCCAAGGTGGTTTTACACTGCAAATGGCAATAAACTGAACTGGACATGTTCACACTGTCCTCCTCTTCAACACATTTGGCACTTTGGGATTGGGATAAGGTGGGACCCTAAAGAAGGCTGGGAGAAGATTGACTTTCCATCTTGGTCAATGAACTATCTAAAGAGAAAAGAATCGGAACCTCACTATTCTCTAAACCCTGGTTCCGGACCTGATTAGACCTGTTTTTCACCTTGTGGGCTATCAAGCCAAACACAACCTAGAATCTATTCCGCACCAACCTTTATTATCTAAATATTTAAATGTTCGGTTTGTTTGTCTCAACCAGTATATGTGTGTATGTGTCCTTACATACTCAAATAATACTAAAGAAACGTGCTTGTGATTTTCTCACCTGTCGTTAGAAACCATGACGCACTTTCTTGTCGCGCGGACACGACGGCTCGTGCGGAAAGGAGGGCGGAGCCTTTGAAGACGCGCGCGCACACTCTGAGAGCCATTGAGGTTTTTATATATATACAAGTTATATTAAAACAGGTATTAAAGTGTTGAATGTCTCAGAGGTGAGTCGCTGTTTACATTCACATTGCCTACAGGGTGCCACCATGTTGGTTTGACCAAAGAGGATTCAGCACTTCCGGTCTAAAGAGGGTCCTAGTAGAGGTTTTTTCTTTAGGCTGAAGCTAGACCTCCCCCTCGCGACCAGTATGTGAACTACACAATGCCTCTCATCCCACAAGCTCTCTGAAACAACTCCTACAAACCCCTCTCACATGAGATAATAGTGAGTTTGGTAGCAACAGTGACTTCATAGAACAATCTGATACTCCGGGCCAGGGGCGCCGCGCGGGGGAGAAAAGTTAGGACGCCACTCCAATTCCAATTTATTTATATCGCACTTTTCAAAAGAGCATGCAGCCCGAAGTGCTTCACAAAAGAACAGACAGGATGGATTAAATCTGGGACACTGGTGGTAAAGTGGTTAGTGCACACGCCCCATGTGCAGAGGCTGTAGTCCTCTAGGCGGATGGCCTGGGTTCAAGTCCGACCTGTGGCTCTCATACCGCGTGTCATTCCCCACTCTCTCCCAGATTTCTGTCAGTCATGTCTGAAATGTCTGTGTGATGTTAGTGATGAGTGCAACAAACCAAACAAAGTAAAGGCTGAGGAGGTTGAAGCAGGAGCAGCTGAGAGAGAATGAGGATCTCTCTCTGCATACATGAGAGGGTACAACTCAGCAGAGCAGGTATCAGCTGATGACCCTCCCAGCTCCACACACACGCCAACTCCAAGCACCTGGAAAGAGCAGACAGGACTGAGAGACAAAGCATGCAGACAGGCAGACAGGGAGCAAGAGGGAGGGGTCGTCACACAGGTGAGAGGATCCACTCATTTTCAGTTTTAAAGACGGAAAGATAAATAAGAACTTGGGGAATTATAGTAATTTTTAGGTCATGTCAACAAGTGTACCACCAAGTGTGTGTGAATCTGAACCAATGAATGAGCATTTAAACTGAAAAAGACGCCCTGTAGATCATTTATTATGAAGGATATTCGTCTGTCATGTTACATATTAAAAAGTCAACTTTAAGCTTCATACTTGACTATGCATCATTTCACACTAAACCCTCGGTAACTCCCTGAGGCCCCTGTTTGGGAACCACCGGTCTGCAGGAGGAAATTCAAATGCTTAAACCAGCTCATCACAATGCACACACACACACACACACACACACACACACACACACACACACACACACACACACACACACACACACACACACACACACACACACATCTGCTGACATGAGCCGCTCACAGTTTATAATGGATGACAGAGCTCAAAGGATATGTTGGCTCTGGTGATATTGTCTCTGTGAGGGTGCTGATTCTATAACCACAAATCAGATTGCAGATGGCAGACTCTTCCTCTCCCTCTCGTCCCCCGAGTACACAAAACAGAGCTCATCCCTGAGGGGGCTGGAGCACAGTTGTGACAATGATGCAGAGGATATAAATTGAGCAAAGCAATATGCCATCCTCGGGGATAAAAAACAGTGCATGCTGGCAGACATACACCCTGCAACTCCTCAGTGCTAATTCACAATGACGAGCTGATAGGATGACCTGATAACGGTGAGGTGTGTAAGGTTAATCATGAGGCATTTTGCATGTTGATTGATTACTGTAGCGCGTTGTTTTCTTTCTGTACGGCAAAGCTGGGCAGAGCAGATGTCTCCCCGTAGTCCATCAAGCTCGCCGGCTGTTTGTTAGTCCTGGAGGACTTGCTCGGGGCGGAACAAACACCTCCACTGGGGGGGGGATGATGAAGGATATCAGGTAGCTCACAATCTGTCATCATCAAACTCTAAGAGCTCGGCTGCGATGCACGAAGAGCAACAAAAAATGGAGCTTTTAGCAGACACTTAGGATTGTGCCAGATTCCAATTGAACCAGAAACCGAAAAGGATATTTGAGGATCAGTAATGTTTGAACTTTCTCTCTATCTGCCTCCCTCCCACTCTCCCTCTCCCTCTCCCTCTCCCTCTCCCTCTCCCTCTCCCTCTCCCTCTCCCTCTCCCTCTCCCTCTCCCTCTTAAATTCATTCAAGGCCTTTTCTCCCTCCGGGCTTTCCTCACATGGCCATTTCACGTGGGAGTGTATCAGAGTTCTTTCTATGACTGCATTAACTTTGGCCTTCAGAAAGAGTTCTCTCTCTCTCTCTCTCTCTCTCTCTCTACTCTCCCTCTCTCTCTCCCTCTCTCTACTCTCCCTCTCTCTCTCTCTCTCTCTCTCTCTCCCTCTCTCCCTCTCTCTACTCTCCCTCTCTCCCTCTCTCTCTCTCTCTCTCTCTCTCTCTCTCCCTCTCTCCCTCTCTCTACTCTCCCTCTCTCTCTCTCTCTCTCTCTCTCTCTCTCTCTCTCTCTCTCTCTCTCTACTCTCCCTCTCTCTCTCCCTCTCTCTACTCTCCCTCTCTCCCTCTCTCTCTCTCTCTCTCTCTCTGTCTAAAAAAAAGACAAAAAGGCCTCGCCTGCAGACCATTTAATCATAAGCTGTAGCCCACTTTGCCACTTGAAGTGCACTTGCCAATGAGATTCAGCGCGGTGTGATGGAAAACCTGCCTCATGCTGCAGTGATTCGACGTGCTGTTGATCTGTTTTCCTGTCAATCTTTTTTTTGTTATGATTAACATTTTAATGCCTTTTTCAAATGTTTAACATTTCAACTTTTTTAAAGGTTTATTTTTGGGCTTTTGATGCCTTTAATTTAGAGTTAGGACAGTTGATAGAGCCAGAGACCAAGGAGAGAAAGAGTCGGGAACAACATGCAGGAAAGGAGCCATAGGTCAAATTCGAACCCGGGACGCCCGCTTGGAGGACCACAGCCTCTGTACATGAGACGCACGCTCTAGCCACTAGGCCATTGGTGCTCCACATTTAAACATTTTAAACACCTGGTGTAGTTTACAGCTCTGTGACTTAAAGGAAGAATGTGCAACACGTTATGTACATATATATATATATATATATATAGTATATCATAAATCCAGTCTCTCCTGTGTAAATGTGTCTCTGAGTCATGACTGTCTACAATGAGTGAGAAGCTCGAGTCCCGCTGGCTGTGTTGTTGTCAGAGCCGTGTTTACATGGACGGGACGGCCGGCTCCTCCCCTTGTGTATAAAAGCTGTTTTAGTCAAGGACTAGAGAGAAGAAGAAGAACATACTCACTGATTATTTGGATGTCACGTAAGAGTTTTTAGATCACGCTCATTCTGTGTAATTTTACATGCAATGTGAAGCTACGAGCTAACTAAAGAGCGCTAACATTAGCATGCTAACACAATAATTCAGGCCACAGGCTAAAGCAGCTCGAGCTGAGGACTATTTTGCTTGCACTTAACTCCTTTGTGCGAACGCGAGTGGAGGGGGGTTGGAGGTGTCGCTGTAGGAGAGCGGAGGCTTCAGGATAGCAGAGGTGTGGCCAAACAGGAGATTGTTGTTTGTTTTGGTTTCATGCTGGTGAACATAACATGATCAAACAAGATAATAACACGAGACATATGAGTCGATCGTACACGACTTTATAAAAGAAAGACACAGCAATACTTGCATAAGGTCAGAGGTGTGTTAAATATATATTATACTTTATTTTAGACCCATAGGATCATCTTAAAAAAAGCAGAAGGACTATAAATGCAGGACGTCAACGAAGAGTTAAAATCCCTAGAGTTCACAGCTTGTCCGTTATTCAAATACAGAGATATTTTCTGCAGTGTCTCCAGAAACACGAGGACGTCACTAAAAGTCATTAATGTTGTGGTTTTTAGGCTGTTACCTGTTTGTACAGGCCCATTAGTGCGTGGACGCCGCTCTGCGCTCTGTCATTTGCTTTAACCACCGCCAGGGACAGTGGGGGTCACCAGCTGAAAAGTTTGGGAACCCCTCAGCTACACGACACTATAATGGAGTGGATGTCGGGAGTCTCCTGACGCAAGACTTAAAAATGATGATGCAGAAGTGGCGGATGAAGAAACAGAGTCCTCTATACGACGCTATAATGAGAATATTTGTCTTTATATCAATGCTACGTGTAGTTCAACAGAATCACAATCTGAACTAAAGAGTGGAGAAGAACATACTGGAGAACAGGAAACAGAATGCAGCAGGTTCATTAGAGCACGGAGATCGTAGAGGTGGCGTGCAGACAGTCTATGGTCGCGCAGCGATCACAGGGAATAAACGTCACCACCCCCTCCCACTCGCTCGAGCTGAATTCTCCTGATTATATCCTGCTGCGTTCTCACATCAGCTCACTCTGACTTTCTGTAGAATAAATACGAGGAGGCTGGAGGAGAAGCTCCGGTTGAAGTCAGAGAGAAACATGCAGCTCACCGCGAAAACGTCCTTTAATCGTTTTTCAAGAGCAGGTGTGAAAGCACTTGTAGTTAGTGATATGTTTGACTGTTAAAAGAGACAGGAGATGTTTCTTGTAGCTTTAAATCTTTCTCCTATAAAGTCCCTCATGCTGATTGAAGCAGCCTGACCAAATATGTTGAATAAAGTTTATAGTTCTCGTGTCCATCTTCGGATGTTTTGCTTGCACCAGAGAGCAGCTTAGATTGCTGAGGGCCTTTAGACAGTTTTCTGTCATTCAAACAGAACACTTTATATTGATAGAGAATAGGTCCTTGAGTATGCAACATTTTCTGCAGCTGCAACCCCAGGAAGTCAGAAGCCGACTTTCTGCAACTTCAGGATTTGGCGCGGCAGCCTCCCTCGTTAATTTGCTGGAATCAGACATGCAATAACTGGCAGCTTCTGCATTAAGACTACAACCTGGCTGCTCACGAGAAATCACAAAGTTCATGGAATAATAAACACGAGCCATGGGGCATGTCAACACCGAGCAGAGGTTGGGAAAAACAATCTGTCAGAGCGTCAGAGCATCCATCTCTCCATCACCGCTGATTGCAGTGAGAGGCGTGATGCTGCACAGCTGGCTGATTGTCTATAAAACAGCCGCTCCTCAACTTTTTTCACGCTGAGGACTCCAACTCAGACAGGCTATTTGTGAAGCATCCCACAGATTAATGAACGGCTGGATGAGTTTCCACGTTTGATAAATGAGAAAGCTGGTGAGAGTTAACTGTTGGCGTGTGTCGTGACGCCGCTGAAGGTCGCCCAAGGTCCCCTGGATTCAGCAATCACTGCTCCATACGTCCCCGCTCTGTCTGCGTTCTTTAAAAAGAGGTGATTTAGCTCCCAAACTACCCATATAGGTCACAGCGATGGTCTGATTGTACAATCTTTCGCTCCGTGGGGGAGAAAAAACTTTTATTCATTCTAGACTTGCAATCGATGTGACTTGTCTGTGAAGTGGATCAATAAGGCCCCTCTTTGAAATCATCAATCACATCGGTGGTGAATTTAAAAAGCGTAATTAGGAGCAGCGTCCTTAAACATCCTGTATTGACGTCTTCTTTGGTATGGAGAAAGACACCATTCTGCATCATTAACTTTGTATTATTGGCTGATGGAGCCTGCTGCTGCTACTTCCCCACCTGCTGAACTGGGAGCGCAGTGTGTGATTGGGCTTTCACACCAAATTCTCCCCTTCTTTCACAGGCTGATGGGGGAAGTGAAGCTTGCAGGCCTTAAATTGTCAGGAGTATTGTAATAAGCTCGGTCCTGTACTGGAAGCCTGCAGGCAGTGGAGTTACCCTGCACAAAGCTTTATTTCAGAAATGTTTGCAGAGCTGAACATGTGTAATTTTCCCTCTACAATCAAATGATTTGATTACTTTTGTGCAGCTTCTAACCTGACATGACGTTCGCACACGCTCCCATAACTTGCCACAGTCCTCAGTGTCGTCCATCTGTCTCCCTCTGGTAATAAAACCATATCAATACTGTGCAGAGGGCAGGTGGGTGGTCGTAATGGAGTAATTTATTTTAGTTGTCACAGAAATATAAGTCTTTGATTAGGGAGCTCGACACATCAGGCTACACAAATAGAACCTTTCATCAAATCACAAAGCATGTGACACTATTGACCGTGGAGGCTTCGCACTGGGTTTATCTTCCTCAGCGAGAGTGAGAGAACAATATGTGAGGAGCACAATGATGCAAAATGTGAGGGGGACACAGCAAGAGGCAGTGTGAGCCACTTTAACACTTTATTTTGACATTAGACGAAGTAAAGAGCTCTATTTACGGAGGGTGAAATGCAGATGAGGTGCAAAAAACAAGATTATTTAATGACTAACTGAGGGTTTACTTCACTGAGACACTTTAAGTTATTGTTCTTAAATATGTCGTCCTATCAACACAGTCATTCTGCATTTACTCCAGAGGTGTGCAGAGGCTCCAGCAGGGGGCTCCTGAGGGCTGACAAACATTAAAGGTGACATATCCTCCTCCTCTTCAGTGTAAATAAGTCTCAGAGCTCCTCAAAACATGTGTGTGAAGTGTCTTGTTCTAAATCCACTCTGATCCTGTATTTGATCATGCCTATAAACCCCTCTATTTCAGCCCTGCTCAGAACAGGCTGTTTCTGTGTCTGTAGCTTTAAATGTAAATGAGCTGTGTCTGACCACGCCCCTCTCTGGAAGGGCTCGGGTGGCTCGGGCTTTCTCGCTCCATGTCCTATTGTTTACGGTGAGAAGGCAGACTCAGAGGGCAGAACAAACACCTAGCTGTGGGAGTGTCACCCACCTGGGGGAGGGGTTACTGCCCTTTGTGATGTCATAAAGGGAAAATCTCCAAACGGCCTGTTTGAGCACACATTTTCTGAAAAGTGGAGCAGGTAAAAGACGGAGAGGATGGACTTTTCTCATCATTGGGGGGTTTGTAGACAGACTAGAGACACATATTAGTGTTAGAACAACATGATGATGGTTATTTTGCATAATATGTGACCTTTAAACCAAAGCAGCGGCCCAAAATGTGCAAATCTTGCAATGACAGTAGGAAACCTCCCTAAAGGGGCCCCATCTGACAGCACTCACTCTCATTGCATGGCTAAGCGTTGCATGTGTGATGATGACTGTGAAAACCAAAGTCCTTCAATGAAAGTCAAAAAAAAAAAAATGAAGAGAAATTATCCGTCTATAGGAGAGAAAAGAGGAAGAGGAGTAAGCGTCGGGACACTGGCAGACATGACGGTGATGAACGCTGGTTAGAGGGCCCTCCAACTGATTTTCACATTTTCACAAATTTGATGACTTTTTTGTCAGAGCGGGGCTGCACACAGGGGGGCTCCTGAGCTGGTACTCTGGAAGTGACTCCAATAAACCCTCGCTGCAACACTTTGGCGTGGACCCACTCAGTGACTTGGCACCTCTCTGACAACCAGACTAATTTCCATACTTTGGTCGGTACAGGGACTTGAACCGTCGACCCTCCAGTTCCCAACAAAGTCCCTACAGACTGAGTGAGCTACTGCTGCCTGACCCAGAATGTTTCTTCTTCTTTATAAATGTTCAGTTTGGCCATTTCAAAGCACGAGTAAAGGAAATTAATCACTGAGCCTGATATATTATCCAGACCCTCCGTCTCGTCCACCAAATCAAACTAATAGGCCGCTCACTCAATCAATCCCGTGTCACTTCTGGCATTTGGCATTTGTTTTGCATCTTGTAAATCTGTATTGTCCTCGGTGAAAGTGTTTTATTTTTGTAATATTATTTTATAAAATGTAAAAAATATCTCCAAACTTTGTAAGAGGGTTTCACACTTTGTCATTTTGGTTTCCACTTCCCAGCCACCATTAATGTCACTTTCCACATGGTAAAAGTTATAAAAAATATGAAGTTGTCCAATTAAATCTCAGACAGCCTGTCCCTTTAAATCACTCGGCTCCTCCTGCGCAGCGCACAGCTCTGTCTGGAACCGTCCCAGGCAGTGCGCATGCGCCGGAAGTTGCTGCCGCAGACAGCAGCAGCAGCAGTGATTCGGCAGCGCAGGGCAACGGGAGAAAATCAGTCCGTTTTAAACCATGGCGACGTACTAAAAGATGCCTTTCGCAGAGGTGAACGGAGAGTAAGTAGTTGTGTCTTGATAACACGCCTGCGGCTCGATGCTGGCTGACATCCTCTCAGATTGGGGCATAAATGAGCAGGAGAGCTGGAGAGGGCAACAATGGGACTGTGTATGTTTCAGACTGACTGACTGACTGGCTAGGTTAGCTAGCCAGGAGCCTGGGCAGTCAGCTGGCACTCTTCACTGGCAACATGCAGGCTTTAAAGCTACTGTACTGGTTCCCTGTAATGTCCGTGTATGTACTGTAAATATGTGAAAGCTCAGCTGCATGTGTGGAGCTAAGACTATCCTGTGTGGACACTAAAAAAGTCATGATTTGTTGTTTAAAGCTTGTTTTACCTGATTGAAATAGGGCTTGTGTTATTGGGCTGGTTACCTTTTTGTTTCCTGCAAGATAAAATCAACCAATGAGGATCCATTTGAGCACAATTTGCCTGCAAGGCCATCACCATAATTGCATCTTCATTAGATTTTTCATTAACACGATGCAGACACCTCTAGGGAGAAGTGGCTCATGGTTAAGAAAGCTCTCCTGGGAAAGGGAGGCTGTGCATGAAGTTGGGAGTGAAGTGTGGTTATCTCCTGCTATTCTCAGCTTGCATAGTATGCTAGCTGTCACTAAGTTGTCTCCCCCTGCTAGCATCTGATAAACTCATTAGGACATGCATGCATACATCCATATTTAGAGTGTCAGTCGTCTTCACGTGTGATCCAGATGTTGTGCAGCCTCCCTGCTCCCCTGCCTGTCTGCAAATAGCACCTCCTAATATAACAGGGGAGGAAAGTGTTTCCACCTGCAAAGGCAAGTGTTAAAGGTGATAACAAAAGGTTGACGTCACTGGGCTCATCCTGATCCTGCTGCACAACTGAAGAGGAGGTGGAGAAAGAGGAGGAGGAGGAGGAGTAGTTTCAGAGGAGCTTTTTTCTTCTTTTGCCATAACGTCTAATGGTTCGTGTCTGGAAGGAAGGAAAGGGCTTATCTCTGATCAAATTTCGGGTAACCTAAGGGCACACTTAACTAATGGGATCCTATCGATGTGCCTCCCCCCTCCGAGCTTGATCTTTACACGGAGGAATGTTAATGTTGCCACAGCCTGTGTGTTGTCTTTGGCTGCTCTGAGTCTGGCTTTATGTTGCTGTAGTTGCTGTGTAATGTCATGGAGCTGGACGGTTATGATTAAAAACCTAAACTTCTGCGGCTGCCCGGACTATGGAAGTGATCGGGTTTACTCTGCACATGGTAAGATGATGAATATGTGCCATTTTGTGAAGTAAAAACTCTTCAGCCATCCTCTTTGCATGCCCATTTTGAAGCTTAAAAATGAGTCTAAGCGAAAATATTCCTCCTTTACCTCCAACAATGCTGAGACCGTTTTTTGTTCCTGACAGCAGGGAGGATGTGCTAAGTGACATCCTGTGCTTACTCTGACAAAAGCCTGACATTACTCGCCAAAAGTGCAGTTTAGCAACGTAGCTTTCTTCCCCTTACATTTTCCGAAGAGCAGATAATTAAATTTCCGACCTTGTTGTCTGGGAAACTCGGGCCCCTAGACTCTGTGCAATTATCGCATAGAAGGAGGAACCCTTTTTGCATCGGGGTGCTACGTTTCCCAGCACAATGAAGATTAATTAGGTCTGAGAAACAAATGACTGTAAGGCCTCTGCCCATCTGTAAAATGCAGGTCCCCAGTAATGACAGTGATCTGTGGATACTTGGGTACATGTTTGGAGTGGTTTGCGGCTTCGTCTCTGTGGTCAAAGTTAGATTTCCGTCGCTGTCGGATGTTTATTTACTTCTGTTTAATCCTGAAAAAGAACGAGTGTGTGTCTCTGTGAGTTATAAGAGAAGCAGACGAGCCTGAATGTCAGGAGCGCCTGGTTTATTAGTTCATGTCATGCTGGTCAGCTTTGTAGAAAATTACAGCTTTCCTCCAAATTGAAATAGCACTTGAGCGCATGTGTTAATTAGATCTCTGCGTGGCTTTTCAAAGTGTCTCTGCTCTCTGGCCGTGAGTCATGTGCTGACTCTTTGACCTGTCACTGCAAACCTCGAGGCTTCGCTCAGGGCAAACTGTCACGAAAGCAAGTTTGCCTTGTTTTTGTTTTTTTTACAGCCGACCACTAACAAATCTGCATGAACGTATTGATTTACTTTGTGGGCAGAGGAGGATCATCTCTAAAATACTCGTGTAGCATCCTTGATGCTTTAGCCTCTCGGGCGACAGTTGCCTGCACAAGAGGTTAAACTATTGTAGGAAAAAAAAGCGTATTGTGCACAAGTTGGACACCTACGTGTTTCGGCTTCCTTGAGTGGAAACTTTAAAGTAGTGAGTAGACTGTGAATGTAATATTAACTCCCACTCTGTTTCCTGCATGCTAAACTCTCCGTACCAAACTTTATCCTTGTAAGCAAATTGCACCGGCGAGTGAGCAGCCTCCACTGAACCGGGATGTTTCGTGATTCTCCACGTGACATCCAAACAATCAGATTCCCAACATTAGGCTGCTCTCAGACAGCAGTAATAAGAGGATAACATCAAAGCGGTGCTTTATTTCTCACAGACTTCACAGTGAGACTATGAATAACAGATCACAAGGTACAAAGAGTCAACCAGAGAGCCTCTGCAGCTTTTATGTTTCAGCTGTTTTTTGGGATTCACAGGGAGCTCATTAAAACACATTGATTAGTAACAGTGCTGATTCTGTGATTGTTGACTGGAACGGCTCGGCTAACCAGCGTACTTTTTGATGCAATGATTCTCTGTGCTGGAGCGAGCCACTTGGCCGAGGCTCATTTGGGTTTATTCAAAGCCAGTCATTTGATGTAGCGTTTTAGAGACGGTGCTTGAATTGGAAATGTGTAACCGCACGCTCATCCCAGTGCAATACATTTGTTTCTTTCATATTCCAGCGGGGGTCTGGGTATGATAAATCTCCTGCAGGTGTCTGTGAATTTTATTTGCATGGCTGATTTTTATTTTCCTCGCTCTGCTCGTCTCAGATGCATTTGTTGAATATAATCCATTAGCTAAATGAGGCTGCCACCCCTGTTCAGAGATTTTCCAGGTACCAGCCGGCTCCACCTTTCAGTCGTGCAGTCACCGGGGCAGCTGCCAGCCCACACTCGCCCACTCAGCCACCCACCACTCAGAGAGAGAGAGAGACTTTCTGTGAGGCCACCCGATGTCTCCTCAGCTGTGTGAGTGCGGTTTCAGAGCGGTAGCAGATGTTTGCTCGCCTTTGTGTGAGCGGGCAAAGTCAGCAGACCCAGTCTGAGGGTCAAACGCAGGTCAGGCTAGGAGGAAAGAACTGCGGCCACATGATACATCCCAATCAGGTGTTTGGGGACATCATGGGCGACTTCTGGATACCTCCGAGAACAAGCGAGTGACCTGCCGGGCTCAGGCTGTGGGTCAGCTGTTACATGGTATTTAGTTTGGTTCACAGGGGTTGACTCATGTTGTGCCAAATCACCACAGGCGGTAGGACTGATTATAAATTCAGTTTGTGTCTTAGTTAGCTACTTTTTTGAGACCTTTATGATTCATGAAATTGCAGGCTTGGCCGGAGTCATACGGCGGGAGTTTAAAGATCCTAACTGATGGTAGAACAGGTTTCATTAAGAGTTCACAGATATTCTTTTCAGTGATCTCAAACATGCACGAAGTAATTAGTGCATCACTGGAATCACCTCAGAGTGTTTTTAAGATCATGCTGTGTAGACGGAGTGATGCCTCCTCACAGGATCTTGTACGCTGTCACTCGGAAACAGACGTAAACTGAACTGAGACTACAACGTCCTGAAGTGACAAAAGCTACTCGAGATTAGATTAGAGTAGATGTTTCAGTTTTCTCCTTGCAGACCTCTCTGTCTTTTGCTATCTTGCTCTGTCAGGTTGTAAATATTCTCTAAATGTAATCTGGACGATGGCCTCATTCTGAACTTGTTACCTTGTTAACTGAGGTTTTGCTGCTGGTTCTCCACACTGTGCATGCTGCTTAGATCTCGAGAGACGCAGACGTTGACCTTTTACCTTTTTAGAGAGTAAAGATGGCGTGAGGTGGCTTACCAGTAAGCAGGTTGTGGCTTAGCAGAAACAACATGTCTGAAATCACTGAAGCTATTTATAATCTCCACCTTAGAAATCAAGTCATTTGGACTTAAAGGTGGAGTCAGTAGAAATGTTTGTAAACAACATTCAAACTGGGCCCCTCCTCCTGGGCTCATCGCCCCCAGAAGCTCACACTCACTGCAACGTAGTGTGTACTTTTACTGCTTTTACCTACACTGCAAGCTAACGCACGCTAGCACAAGCTAACCGCCGGTGTTTGTCACCTGCCTGTCCAACAGGAAGCAGACCAACTCCACGTCCACGGGTAAAAGCCAACACAAGGTTCATATTCGCCAGTTTGATTTGCCTCCAATCACTGAATTGTATCCTCTCCTTAACTCACCTGCTGCGCTGTCATTGGCTGGAGGAAACACACCAGCTCCGCCCAGAAACGTCCCGAGTCAACAAAAACAAACCAGAACAGTAAAATCCAGTCAGAGGACAGGGTCTCTGCAGACACAGTCACCACCACACATTTACTTTAGTATGAGTCTGTATTTTATTTTGAAGGAAGAAGCTGCTGACTCCATCTGTAATCTGGACGAAGTCAAACTTTCTTAAAGTCTGTCTGTGGGCTTTGTAACAGACCATTCTCACCTGGTGAAACGTGTTAGCGTTAGCACACAGCAGCTAGTCTTTAGTCTCTGGGACATGTAATAAACAGAAGGACGTCTTATTTTGAAATGATTCATTATCTTTTATTTTCTGAGTCACATGAAGAAGACAATAACTCTGGATTCAATCATCAGTTTCCATCACATCAGATTGCGTCACAGCCAATGGGATCGCACGAATCCTTCTGTATTTGAATGAATCGGATCGTAGTCTTGGTATCGGGATTCGGATCTTGTAACGGACAGATGATGATGACCCCTAGTGGTCTGGCTTTGAAAGTACTGACAACATGATCTAGATACTTAGTCATGAATATTAAAGATGCACAGATTGGTGTCAGACTCCCACAGTGCCATGTTCTCTCATGTTTGACGATGAAAACAAGTCAGAGTTTGTCCAACAGGTGACTTCCTCTGCCCAATAAAAAACCTCTTCCTTCAATCAGTAGTTAGGTGGACTAGATGCCTAAACATGGGTGGCTGACTGTTCATGCCACATTATTTGCCGATGTCTGTCAACAGGGCCGATGTTGAACCGATGCAACGGTGCATCCCTATTACGTAAATAAAATGTTTTTTATGATTTGGGACGGGTCAGAAATGTCTGCGAGCTGTTCGGGGTGTAAGTCTGGATCTTTAAACCTCTTACATCTCTCACATTAGCAGATATTCAGGGCCTTACTTTAGGTCCCAAACCAGATTGGAGTTTTTTCAGTGCTGAACTGCTGTACTCTGAGTCTAGTCTTAGCCTGCAGATCCAATTAGGGCACACAGCACCGCTCTTTCTGGGTAGATCCCCTAATCAGCAAACCAGAGGCCTTAAGCTGCAACCTGACGTTACAAACACCGGAGACCAAAGGGCTTTTCTGAAACTGTTGCGTCTTCAGCTTGAGGGCAATCAGGGAGAAATCTAAGCCTCCTGGTGACATTCACGGCATAAAGAGCAGCCGTAGCAGCAGCAGCAGCAGCAGGAGGAAGAAGAACAGGGACGGGGGGTTTAGGACAGCATCTGTCTGATCAGACTAGTTGGAGGCACTGGAGACGACAGCGCTGTTTATCCACCTCCATCTCACAGGAACAGCAGAAGAGCAGACACTGTTATCTGTTTAAGGCACAAGATAAGGCTGTCTGAACCCCTAAATACCAAAACCCTGTGTAATAAGAGGTGAACAGGCAAGCCCCATGTCACCCTAAAGTAATCTGCATGTGTGTGGTTACTGCTGCCCTTTCCTTGTGTCCATGCTGACTGCACATACAGTATCAGGGACACCACCACAGAGAGGCTCAGACTCTGCCCCGGTCTGTGGGGTCACAGAGGATGCCACAACAAAGCAGCAGTGAAGCTGGAGGGGGTATGGAGTGCAGGGGGAGAGAGGGAGAGTGAGCTCACTGAGTGTCAGAGTACGCGCAGACATTAGATAAGGCTAAGCTACCAGAGGATTATAGAGGGAGGAGATGTAAAAGGCTGCCGGCTAATTGGGCTTTATTTTTAATATTTCAGAGGGTTCATTAGAGACTAAATTGGTGACGGATTTCAGCTCTGGCTGCGTTCTAAGAGTCTTTTTGGGACAAGCTCTGCAACCTGAATCAAAGCAGATAGATTGAGTTGAGGGCTTGACTTTGAACTCATGGCTTTTTTTTTGCTCACCAGAGTTTTAGTTATGCGCCATGGTTATTCCAGCCTTGTTATCTTACATATTTTTTTAGTTTTAAGGATACTCTGACACTCGTGTATTTTAGGTGTTCAGAATCCCAGTTTTCTTATTTCCCTGCCAAGTAAAAGTAGCTGTGTAAAATTGGAAATTCTAAACTTTTGCTCTTTGTAACCTTTAGCTAAACCCAACAACCTGAGGGAAGCATACACACATATCATAGAGTTATCTTCTCCAGAATGACGAAGCAGCAGTGAGTGTATCTGTATGCCAGGCAGAGCAGCGGACGCTCGGAGGCTCAGTCTGGGTGTTTAGCACCGAGACGGGGCGGTACGGAGGCAGAGCGGAGAGAGAGCTACCGAGGTGAGCGGCCGGTCAGCGCGCGGCTCTCTGCCATGACCCTCCTCGGTTTATCTGTGCTCGCACCACTTCTCCAGGCCTCAGTGTGTGGGTGTGTTTTCTCTGTGTGCGTGCGGCGTGCCTGAGATGGAGCAGTGCTTAGAATGGGGCCCTTTATAACCTCCTAACCCTCTGGTCCTGTTTGCAGCCATTGTTGGCCACAGTGAATGGTATCTCCGTGCCTTGAAAAGTAACCAGATGACATTCTTCCTGTTGTTCAAAAGGGCCCGGGGTTGTGTTGTGAAAAGCGGCTGAAAGGATAGGCTAAGACTGTGACCTTCAGAGGCTAATCTCTGGCATGTCATTCAGTGCCTGTTTGAAGCGAATGCAGACCTTTTCTCCCTGATAGCCATGTACCAAGTCAAACAAGGCAGAAATTCCTCTCCGCTTTTCAACAGCTACACTCCAGAAACAGTCAAGTTAGATTTGATTGAACCTCCACTATGAAAGGAGGGGACCAGAGGGTGTTTGTAGCAGCTGAACTGAATCGTTATTCCAGACAGGCAGTGTGTCTGACACCTACATTGTCCAAACAGTCTCTGCAGCCTGTGACTGAGCCCTCTGTACACAGACCTGTGGCATCAGCAGCCCCTCTGTACTGCATGCTGAAATACCGCCGCTGCTGTGAAAGCAGCAGGGATGAAATGCACTTAGTGAGACAGTAAACATCGGCGCAGCTCTCAAACTAGCTAACGTTGTTTATGTGTGCTCCTCTCTGGCGTATTTGCTGTCTTCAGCTGGCTGCGTTTCCAGGAATGTGCAGAGATGCAGTTGTCGCTCTGCGGGGGGGATGTTGGCTGTAATCACAGTTCAGAGTTCAGCTCTGTGGTTGGACTCGACCGAGCTGCAATCAGGACAAGAGTCACGTTATCCTCCTGGACTGGAGGACAGCACTGGACTTTATTCTGCTTCAGGGTTTATATCATAAAGCTTGTTGCTCACAGACGATCCAGAGTCCTTTATTTCCTTCCTGGTTTCTTTTCTGATACCTGGACTTGAGTATTTGCTGATATCGAGTATCCTACCCTCCTGGTTACAAGCTGCTGTAAGGAAGTCGTAGCTGGTTATGAAACACGCCTCTTTACAAATGAAACCAGACCATCAGTCAGAAGATCAACTATATTATCTATGAAGTTATTTTAAATGTCTGTAACCGCTGGTAGGTGTCGGACGAGGACATAAAGTAGGGCCCGACAGATATTCATATTGGGGAGAGAAAAAAATCTGATACGGATATATCAGCAGATATCTTTCTGAGATCTGTGTTCGATCTGTAGAGATAGAATTATAGACAAACACATTTATTGTGTTGATCCCTCAGTTATCAAACACTTGTGGAAAAGATTTATAACGAAGACAAGATGGTGACTCGACAGTAAAATAACTGAGCATGTACGTGCATCACCGCTCGACACTCTGCAGTGATGATGCTTGTTGTAGTCCATATAGCGCCCTCTGCTGGTGACAGAGAACTGATACTGTAATACAATGAAACTCAGATGAAATGTTATTTGACTGGTGAATAAATCGAGTGATATCAGCACATATCTGTGATAAAATTAGCCGATACTGATAGTCACTGCATATGCTAATATATTGGCCGATAGTATCGGCTGGTGGATGTATCGGTCGGGCTCTACTTTACAGCACGCTGTTGAAACTCAGCTTCTCTGTGAGTTACATGTTTGACATTTGAAATAAAGCATGGTGAGACTTTCTGTCTGAAACACCAGTTATGCTTTAAACACATGTTCCTGACTGGAGCTGAACTGTTAGAGGACAGTTATCGCCTTAAAGGGGAAACCACAGATCGCTAACTTTAGCTTTTCATGGCTAACTCCATGCTCTCTACTAGCTCCAGTTTGGTTTGCTGCTCTGGAGCAGACGTTGCTAGCGTGCTAAGCTACTGTTCTGAAGACGACAAAGAAAGTCCGCTGTTTTTTGCGCCTCAGAGACTCTGGTTGGGATCAGTGCATGGACACCAGAACACATAACACATTTAAGGTGGTAACAGTGGCATTTTCCATCCTGGTGTCGGTATCATCAAAACTCTCCACACCGTAGAAGAAGGGCTCCAAATAACTACTGTTTGCTTTGGTAATTAATCTGCTGATTTTTAGGTTTCTAAATTAAACCTCTTATCAAATCTTTATCATTTTCTTTTCTTTGATCATTTATTCTTTGCAGCTCCATGTCCTCTTTTTCTTTCACTTTTAGAGGTTTAAATTGTCTTTTTAAACGATGTGCCACTATTGTTGGATTAGCACTTTAAAATGCACCGCCTCCACAGCGTCATGAATTGTGCTAAAGTTGTAGACTTTTATCCAACAGTGCGACTCTCAAACTCGCCTTTACCAGAAGCTTTTAGTCCACGCTGAGAACGAGTCTTTACCATTAATGTGTTGGAGAGGATTTGCTTTCAGTGCCCGAGAATACACTTTACTGGCATTGAGCTTTTCTTTGTGTGCGTCTCAATGATCTCTGAGTGCAGGTCTTTGGATGAGAACAACCTTTTCTCCCTGCTTCCTGTGTCAGCGCCGTGCCACCTGTATGGGGTTAAGATCGGGGTCAGACCTCTTGCAGGAGTCTGTTGTCTGGGGGCCCCTTTCTCAGGAACTGCTTGTGCCCGGGACTAACATGGAAAAGAAAAGCTGTCACATATTTCAAGGCCTCTTTTTGTCAGACATCTTTCAACCACAAATGATTGGCATATCTCCTGCACATTTCCCCCTTTTGTTTGCGACCGTTGCGTTTGAGAGCAAATAACAAAAAATTGACCATTACGTGCGACGTTTCTGCAGACTGTGCGAGAGTGCACGAGCATACACGCGAAAAGGCGAGGTTGTTTACACAGGAAGCCCTGAATTAGAAAAGGAAAATGTCAACTTTTATCGTGCTACTGCACAAGCATTTTGCATTAGTCAGAAAGTATCCCCCGAAGTGGTGTAACATCCGCAGAATGTGATTGAGATAGAGAGGGAGACGGGGAGGGCGCAGAGGAAGAAGGGTGGGCCACGATTTGAAAGGCATACTTGAAAGTACTCGTGTGCAAAGAGTCCTGAGGCAGGTCATGTTGCTGTGTGACAGAGGAGCATTCGTCTTGCTGTGTATATCTGACGTCCCAGGGTCTCATTGCGAGGGTTTGCCTGTGCTGCGTGTCGGCTTTCTGTAATTAATAGCCAGTAGCCCCCTCGTCCCATCAAGGGACCAGGTGCTGCTTAGATCCGCTCCGGCATAGAGAGACTGCAGATCACTCGTGTGGATTCACTGTCATCGGGATGAAACCAACGTCTTTCTCTCTCTCAGTGTATACATCTCAGCGGAGTGTGTACATATAAACACTCGGCCTAGACTCAAAACAGAGATGTAGAATCATTACTCCCAGTTTTAATGCTTCTTCTGATGGAGAGCTTGTTGGTAAAAGATACGGTTCCTTTAGTCTACTTTGTGTCAAGCACCATTGTGCTCGTGTCCTGTGCTGTTTAGCAGAGCTCCAGGCCCTGACAGATTGCCATCCCGATGGGGAGATTTCACCCAGCCAGCCCCGCCGATGGCTCTGACACCGTCATTAGGCCTTGATCAGCTGCAGTCTGCGGGGGGAAGAAGAGAGAGTAATATTCCTGATCTAATTACGAGGAGACATTTCAGGCGGTGTAATGTGTGATTTAACCTCTTGTCAGAGGCTATAAAAGGAAGCTGGGTTAATCTTCCTGGCAACCTCTTTTCCACGCAGGGGAGAGTGCTTTTAAATTTCCTTTTCCCAGGAAACCAGAATGCCGCACCACGACTGACTTTCACTTGAAATCTCTCAAGGCAAGAGTCGTCTGACCTTTGAATGTTAGCAAAAGCCTTTTTTGAGGATGCATGTGCTACGTGCATTTGGAGAACTGCAAGTAGAACAAAAAAAAAAAGGCTGTCCTTTTGACTTTTCTACGCGTCCTCCAAAAGGATTGTTCTGCAGCCTCCTTTGTTTCTGTCTCTTGTTCTTTCTTTCTGTCTTTTTCTCCCTCTCCATGGCCGCCCACACGCTGCAGCATGATGAGAGCAGGGGAGCTGATTGAACAAATAGATTGTAAGTGGAATCGAGGGTTTGGGTTAATCAGTCAAACACAGTTAAACAATTCTTTGGACGTGAAGGGATTAGTCTTGCCTGCGTTGAGCTCATCAGATCCCATTCTCCCCAGCGCTGGCCGGCCTTTTAGGGCCAAGGGCCACGGCCTCTCTGGCTCCATGGAGAACCACACACGCACCCCTCAGCATGCTCCATTGCCTCTGAATGCCCCACCACTCTCCTCTCCCTTTGTAACCCAGCACAATTGGAATGATGGATTAGCAAATTAAATGCAGACCTTTCTATTCGTGGCCTTCCTCACTCAGAGTCTCTTTCACTCTCAACTGGTGACCAGGTTCACTGTACGCTTTCATTCTTCCTGAAAAGTGTCCGTTGCCCTTAAATGCGTTCTCAGAAACCATTCGAGAACTCTTCCCTCCATGAAAGCGCTCTTTATCTTTGTTTTTACAGGAAGACTTCCTGTACTCTTCCCTTTAGACCTGAGTGCTGATCACACTGATAGGAAGTGGTCCTGATACGATGGTGTGTTGAAAATCTGGAGTCTGCTCTGGATCTCCTGTTCTCCTGATCCACCAGCCCCCTTTAAGTAAACCCATCATCCACTTCCTGTTTTCAAACACCTTTGTATATTACACTTAATACTATTTCTGTTGTCTGTACGCTAACTTCCAGCTTCCTTGTTTGGTTTGATCTCAGCACTGTTTTCACCCAGAGCCCTTCTTTGTTCCTCGACTGTCTGTGTTGAAATCTTCGTAACGGGACAACAGAGCCTCTCGTTTTGCACATTCTGCTCTCATGTTGTAACCGCAGAGGGAATAAACAGTCGATTAAATGACTTGTCGGTAAACAGAAAAAATAACTCAAAGCTTGAGTCGAGAGGCAACTGGACCAAGTGAGAGTTCAGTCCAGTTGCTTTAACTTAAGCCTGGCTGGTTCACACTAAAAGATTTCAAAATCTTACATTTCAAACTTTGAGAGCGCCCTCGCATGACGACAATGACAGTTTTAACAATTCAGTTCTTATTGTGTGTGGAGAGCAACGAGACGACCGACTCAGCACACCACACACTAAGCGATTCATTCACCAACCACCAGAGTCTCCACTCAGAACATTTCATCCTGCCCTGTCGAAGGCGAGCTGTTAGCTTCCTGGTACACGGATCCAACTCGTTTCCTTGTTGGTTGGATTGTGGTTCGTTTTACAGGACAGGTTATATAAACACTTGTGTTGTTGCCACAGATCAACAAGTCGCTCCTCCCTTTCTGACATCCATCTAACTTCATGCTTTGTGTTTGCTGTCGTCGCTATGATTATACCTGTTCCTGCTTCAGTCAGCTTGCTTCCTGATTGGCTATTGTTCCGTTCCACGTGGTAGTCCAAAAAATGCGTGCTCGGCCGCCCCGATCATCTTTCGAGCAGATCGGGGAGGTTAAAATCACTCTGACCACACCTCACACCACAGCAACATCTGGAAACATCTGCTTTGGAACCAAAAGATAACCAGGCTTTTACTGACTTTGGTCAGAAAGGGGGAATCCTTCTTGTAGTGTGCTTATAACTTATAACTAGTCTTTATAAGTCTTTTACACCAAATGCCACAGCTCCCCATTCTCACCCCATTCACACACTGATGGTAGAGGCTGCTATGCAAAGTGACCATCAGTATTAACTAACCCCATTCATACACATTCATACACCGCCGCCAAAGCATCGGGAGCAACTTGGGGTTAAGTGTCTTGCCCAAGGACACATCGGACATGTGGCTGCAGGAGCTGGGGATCGATCCCCTGATCTTCTGACTCGTGAGCCTGTGTGAGCTACAGCCTCTTGGGTATGTGTTTGGGGGGGGGGTGTATTGCTCTGCTCTGTAGAGACCTCAATTAGCAAGACTAGCAAGCCTACTGAAGGTCACGCCCAGAGCTTTGGTGTGGGACCAGAGGAGGGCCCGGCAAGTCAGGAGCAGCCCTGAGACCCTCAGCTGGGCCCAGGAGCTCTCACACAATAACCATCATTTACAGCAGCAGTTTGCATATTCTTCTTTTTGTATTCCACCCTGTTGGCTCAGGATTTCGCTAAAGGTCAGGCATTCTCCGCAGACTGTCATAGTATACTGTGACCATATCTGAGAGATCCATTTGTCATTAGCTCCAAAGTCCCCCACTTCATCAGCCCGTGTCTGGTGTCGGCTATCTCGGCCTGATTGATGGCTCTGTCCTTATTGCAGGGAACCGGGGTCGATGGCAAAAAATTTGCTGCTGGGTGCATTAACGCTGTGCTCAATGGCATAGACCTTTGAGCATGCCTCATCAGTCTTGAATCATTGGACGGCCGCAGGAGATCTGAGTGAGCCGGCATGATGCAAGAAAGCATGAGAGAGAGAGAGAGAGTTTTTATCACACAGGCAAACTTTATCACTCGTATAACTCTGTCTCACTGCTACTGACAAGAAGGGAGGGAGGTTTTTTGAGACGTGTTGTTTTTATGAGGGGACAAAAGTGTCGTTAAAAATGTATTTTAATACTGAGGAGATCACAGAAGTCTGTAAAGACATAAACCACAGTGAAACCATGGGTTTGAAATGTTTTAATGCACAACTTAAAAAAAAAGTTATTTTGAGACAAAAATCCTTTTTTCCTTTAATCTGCTGGATACTCAAATCCACAACAGCCCTCTAACTATTGAAATAATGCTCTCATGTTTATAATAGTTAGCATCTGAAAAGTATTAGAAACCAAATTTGAATAAATGTTTTTCTTTATTAACGTTTCTGTAAACTTTTTCCTGATGTAGATATGTTGAATGGGGCTTAGTTAGGCTCAGACTAATCACAAGAATCACACGACAGCTTGTTCACTTTTAAGATTTATTTTTGGGCTTTTTGTTCGTTTATTGGAGAGACAGGACAGTGGTTAGAGTCGGAAATCAGGGACAGAGGGTGGGGAACATCATGTGGGAAAGGAGCCCCAGGTCTGATTCAAACTCAGGCCGCTCGCTTGAAAGACTGGCCTCGTACATGGGGCGCGCACGCCTAACCACTGTGCCACCTGTGCCCCACACAACAGCTTTTTAGCTTCTTACAGCTCGAGCATCATCACCTGTTGGTCTTTGACGTCTGCCGGAGAACTAGTACGTTCATTTTGACTCTGCAACGCTGTAATGTCTCCTAGTCTGTGAATTCATATAG